>VXBR01007475.1:285666-298282 GCA_013400215.1 Cisticola juncidis | reverse complement strand
GCGGTGACAGCGCGGCCAGCGCGCCGGGGAGGCCGGCCGGCCGCCCCTCCGGTAAATAAAGAACGTCACAAGCAGATGTGGAGGAGTTCCGCGGTGTAGAGCTGGCGGCCGTCCCTGTCATCCTGCGAAACGCATGGAAACGGGGCGCTCCGAGGCACCCCGGGCCGGGCCGGCGCTCCCCGGGGCGGGGGTCGCTGGGTTTGGGCATTTTGGAGGAATTTGGGGGGGAATTTTGGGGGGGATTTTGGGCGCTCACCCGCGGGGCAGGAGCGGGAGCGGTTCTGCCGAACGCGGAACTCTGGATTTCCTAACGCGCAGAAGAATCAGCAGTTTTGAGGAACAGCAGTGTAGGAGGGAGGGTGGCAGGCATCCGCCCCAAAATCCCAGGAAAAGACCCCCAAAACTTGGCGGGTGTGTGGGTGCTCAAGGTGCTCAAAGTTCCCGAGTTTCTCGCAGTTGCCACAGGGTCGTTATTCACCAGGAGGGCTCCTGCCTCCTCCTTTAAAGTTCACAGGCACAAATCAGGTGGGTATTAAACGTGTAGGGTCACAGGCGCGTTGTATGTGTAGCATAAACTACGGGATGTGTCAAGTATGACTAAGGAAATATTTTGGCTTTTCCCTTGAGGTTTGGTAGATCTGAGTTTTCTGTGTATCAAAGGTGTTCGTGCACTTTCGATTTGAGGTGCTTAAGGAGCTGTCAGCAGGTAAAAGATGCCAAATCTTGACTGTGTTCTGCCTTGTGGGGGTCAGGACCCTTCAGATCCTCCTTTAAACCCTCCTCTGGCCTTCGTTTCTCTGGGTATCTTCAGACCATATTGTATTGCTTGAGCTGGGTAGTCCTTAAGCCTTTTTTTCTTTTCAACCCCTGCTTCCCACATAACGAGATCAAAGGGTTAAGATGCGATCCGAGTGCTGGACTTTTTGTTAATTTTAGCGTGGCAAATGGAATAGCGTGTTGTGGTAATGAACTGAGAGTTTCGTGGTGCACAGCAGCCAGCTCGGCTCTATGTGATGCCTTTATTAGCAAGACTGACTCAAAAGGAGTTTAAAGAGATGGGAGATAAGGAATGAAGTCGTTCCAAACCCCTTCATTGATCACTCTTAGAAATCTCCTTCTTGAGAATCGGTAGAGAGAAATCACAGTTTTTAAAATTTATGTTTCCTAAGGTGCTGTTGCCGCCTCAGGGAGGGTAAATGCCAAAGTTACAGTTTTATTCTCAGTTTCCTGCTCAGGTTATTTACAGAGTGGTACCTGCAGGCAGGGACTGCAGGATGGCACTCAGTGAAAATTTGGGCTTTTTTCTGTAGCCATGGGAGCCTGGCAGTTTGCTTAGCAAAAAAAGTAATTACTTCATAAATTCATACCTTGAAGACCTCAGTATTCTGATTTTTATTTTTTTTGTCTTTAGACAGTACAGAATTAAAAAAGGTGCATGGGTGGGTCGTGCTGTGTCAGGGAGGAGAGGGGGCACAAAATCTTCTGTTGGAGTTGGAGCTGTCATCCTGCAGCTCCCCAGCTCTCAGGTACTGCAGGGGTGAGTCCTCCTCAGGAAAATGTGGCTCATGGAAAGCTCACACATCGTGCTTGGGGCACTGGGGATTTTTTAAACAGGAGTAAATCCCCAGAAAACATGCTTTTAAGGTTTTTTTTTTTTGGGAGTTGAAAGGTAGTTAAGGGAGGGTTTGTGATTAAGACTCTGCTGTTTGAAGAATGACCAGTGAATTCCTTTAATTATTTTCATTTTCTTAGCTAAAACCTTCTATGGTTCTCCTCTGATTAATTAGCAAATGGGATTGATTTCAGAATTAGTGACCTTTAAAAACTAAAATCAACTGTAGTACTTGGGCAGGGACTCTTTTGCCTGGCCAGAAGAAGTTTGTCAGAAGAACTTACTCAAGTTTCTAAAACTTTGTTGCCTTCCTGTGCAAAGAGCCCTGGGGTTATGTGTGGGGAGTGTCACATGTGGAAATTAGGGAATGTGATATGATGGGCGCTGTTGCCAAAGGAAAATTAAAGTTCTTGCTCCCTCCAGAAAAACAGTGGTCAGTGTTACTTGCCACATTTTTTCATGGAGTTTTAATCATGAAATTGCCTTTCCCGTCATGTATTTCCTTACCACAACCAAGACCATTTCAGTCTTTTTGCCCCATTTGGGATTGTTTGTTCTGTTGGGGAAAAAAAAAAAATCAGATAAGATCAACCATAACTGTGCAGATCCCAGCGTTGTGAGGTTGCTGAATTCCCGGGTACTGGGAAGGTTTGGATAAATTGAAGCAGTATGTTTCCCTCTCTGCTGCTGAAATAAGGTAGCTGGAAAGTTTATTCTTCTGCAGAGCTCTCCCTCACTCCATAGGCTGAGGCATATATGAATTTTCCTGATCTTAATTACTATTCCTGTCTAATTGCACCCAGACTCTAATTTATCTCAAGGTAAGCTATTTAAAGCACTTTCTAATTGGAAGGAGTATACTTGAGTGATTAAATCTTTCCTTCAATATTTCTTACATCTCTTTAAATTGGTTATTAGATTGTTGTGATCTTCGCCTTCCACTCCAGCATTTTGGAAATCGTTACGCAGTTTGCAATAATCAATTCAATTAACCACGGATCAAAGAATGCAAAAGAAAAGCTTATGTTCAAGTATTGTCATTCTTGATACTGTCCTAAGAAGCTGGGTTGGAAAGCACATGCTGGGAGGTTTTCTCCTTTGTTCTCTCTCCTTTTAAGAAAGTGCCTTTGGGGATTGAAGAGATCCCTGGTGTGTTTCTTGTTAGACATAATTTATACTTTAAATATCAAAAAAAAAAAAAAAAAAGTGAGCCAAGAGTTTGAATGAAAATTCATCACAGCATTTCCACACAATGGTGAGGAAAACAAACCACTTAGAAATATTCTCAGTTGGGAAATACCCCTCCCTGAAATCCAGGGAAGCAGTTTTGGGATAACAGTGACGAATGGACCTGTGGCATTGCATCCCTAATTTTCATAAACATCATCTGCCTGTTTCAGTGGTCAGTTAGAATTTTACACTTCTGCATTACGAGCTCTTTCTGCTTAATCCTTTGATAAGTTGCTGAGGTTGTGTGTTGCTGAGATTAAAGTAAATATAATCTACTTTTCATTGTTATCTGAGCCCATGGATTACGTTGTTCACTCTGTAATTTGGTGTGTGTCAGCAGAATTGTATTTTTAACTGATTTTTGGGCTGAGTACCTTGTTTTTGAGCTTTTGGCCATCAACACTGGGGTTGCAGATATCAGAGGGATAAAATTGGCAGCTGAGCTGTCAAAGCCTCAATCCGTAACCCTTTTTTATTGCCAAAAAACTCCAGATTGTTGCATGCACACAAATACAGTGCCAGTGTACCTGTGGGTAAACCTTCCCCATCCTGGGAGGATCTGTGGGTCTGCGCAGGTGAAATTCATTTGAGGACAAAGGTATCAGTACCAGCATTTTGTAGCAGTTATTTTTAATGCATTTACAGATGATTTTTCTTTTGGTTATGAAGGTATTTAGAAATTCCAGTTAGAAGCAGGTAGGAGATGCAGTTTATTTAGCTTTATTGCACGAGAAAAATGTTCCTGCAGGGAGGAGAAGGGCTCAGCACTGCCTGGCCATTGGAGGTATATTCATGGATCAGAGACAAATAGTTAAAAAAATCCCATGGAGCGGGGTGTGGACAGCTCAGCTCCCTCTGATATTGGAGTTATTTATAGGGGTGGAGGCTCTGAGTGCTTTCTACCCTGCCCTGCATCCCCCGGGGCCAGCGAGGGCAGACCTGTCACTAATGCGTTTGGCACGGGGGAGGGAGTTCCTGGAATCTCTCCTGGAGAAATCGGCGTCTCATCAGTTCCCTCCTCAGTGCATTAGAGCAAAAACCAAAACAGAACTTCAGGCACTTGGCACTCGAGTGCTCCCTTAATTGTTCTGAGATACCCCCAGCCCTCTCCTTTCTCTGGAGCATCTGCTGGGATCCCTGTTTGTCCTAAAGCTTAGGGTGAGTGTGGGGCTGACCCCCTGGAGCATCTCCTGGGATCCCTGTTTGCCCTAAAGCTTGGAGTGAGGTGAGGGCTGATCCTTTAGAGCATCTCCTGGAATTGTTTGTCCTAAAGCTTAGGGTGAGTGTGGGGCTGACCCCCTGGAGCATCTCCTGGGATCCCTGTTTGCCCTAAAGCTTGGAGTGAGGTGAGGGCTGATCCTTTAGAGCATCTCCTGGAATTCTTGTTTGTCCTAAAGCTTGGAGTGAGTGTGGGGCTGACCCTTTAGAGCATCTCCTGGAATTCTTGTTTGTCCTTAAGTTTAGGGTGAGGTGGGCTGACCCTTTAGAGCATCTCCTGGAATTCTTGTTTGTCCTGAAGCTTAGGGTGAGTTGGGCTGGTCTCTCCATCCCTGTGGCATTGGGCTCTATTGAAATGATGGAATTGGAAGCAGAAGTCCCTTGGTTGCTTGGGAATTAACATTTTGAGAGGGTTAATTTTGGATCACTGGGTGTCCCAGAGGATTTGTGGCTGGAGAATGGATTTTCTCTCTTGGGGCTTTTCTCTTACACGAAGTGTTGGTGTTTGGCTCTTGGCTCCTCAAGGAAAGAATTTCCCCTGCAGCCCTGAAGCTGTGTCAGAAATGTGTGTTTGCTTTTGCTGCTGTGCTTCCAGCGTAGAAACTTTTGCTTTACAGGTGCTCTTCTAATGGAAAACTTGGTTTTATCACCCTCCATAAAAAGTAGTAAAAGCCTTTTGAAAGCCCCAGATTTCAGGGAATAATGCAAACATGGTTTCTACGTGAAAAACTTCTCTGTAAATACCTTGTGTGTCTTATGTGCTGCCCCCTTCACCTCTGATTAACAGAATTGTGCCTGCAAGAATCACAAATAAATGTTGGTCCTGTTCTCGAGTGGGTAGAAAAGGGGAAATGCCCCTTTTGAGTGACTGCTGGATTTCAGAATCCTCTTGGTGAAGCTCAGGTGTCGATTGTGCTCTATTACTGGCCCAGCTCTGTGCAGACCAGTGAGTGCTGAGAGTGTTGGTTTGGGCCTTTTAAAGTGGAGATGATTGGATTTTATGATGCAGAAATTGTACGTAGTACCTTCAATAGCAGTCTGTTCATGGAAACAAATGCCTTTCCTAAAAGTAGAATCCCTTGCTAGGGAGAGGGATGAGGAGGAGAAAGGAGTTTACAAAAGGCTGCTTATTTCTGTAATTTTACTCAATGCTATCAAAGCCATTTCAAACGTAGTCACTCCCACAAAATGTGGCTATTTCAAAGTAAATGAAAAGCAAGACAAACCAGGAGGTGTTAACCCTTTGAGAATCCATGGAGCTGAGGATGGAGCCAAGAGATGGTGGTTTTGTTCTGATGTCAGATTCTCAGTGGCAGGCAGAGCCCCGTGGAAGGAGGAGAGCAGGATGTTCTTGTCCTCCCTGTGAGCCTCAGAGCTTCTCCTCTCCCTCTGCTGAGGCTCCTGCCTGGTGCAGCTGCATTGATCCAGGAGCTGTCAGCAATTTGCTTCCTCTCGTTTTCCTTTTGGGACTGGGGCTGCCCGTGGGTGTCTCTGCTGGCCCCTTGTGTCCCTTCAGAGCGCTCTGGAGATTGGATTCCAGGGCTAGGGAAGAGTGGGAGGGTGTTACGGGCTTGGCTGGAATATGGGAAACAAAGAAATGAAAAGCCAGGGTGCAATTAGACCAGAGGTCAGCCTGAGCTTGACCCTCACGTCTGTAGGAGATGATATACAAGAGATTTATATGGGAAGTGGCGTGATAATTAATGAGAAGGAAAAGGAGCCTCTCAAAGCCTCTGCTAGGGGAGAAGGCAGCCCTGGGCTCTGCAGCAGAGCAAAGGCTCCCTGGCCATGTGCAAGTTTATTTAGGGGACGAGATAAGTGCTGGTCACTCGTGGGCAGCCCTGCAGATGCTCCGCAGTGAACTTCCCGTGTTTGGGTCAGGAAATGGGAATGAGCTCCCTGGACACAGCTAATAACCATGGATGGGCTCTGCCTTGGCCTGGGCTGCAGGAAATGCTCCACTTTCCATGCAGGAAGGACATCTGACAGCAGGGCAGGGAGCAAGGCCGGTCCGATCTCTGCCCTGCTCCTGGCACAGCCAGCAGCTCTTCCTTCAGAAATGCTGAAGCCTCCCTTTATCTCTGTGTTCTTCCTGTCCCTTTCGTGTGTGTGGTGCATCCTGAGTGCTCTCCCCAGTTTCCAGCCCTGATAGAAATTGTCATGCTGAATTCTTCAAGGCAGAGTTGGTTCCTCATGGTGTTTTTTTCAGTTTGACCCCTTCTCTCCCCCTTGGTCCTGCCCGTGGATCATTCTGGCTGAGGGCACTGTGGGAAAGGATCAGCCCTGGGGTCAGAACAGGACACTCAGGGCTTGGTCTGCTCTGGTGTGTGAAACTCCATGGATGGAGCTGGCACCACATCTCTGCAACCCCTCCTTGGCTTTACTGTTTCCATGGTGAGAACAGGGCTGGTTTGGCTTCTTTTAGGCTCCATCCTGAGCCTCTCCCTTCAGCCTGTGCTGTGTTCCAGTGGGAACATCCTGGCTGTTTCCTTGGTGACCTCCTGGACACGCTGGAAGGTTGCCAGGAGGTTGCTCCAAAGCCTCCAGTTCCCAAACCTCCTGCCAGGTCATCCTGCTGGACCTCACATCTTTAACAAAGCTTTTTTGGGAATGGGATTTGGACAGGTGATTCCATGCCGGGATGTCATTCCTGAGGAATTTTTACACCTGTTTGTGGACATCCTCTGCAGTGTGCAAAAGTAATTCCTGAGACTCTCCACTGGTACCAGTGGAAAAGGTGGAAGTTGCTTCCAAAAATTGAAATTTCAGAAGCAGTGAACGTTCAGAGGGAGAAGGTGACACACAGCTCTTCACCAGGAGGCTCCATGAAATTATTGTGCATTTAGAAACTCGTAAGATCAAGCTCTCCCACTCCTTGCCCTTCTCCCATTAAATCCGTGGTTCTAAAGCATGTGGAAAACTGAGCTCAGTCTCCTCCTTGCTTGGCTGCAACACCTGAAGTTGCATCTTTTGTGGCCATGGTCAGTGGGGCGTGCAAACACGTGATAAATGTTCTCAGAAATTCGTGCTGGGCAGGACTTAGAGGCCTGGCTTTTCTGAGCTGAGTTTGTACAAGACATTCAGCTGAAAAACGGGATGTACACAATGGTTTGTACAAGGTATTCAACTGAAAAATGATGAGTTCTTGTGCAAAATAGAATATGGGATGAAAATACCAGCAAACCAAGTTTTCCTTGGCAATTTAGCTTAGGTGCAGCTCTCTATTGAATGTTTTTTATAAAAAGCAGAAGCCAAATGCAACAGGGATAACTTGGTTCAGGTAAAATCTGTAATCTGAACCGCAGGAGAGTCCTGTAAAAAGTTGTGTGGATGAGAATGTTTTTGATACATTCATTCCTCATTTTGTTTCTCAAGACTCCCTTGACAAAATGATCTCACTTTGGTGCAGATGTTGTATCTCATTTCCCTGGTGCAAAATGAGAGGCTTTGAAGCAGTCCAAGTATTTGTGGAGATTTTCAGCTTCTTGGAAAAGCTGTTGGAGCCAGCTCTGCTCAGGCTGTGGATGGAGCTGTGAGCACCTAGGAGTGCACAGCACCAGGATGGGAAACGTGGGACAGAACAAAGCTGGTTTTTTTGGAGGGTTCTATGTTGATTTACAAAGCTGTTCTTTTTGGTGGGTTCTGTGTTGATTTAACAGCCTCTCTCTCATCTGTGAATCTGCTCAGGCCACTCCATGGCAGGGCTTCAAAAATTTTTTTTTTCAAGTACCAGAACTGTTGTTGGTTTGAATCACAAGGATTTGGAATAATATTTTTCTAAAGGGTGTCCACCCAGGATTTCATTCAGTTCATTCCTACTTTTACCTCTTTGCTGTTAAAGTTTGACTCTTTCTGTTCTGCAGTGACGTTTTGATTTGAGGCCCTCCACAATGTCTCTTGGGTTTTAGAGGAAATGGCTAAAAATAAATGTGTTAGCAATTGATTCTTAGGAATGGAAAAGTGGCTGTGGTGGTTCAGCCCAAGGGTCCATCCGGCCTGGTGCAGCTTCCAGAAATGAGTGAGGGGGAAAAGCAGCAACAGGACAAAGTGGGAGAAATCCCTCCCTGCAATATTCCTCCATCTCCAGCCACTTCCAGCTCAGCCCTCTGCATCCAGTGAGGTGGAAGGGCCATAATAAATCTCTTTTCAAGTGCCTCTCCAGGTTTCTCTTGAGCCTTTCTAACTGACTTTGTTCCCAGTATTTTGGGAGGGATTTCTGCCCCTGCTGGTGTTGTTTTGAGCCTGGTTCTGTTCTTGGATGTTGTGATGGAGGAGGACAAACAGCTCGTTCCTGTCCATCTCTGTGTCCTGCTCATGGTTTTCCAGATTGGATCAGAGCTGTCCCCAGCTCCTCTATTTTTAGGTTGAAAACTCTTAGCTTTAATTATTTCTTCATTAGGGAAGTCACGCTGGACTTCTGCCATCCTCTAAACATTTCCACTTCTCGTGTGTGTATATATGTATATATAATTATTTAATATCTTATTTTTATGGTGAGACCACCAAACCCACCCACACTTGGAGCTTTGGGTGAAGCAGGAACCGATATAATTTGGAATAATTTTTTCATTTGCTCTCTGCTCCCTTCCCAACCATTTCTCTGGTGATTTGTGTGCTCGAGCTGAGCTGACGTTTCCATACCTGTGTTTATCTTGGGCCCAGCAGTGCAAAGGTCACTCTGGAGAGCTCTGGGCTGGCTGCTCTGCCTTTCCCACGAGTTCTGGACATTGATCTGGCCTTTCCCAGTGATGCTCCCTCCTCAAACCCCCTGATCTGTTTTTTTTTTGGGCGTTCAGAGCAGGTTAAGCGGGGTAGGCAGTGCAGGGTCCCACGCTGACCTTCCTCTGTTGTTTGCTCTCAACAGAAGAACTTTGAATAGCAGCTGAGCATCAGGGCCTGCTCTTGTTTTTTTAAGGAATTATTGGTGCTGGAGGAATACTCAGCTTGTGTGTGCACACTGGATTTTCGTCGTTTCCTTTGACCTGTGCTGTTCTGTTGTTTTTAAGCACATGGAGGACTCTGAGGTGGTGCCAAGCTGTGTGAAGGGGAAGCAGAGATGTGTTGGAACTTGTTTCCTATGTTCAGTTCACTCAAAAAGTTGCATAAAATGCAGCTTTTTGTTTTTAGAGGACACTCACACAGTCTGGTAAAAGGCTTGAGCTAATTAATAATTGATTAGCTGCGTGGACTCCATCCCTTGGGCCTACATGATGATGCCTTGATGCCTTTATTTTTATTTTTCCTTTTGATATAGAGGTTGAGCAGTATTGTGAAGCAATTAAAACATCCTTACCTGGAAGTAGGAGCCGGAGGTTGTTACCTCACGAGTGGATCAAGAGGCACAAAGGTGAAGCCAATTCACAGAAAAATTCTGTGCTGAAACCCAGAAAATGCCTTGTTTTATCACCAGACCCCAAATAATCCCTTGTGTCCTTGTGTGTGTAAAAGGGACAGGCAGGGTATAAATTCATGGACGTGTGAGAGTTATTCAGGGGCCATTAATGAGCTATAAAAGCCTTGTCTATATGCAAATTCCTGTTCAGGGTGGGATTTGGGTGAGTGGTTAATGAGGTGGGGCAGTGCTTTGGTCAGTCAGGATGAGGAGGAGCAGTGAGGAGCATCCTCCTCCCTCTGCCCCAGCCTGGGATGGGAATGGGGGGAGGAAGGATTGGGAAAGAGAGGGAAGGCTTGGATCAGAAACTGCAGCTCTGCTGGGATTTGGATTTTTGCTGTCAGAGTTCTTAGGCAGCTCTTTGGATCCTGGCTCATTCCTGTGACTGACGCTTAGGAAGGTGAGGGAATGCTTGAATCAGAAACTGCAGCTCTATTTGGATTTTGTTTTTTGCTGTGGGTTCTTAGGCAGCTCTTTGGATCCTGGTTTATTCCTGTGGCTGAAGCTTGGGAGAGTGAGGGAATGCTTGAATCAGAAACTGCAGCTCTGCCTCTCTCCCTTGGTTTGGATTTTGATTTTTGCTGTCAGAGTTCTCAGGCACCTCTTTGGATCCTGGTTCATTCCTGTGGCTGAAGCCCAGTGAATGCAGGATCCTGCTTGGAGTTTACTCGCAGTGGTTTTCATGTATTTGAAATCTTAGGTGTGGCTGAAACTTGGCTTCTCAAAAATCCCACAAGTGCTTTGTTTCTGTGCAGGGTAGGGGTTATTGTGGGAATAAATTAATTTGAAGAAAAAGTGTCTGGAGGATGGGGCGGTGGGTTGGGGGGATGAAATCTCCCTCTTCCCACTGAACAAGTGTCCTTAGCATGAGCCAGAGTGCTGAGAAAATGTTCCTATAGGCCCTGCTGTGCTCTGTGTGGGCCAGGAAAATATTGCATACAGAATATATTGAACTCACTGCATGCTTGAGCCTATAGGTAACACACTGGTAATACACATAAAAATGTACTTTGCTGGCATGGGCAGCTCTGGAAGCTCAAGCACAGAATATCCCAGATTTGGAGGGGTGAAATAGGATTGTGGGGTTGGGATTTTCTTCTCTCTTCTCCCTGTCTGCATGTTCATTCTCCTTCTCCTCACTGAGGGCTGCAGAAAAGCAGGAAGATCTGCTTCCTCTGCCATTCCTGTGTCACCTCTCTGCATTTCCACATGGTGGAAGAAGCCCTGCCTGTGGCTGATAGGAAAACGGAATTTCCTGCGCTCCCTGTGCCTCTCTTTGTGCCCGGGGCTCAGCCAGCCTTGGCTGTGCTGCTCTGGGAGGGAAATCTGGGATTGCTTCCAGCTCCCCCAGCCCGGCACGGCGGGCACAGAGTCACCCCTGGCTCCTGCAGGGACAGGCCCAGGGTCCCCAGGGTCCCCACCCCGCAGGGTGTCCGCAGGGACAGGGGGAGCACAGGAGGTCAGTGGCAGCTGGACTTACTCACATGAGATAGTAATTAGATAACGAGATAATTCATAATAGAGATATGGTTCTGTATGATTCTGTATAAATTTTTTGAATTTTTGAATTTTTAAAATTTTTTGATTTTTAAAATTTTCTTAGTTTTTTTATGTTTTGATTTTTTTAAATTTTAATGAATTTAATGATTTTTAATGATTTTTCAATGAATTTTATGAATTTCTATAAATTTTTGATTTTATGATTGATATTAATTTATATAATTTATGTGAATTTATATGGATTTTTATGTTTTTATGATTTTTATGATTTTTAATTATTTTTATTGATTTTTAATGAATTTTTATGAATTTAATATTATTTATTCTTATATTGTCTCTTATAATATTGTCTCTTATAATATTGTCTCTTATAATATTCTATGTTATAATATTCTATATTATAGTCTATATTGCATACAATAATATTAATATAATGTTTTTTCCCCCCCTTTCCCCATTTAAGATACTTTGGAACCGTTAGTGGAGGCGTTTCTGTACTCCAGACAAAATCCCAGCCGGATCCTGTGGGAAGGATGTGCCCAAGGTGATTTGGTCCCTGCTTCCCACTGACAAAGCCTGAGCTCCAATTAGTTCACAAACCTTGGGAATTCATTCCTTGAATTTGCCTCAAATTCCAAAAGAAAACATGAATTTTGTCACCATTTTGGCTTTCAGGATTTTTTCCCTTTGCAGTGTGAATTGTGAGCTGCTCACTGCAGTTTTGCAGTTTTCCCTCTCTTGGGGCATTAGCAGAGCCATTGGTTACTTTTCAGGGAAATGAGATTCAATTATGTACTGCCTTCACCCTGCTGTTCAGCACTTTGCAATTCAGGATCCAAATTTAATATGATTCTTAATTAAACCTTCTTGAGATGCCAGGATAATAGGCAGGGATGATGTAGTCTGTCTCCCGTGCTGCATCCTAGAAAATGGGACAAGAGGAGAAAAAAAGGGGAGAGTTTGGATAGTTTGAGTGCATAATCTCATCTCTTGAAGTGTTACCTCATTTGAGCTAATTAACATCAAAGTTGCAGTGGATAACTAATTTTTCACTTAGGGCACGTGGGGAATAAATCACTTTGTGAGGTACAGAAATAAGATTTTCTTTTTGAATCTCTCACGACAATAATTTGTTTTAATGGATTTGAAGGTGACAAACACAGGCCCAGTGATGATGTTTGTTGAGGAGAGGAGATTTACAGAGTTTTACAGCCAACCCCACGGTCTGGATGTTGGAATGTTGGTCCTGGTGTGTGTGTCCTGTGCTGAGAGGCTCTGGAAGCTGCTCCTGGAGTGCATTCGTGGAATTCCAGGTGCATTCTTCCCCAGCTTTCCCTCCAAATTGGCTTAGAAAGCTCCCTGTGCTTCATGCAGGTATTTGAGATATTTAGGAAGTAAGCAGAGCCTTTATCTGGTTGGGAAAGGATGGCTGGAAGGGAGTCTGACAGGAAAATCCTGTCTGGGAATCCCAAATCACTGCAACAGTTGGTGTGGTTATTTATTTTGTGTTAATTGTGGATTCTAAAGCAGAGGTTTTATTTTATTTTATTTTATTTTATTTATTTTATTTTCTATATTTTCTATTTTATTTTTTATATTTTCTATTTTATTTTTATTTTTTCTATTTTATTTTTATATGTCTATATTTTATTTTTATAATTTTA
>VXBR01007475.1:248843-285598 GCA_013400215.1 Cisticola juncidis | reverse complement strand
TATATTTATATATTTATATATTTTGTATATTTTATATTTTACATTTTATTTTACATTTTATTTTATATTATTTTATTGTTTTAAATCACTCAGGGACAGGAAATCAATGGGAATTCGTAGCTTCCCAGGTGGTTTCTTGGTCCTGTCTTTTTTGATACAAACAGACATTTCAGACCGTTCCTGAGTGCTCTGGCAGGTGTTTTATTTTGGTTAGAAGCTGTAAAGCCTTGTCACTGATTCTGGGAGGACTCTGGGTTTAGGAAGCTCCTGGCACATCTGGCACATCTGGCTGGGGCTGCACCTCGGCCTGCAGGAGCTGCCCCTCCTGGCAGCCAGCAGGGCTCCAGTGAGGAATATTCTGCATAAAATCTCCATTTCTCTGGCAGTGACCAATAACTGCCTTCACTCCCAGCCTGAGGAGTGTTATCCAGAATTTCCTAACCTGGAATTTCGGCCTTTCCTTGCCATGGAAATCATTCCAGCATGGAATTCCCACTGCAAAGAGCAAACACAACCAGGGGCAGTGAAGTCTGAGCGTGGCTGAAAAACCCAGGAGTCTCCAAGAGAATGGAGATCAGCATTGTGTCAGCAACCTTATTTAAATCCAGCAGTAATGACATCCTTCACCTGGCAGGGAGAGCTCCTGGGAGCCCTAAAACTTTCATTAGGGATTAGGATAAAGCGGGGCTTGCTTAAATCAAACCTGCTTTAGACATGACCTAAGTCCTGGCAGACCTTTCCTAACAAATCTCTCACAGCTGGAGCAGATCCTGCCCCAGCAGCTCTGCCTGCCGTGGCTGGTGCGTCCTCATTGTCACAAAAACAAAAAACCCCACGGGGTTCAGAGGGCAAACTCTGAATTTGGGGTGTGTGATTGCCCAGTTCGGTTGGATCTCACAAAAACCCCACAGGGTTTGGTGTTTAAACTCTTAATTTGGGGTGTGTGGTCACACTGGCTGGATCTCACAAAAACCCCACAAGGTTCAAAGGTCAAACCCTGAATTTGGGGATTGTGATTGCCCAGTTTGGTTGGATCTCATGAAAACCCCATAGGGTTTGGTGTTTAAATACTGAATTTGGGGTGTGTGGTCACACGCTCTGACTGGATCTCATGAAAACCCCACAAAGTTCAGTGCTCAAACTCTGAATTTGGGGGCTGTGATTGCCCAGTTTGGCTGGATCTCATGAAAACCCCACAAAGTTCAGTGCTCAAACTCTGAATTTGGGGGCTGTGATTGCCCAGTTTGGCTGGATCTCATGAAAACCCCACAAGGGTCAGTGCTCAAACACTGAATTTGGGGAAAATCCCACAGGGTTTTTTGAACTTGGGGTGTGTGGTCCCCCAGTTTGGCTAGATCTCCCTCCCAGAGGGAAAAATCTGTAGGAGAAGGGCTGGAATGTCTAGAAGGGCACTGATGTGCCAGGTTTGGGTATTTTCCCATCTCCCAGAGCACAGCAAAATACCACAGGGCAGCCTTTAAAACGTGGGGATTACATGAAAAATTCCAAATTCTGCCTTTTGCCAGCAGCAGCTCAGGGGGCTGGAGCTGCCTCTGTGTTTGCTTTTCCAGTGTCGTGTCACTTGTCACTGAGTTTTGGTACTTTTGTCACCGTGGGCTTTTGGAATCCAGGCAGTGACAGACATCTCAAAGAGCTCGGTGACATCACTGGGGTGGGATCAGATGAGAGATCTGTCTGGAATTCATAGGCTGAAATGTTGATTTATTTGGGTTCAGGTATGAAACAGCATCACTGAGCTGCTTAAAACAGTGAATTTGGGAATTTTTGGTGTTTAGGTATGAAACAGCATCACTGAGCTGCCTAAAACTCACTGATTTTGGGGATTTCTTAGTGTTCAGCTGTGGAACAGCATCACTTCCTAAACCTCTCTGAATCTGGGGATTTATTCATGTTCAGGTATGCAACAGCATCGCTGAGCTGCCTAAAATTTACTGAATTTGGGGAATTCTGTGTTTAGCTCTGAAATAGCATCACTGACCTTCCTAAAACTCACTAAATTTGGGGATGTTTTGGTGTTCAGGTATGAAATAGCATCACTGACCTTCCTAAAACTCACTGAATTTGGATAATCAGGTTTTACCAACAAATAGGTATAAACTGGGAGAAGAGCTTGCCAGGAGGATATTCCTTGGATTAATTCTCTGTGGAATTCCAGTGGTTCTGTGCTTCCAGAAGGATTTTAGTGGGAGATCCTGCCCTGAAGGCCCCACCTGAAGTGCTGAGGTTTTTATAATCTCCTCCCTGACAGATTCTTAGTGTTAAAACTGAGTTTAAAGCTGTCCAATCCCAGTTAAAATTTCCCCATCACAGGATGGTTAAGGCTGGAAAAGCCTCCTCACTCCCAGCTTGGTTCAGGGGTCGGAATGTTCCTGTTAATAGGTGTGCAGCTATGGAATTCCCAAGGAAATTCCCAAGGAAATCAGGCTGCAGAGGTGTATACCTGCTGGCTGCAGCTCTCTGCCTCTTTCTGAGCTGGAAATTCATTTTTTGGACAAAATCATGAGCACAGGTTAAACTTCAGGAGGCCCAGATCTCTGCAGGTGCCACCAGCAGCTTTGCCCGGGCTGTTCTGGCATTCCCAGCATCGTTTTGGTGCCTGATTTTCCCTTTTTCCAAGGCTGTTTTTCTCACTGGCTGTTCAGTTTGCTCCTACAATTACCCCTGTCCTTTCTGAGTGCTGATACCCTGTGTAAACAGAGCTTGCTTTGATTAAGAAACCCTCAATCCTCTTGTATGTGCAACAAAAAGCAAATAATATTTGTACCTGCTGCTGCCTTGTTCTTTTATTTCTTTTACTTCTGCCTAAATTCTCAAAACCTTGGAGGTACCACCCCGGCCAAAAAAGAGTTTTTCCTGATGAAACCCCCCTCAAAACTTGGAGGATGTTGGATATTTATGATTATTCCTGTGTGCTTTTGCTCCCCTCTGGTTTGGATTGCAGGGAAATCCAACCTGTGGCTCTTTGGGCTGTCTGGACAAACACAGGAAGCCCCAGGCTGTCACCCAGGCCCTCGGAATTCCCGGGGTTTGTTCCATTCCCTCCTGCAGATTTTGGGGAGAATGAGCTCAGATTTTATTGTTCAGCCTTGAGAGTTGCCTTGGGTAGTGAGCCTTGCAGGTGGAATTTCGGGTTAGGGAATGTGGTTTATTAAAAATGGGGACGTTTTTACCTTTACCTTGCCATTGTTTCACAACTCTTAAATATGCAAGGAGCCAAGAGCTGGGTGAGAGTGGAGAGAGCTCACTTGTCCAGAGAATTCCTCCCAGGAATTTGATATTTGATATTTGATTTTTTTTTAAAAATTTTTTATTTTTATATTTTTTTATATTTTACTTTTATTTTTATATCCCATAAACTCCCAGGGGTTACAGAGGCTGCTCAGGGCATGCAGGAGCTGCATTTTTACTGCTGGGGGTTGGAGTTCACTTCAGAACCATTGATTAATTAATTAATTAATTAATTAAGAACCATTTCCATACTCATCTAACACTTCCTCGTTGCTTTTATTAGAGAAAAAAAGATCAATTTTATTTATTTTTTTTAACCTGTCTTTTGGAAGTGATTGTGGAATTCCTTTTTCATAAGGGGGAAATTTCCCTTTGTGTCGTCCTTCACCTTTGAAGGAATTTGCTGCAGAGCCTGCTCTCTTCTGTCACGATGGCTCTAAATTACTAAAAGATGACTAAAGCTAATCACTGTGTTTTTAATAACAAGAAATTTACTGTCACTGCCTGAAATTGCTGTTTATAAATTGATGATCTCCCATTTCTTTTTTTTTTTCTCCTTTTACTCATTCTCTTCCATCTTTTCACTGGGATTTGAGGTGTTTTTATTTTTCATTCCTGTTTTTTTTTCTCCTTTACCTTTCACATTAATGCTTGGAGGACCTGCTGGAATGCTTCAGGCACAGATTGTGGTGTGGGCCCAAGCCAAACGCTTCTTGTTGTGCTGGCAAATAATTTAAATATGTTTTGG
This sequence comes from Cisticola juncidis, assembly GCA_013400215.1. NCBI lineage: Eukaryota > Metazoa > Chordata > Aves > Passeriformes > Cisticolidae > Cisticola > Cisticola juncidis. Next base: position 281,601 of record VXBR01007475.1, on the reverse strand, counting down.
AGCTTATTCCCTGCTTCTACTTGTCATAAACATCCAGGAATAACTCGTTGGATTCTCCAGATAGATCCTAGGGCTGATAAGTGGAGAAATATCCTTTTAAAAAAACATGGAGCAAACTTGGATTTGAATATTTTGCTTTGAAGAGAGCTTTTGTGCTGCTGGATGGGTGAAAAATGCTCAGTGCTCTCCATCACCCTGTGGGTGCTTCTCAGTTTATTAAAAATATAAATAAATGCTGGGTTCTGCCTGGTTTTTACCTCTCAGAGAAGTGCCCAGGGTTGGAATTCCTTGAGCTGGGAATCCGCCCAGTTTGGGAATCTTTCCTTGCCTGGAACAACTGGGTTTGTGTGGAAAGCCAAGATCTCATCTCAGCTGTTGCTGTTGCAGAGAAAATCCAAGTAAATTATTTGTACCTTCAACATTTTTCATCTCTTAGTAGCTTTTAAAAAATGTGATTATTTTGGAAAAGAGCTGTAGGTAGAACATCCCTTTCCTATGGATAATCCCTGGAGAGCGTGAAGGGAATGACATCAGTGCTGCTCATGGATTACTCTCATATATTTCAATTATTTTTCCTCATTTGCTCATATATTTCAATGATTTAAAATAATTATTTATTATTCACGATTTCATATATTTTAATTATTTTGTAATATTTTTCAAAACCTTCTTGGCTATTTGAAGGCATGGAGCAGGGAATTCTCCTTGTGTCCAGGTGGTGAGAGGGCTGGAGCAGGGTGAGGAATCCGTGGCTGGTGCAGTTTTGGTGGAGCAGGGTGAGGAATCCGTGGCTGGTGCAGTTTTGGTGGAGCAGGGTAAGGAATCCATGGCTGGTGCAGTTTTGGTGGAGCAGGGTGAGGAATCCGTGGCTGGTGCAGTTTTGGTGGAGCAGGGTCAGGAATCCATGGCTGGTGCAGTTTTGGTGGAGCAGGGTAAGGAATTCGTGGCTGGTGCAGTTTTGGTGGAGGCAGCGTGGTCGTGCTGTGAGCAGGAAATGTCAGATGTGTGTTCAGAGATCACAGTTCCCTTCCTCACTCCAGGAGGGTCTCTGCAGGGAGTCAGGACAGGAATGTCCCAAAATCTGAGCTACCCTGGATTTCTGAAAGCTTCTTCTGACTTTTACTCTCTGAAAAGTGTTTCTCACCGTCCTCATCCTCTTGTGGAATTTTGAATCTTCCCTCAGTACCAGAATGCACAACACCAGTGTGTGTTTGATGCTGGGATTTGTTGGAAGCCAGTTTGGAGCTGAGTGCCAAAACCTCAACCTTTTTAGAGCTAAATAACATCAATTTCTTGTGCACTGCTGTGGTGTTTGTAGGAATGAACATTCCCAGAACTAAACACCTGGAACTGCAGTGGGCAGGATTCCTCTGCAGCCAGTCCTTGAGAACTGTGCACATCCTTTTATTTCTCTGCAGTTCAGCTTTTTGGTGTTGTTTTGTTGCTCTGTTTCCTGTTAGGGTAGAGAAATCTGAATATTTTGGCAGTTCTGCTTGGCAGCCAGAGGCAGAGGCAGATTTTTGCTGTTGTTGGGGCCGGGCCCCTCGTGGTGGGGTTTGTACCTGGCAGGTGCCAGGGATCTCCCTGCTCAACTGCTGCAGGCAACAGGGAAGAAAAGCAACATTTCCTGAAGCAAAACTCTCTGTGTCCTTGCCCTCCAGCCTTGCTGCTGCGGCTGAGCCAGCGAGGGGCTGGAATTGTGATGAGGTGAGACGTGACAGAGAAAACAGGAGAAACTGAGGCTTTTTCGTGTCTTGTCAGGGTTGTTTCCCTGCTGTATTACCCAGGGTCAGGGTACCATGGATCAGAGCATGGAGAGGGCTTGGATTTCTGTGCTGGAGCTGGGTTGGGTCCTCTCAAACACAGCTGGCTTGGAGGAGGGGACAGGAATTTTCCTGTTCACGTTGCAGGAGCCTTTTCCCAGGGACACAATCCCCTGGCAAAGCCCTGTGCGAGGTGGGGATGGTTTCAGGCACTGCTTCTCTTTGCTGTGGATAAAAGCTTTATCTATAAATGATGGAGGTATAATAAACCCACAAGGCTTTATTGCTGTTTTTAAGGATGGATCTGTCGGTGCCCTGAACACTGCAAACAAAATTGTTCTTGTCCTCCTGTGCGAGGAATGCGCGGGGTGGGGGAGATGTGGGGATTTTGTTTGTTTTGGTCTCTGAGCCTGGCTCCAGCACGGACCCTGCTTTCTGTGTGCTCATTCCAGCTCGCCTTTACCTTAAAAATGGAAATCACCCAGCGTGGAGCAGGAGCTTCTCTGTTCCCTCAGTTATTTCTTAATCCTCTTGTGCTCTCTGCAAGCTGAGCCCATGAGTTCATTACAAAGAGAGAACAGAGTGAAGCTCTGAGGGGCTCTGGCTGTTCAGGAAGTGACTTTTAATGGTGATGGCATTAAACCCTTCAGCTGTAACTACTCATTCTGTTGAAGAAGTGTTTGTAAAGCATTATAAATAGTGTTTTTCCATGTTTCAAATCTATTTGTTTCACTTTCCTTTCAGCTGTCAACACTTCAGATTGGAACTGAAATGCCTTATTCTTTTAAGACATCTTCATTTCTTACCAAGTACCTCGTCTGTTCTCATTAGTGGCTTTGTGACAGTCTCAGAGTTAAGTGTGAAGAAGTTTCTTGGGGTATTCAGGGAAAAAAAAAACCAACTCCAATTCTATCCAAAGGGTTTGTGGAAGGCTGCAGGGAGGATTTGCAGCAAGGTTCCCGAGCTGTGGTTCAGCAGAGCAGAAATCTTGTGGCAAATTTGCTTTCAGTGTGGCTGCTGCAAACCTCATTAAAGACATGAATCATCTCATTTAGGGCTTTTAAATACCAGGAGCAGTTTCAGTGCAGGGAAAAACCTCCCATGGACACCTGGGCAATGGAGAGCTCTTGCAGGTGCTGGAGCTTGATGTGAGTTTGGGGCTGCTTTTGCTCAAACCAGGGGTAGCACCTTTCTAATCTTGGCACTTAGGGTTAAGAATTGATGTGGAAAAAATCAGAGCAGTGCTTGAGACTGAATACTTTGCTCACTTTGAAGGACCAGAGAGGGTGGGAGCATTTGTAGTCAAATTCAGAGATTCCAAAGGCAAATTCTGGTTTGGGTCTTCACCCTTCAGTGGCTGGGAAGTTGCAGAACCCTCCCTCGTATGCTGAATTAGCTGCTTTGCCCCCAAATTTATCCACCAAGTATTGTTTGGAATCTCATCTTCAGGGATTGGCTACAGAATTGTTTGGAATCTCATCTTCAGGGATTGGCTACAGAATATTCAGGGTGTTTGATGCTCCCATGCAAAAGGTGCAGGCAAAGCTGTCACATCAGTGGGTTTCAGGCACTGGTTTTCTTTATGATTCGTTGGGAATCCAAAACTCTGCAGGGCTACCATCACTCCAGCTGATGTCTCAGACCTTCTGGTGATGAATAGGCCCCTGTCAGGCACTGAAATCCATTTTTCCATAAACCCAGGTGCTGAAGTTGATTTTCTGGCTCCTGCCTGCCCAGTGATGTGCACTGGTGATTACTGGTTTCACTGGTTTGGGAAGGTTTTTCTCAGTTCCTGGAGAAGTGAAGCAGGTGACAAGTTGTACCAGTCTGATTCATTAGATCATATTGGGAGACACTAAATGGCTGTGTTAATGAAGATGCTAATTAATGAAGGCAAGGCCCAGCTCCCCCATCCAGAACAGGATACGCAGCTCTGGTGGGAGAAGCGCAGAGGTGGAATGGGAAATAATTTCCTTTAGCCAGGAATGGTGACAAGGGGCTGCACACAAATGGGATTATATTCACTCTCCTTTTAATGTCATTGATTTGCTTTCTTTGAACCTGTGTGGGTCATCCTGCTGCACGGCACAAGCTGAGGGAGGCACTTGGAAGCTGAGGATTGGCACAGCTTGGATATTGTCAAATGTACAACTGCTTTTACATCCAGCTAGAGCAAGAAAAAATTCTTAGCATCAGAGATTCTAGCAAGTGATTAAAAGATAATTAGAGTTATTTTGCACTGAGTCCTTTTCTCAGGTTTTTGCCCACAGAATGGAAATGCCTTTAAAGATCTCTCATTGCAGACTTGAAAAGAAATAGTGAGCACTGTAATAAATACGTGAGCACGGGAAAAGGGGGCAGAGCAGTGGCACAGAGCCTTTAAAACCCTCATGCTTAACGTGCTTCAAGCCCTTTCTGGTGCGTGTGAGGATGCTGGAAGTGCCCTGTTAATTCTGTGTTTTGTTTCTTTGAAGCAAATGGTTATGAGCCTTCGAGTGTCGGAGCTGCAGGTGCTGCTGGGCTACGCGGGCAGGAACAAGCACGGCCGCAAACACGAACTGCTGACCAAAGCCCTGCACCTGCTCAAGGCCGGCTGCAGCCCCGCCGTGCAGATGAAAATCAAAGAACTCTATAGGAGGAGGTTCCCCCAGAAAATCATGACCCCGGCAGACCTGTCCATCCCCAGCGTGCACTCGAGCTCCATGCCCGCCACGCTGTCGCCTTCCACCATTCCACAGCTGGGCTACGACGGCCACCCCGCCACGTCCCCCCTGCTCCCCGTGTCGCTGCTGGGACCCAAACACGAACTGGAACTGCCCCACCTCACCTCGGCCCTGCACCCCGTGCACCCCGACATCAAGCTGCAGAAACTCCCTTTTTACGACCTGCTGGACGAGCTGATCAAGCCCACCAGCCTCGGTAAGGAGAGCTCCTGGTTCCTCTTGGTTCTGTTCAGGGGTGATGGTCAAATTCAGCTGCCCGGGCAGCGAGGGGTTAAATGTTGCATCACAGCAGTGTTTAGAGAATTGCTATTTTTGGGAACTTTGGGAACAGATTGTTCTACATGGAGAGACATCTTACCTAACGCTCTCATTAGTTGCTTTAGCTGAGCCTCTAAATATGGTTTAAACATCCGTTGTTTTTAAGGGGGGGCTTTGACAAGAAACAAACTGAATCTTAGAAAAAAAAGAGAAAAAAAGCCAGCCCAGTCTGCTTTCAGTAGTTCTTAAAAACCACGAGGTTTCATTATTTAAAAAAGTAAACAAAACTACCCCCAAATCCATCAGGCTTCTAAAATGTTCTCATCTGTGCTGGGAAGGAATGCCAGGCTGGGAATTTGCTGGATCCATTACAGTCTGAACATCTGAACGTAGGGAACTTGGGGTTCTTTTGCACTTGTGGCTGCTCTTCTTGCAGCTGATTTTTGTCTGAAGGTATAAACCACTGGTGGAGCTGCTGAGAGGAGCCTGCTGCTCCCAGAGCTTTATATAACGTGGGATTTTTGGGTTCCACGGAGCCCTTCACAGCTTGGTTAACTTTTAATGCTTTTCAGTGTTACCTAAATGCACCAGTGCTGGTGGTTTCTGTGTTGGAACCTCCTGCTGGCTTGAAACCCCAGCGAAGATTCCCTGCTGGTAGGAGGAGCAGATTTGTGAGAGGAGATCTGGGGAGAGAGGGTGGGTGAGTGAGAAGAGAAAGCCCTGTGCAGAAGAAATCCCTGTAAACAAAGCTGAGCAGGTACTTTCCAGTGCCAGTCTGGAGGGCTGTGGGAGGTTGATGTGTCAGTGCTGAGGCTGTCTGTGCATTTCTGAAAGATCTGGCACAGTTGTTTACTTTTTTTTTTTTTGCTTTAGCTGCTGTAATTGAGGGAAAAGCAGAGAGATTTTGCTAATTTGTTCCTCTGTTTCAGGTATTTTTTCTCCACCTGATGTGTGAGTGCTGAGGTTCTCTGTGCATTTTTGAAGGACTTGGCACAGTTGTTTGCATCTTTTATTTTGGTTTATTTGTCTGCTGTAATTGAGGGAAAAGCCGAGAGATTTTGGTAATTGAATCTTCTGGTTCAGGTATTCTTTGCAGAGGTGCACTGTACCTATTTAGCTTTAATCTAAACCCTAATTGATTAATAACCATTCCAGGCAATGCTGGTGGTGTCAGCTAATTAGGTGCTCAGTATGTGTCTCATCACTTTTCCATTAGAAATCCTTCAAAATCAGGCTGTAATTTCCACAAGACATTGCAGTGCAGGAATGGTGGTGTGCATTTGTTTACTGCTGGGTGTGGGGAGAGCCCTTTGCTGCCAGCCCTGGTCCACCCCAGGGATCCCTGCCAGCTCTCAGTAGTGCCCCTGGAATTGGTGGACAGTGGGATGTTCTTCCCCTTTGAGCAGAGTCAGGGTAAGGAAATGGAAGTGAAATTCCAAGCAGATAGCTTTGGAACATTCCTTGTTCTTTCTGTTAACTTCAGGAATTTTTGGGGCTTTTTCTGGGAATTCTGTTTGTCTGAAGCAATCCTGTTAAAATCCTATTATTTAGTTGAGTGTTTGGGGGAAAGCTTCAGTATCCATGCATATCATAAAATTCTGGAATGGTTTGGGTTGGAAAGGACCTTAAAGCTCGTCCCTGTTGGAGTCTTGCTGCCAGCTCTGTGTCTGCCCCAAGTGCAGGGATCATCCTTCACTCCCTGCCAGGTCTCAGTAGTGCCCCTGGAATTGGTGGACAGTGGGATGTTCTTCCCCTTTGAGCAGAGTCAGGGTAAGGAAATGGAAGTGAAATTCCAAACAGATAGCTTTGGAAGCAATTCTTGTCCTTTCTGTTAACTTCAGGAATGTTTGGGGCTTTTGTTTTGTGTGAGAGTTCTGTCTGAAGCAATCCTACTAAAATCCTATTATTTACTTGAGTGTTTGGGGGAAAAGCTTCAGTATCCATGCATATCATAAAATTCTGGAATGGTTTGGGTTGGAAAGGACCTTAAAGTTAATCCCCACACCTCCCCCTGTCCCAGGGTGCTCCAGCCTGGCCTTGAGCACTCCCAGAGATCCAGGGGCAGCCACAGCTCCTCTGGGAATTCCAGCCCAGGCTCGGATTCATTTTCTCCATTTATGCTCTCACTGATACTTCAAGTACAGAATCTGAAGTGATTTGTAGAATATTTGCCCAGATGGTTTGGGCACCCTTCTGCTGCTGCCAGCAGTGTGGGTTTCCTCAAGTGTCCCGTGTGTGGGTGCCCTGGTTTGTTTTCCACTGGCAGATACTACTGCAGACACTCAGAACCTGGAATTTAGCCAGCCTTTCAGCATCTCCTGCTTGCTTTTTCCCATCAGATTACTCATGGGATGGGGATAAAGAACTTTTGAATTGCCTCTGTTTCCCTCCCCCACAAGGGTGAACTGATGACCTGATGTGGGGTTTGGAACAATTCTCTGCCTGCTTGGAACCTACTGGAAGAGAAGGAAAATAGGTGTGAGAGAGGGAATTTGTACAATTCAAATTCCAGCTCCTCCTGAAATGACATGAACTGGCCAAATCACCTCCTGGGGTGCTGGGGTTGCCCCTGCTCATCCCCAGGTCCCTGGGAAGGTTTGCCACAATTCTGTGTCTCTTTGAGAAGTGGGGGTTGCTTGGAGAAGCAATAACTTGAGGGAGCCTCAGGGCAGGGAGTTGCCCAGCAGGGGCACTTGAGCAGGCGTTCTGTACCCAAATATTTTGTGTGGGTGGGTAGAACACAACTAATGTGAGGAACAGATAAGGAAATGAAATCTGCTCCCTCTTATTTGTAATGTCAGGAACAAAAGGAGGAAACAGAAATTCTCCCACTTGCCTGCAGCTCCAGCCTGGGATGCAGAGGGATGTGCTGGGCTGGATTCGTGGAATGCAGGGATTTCTCCATCCCTGCCCTTCTCAGCAGCACCTTCTGAGCATGGCTGGCCAAACCCCAGAATCCCTGAGACTGGAAAAGCCCCCCAGGATCCCTGAAAAGCCCCCCAGGATCCCGGAGCCCCCGCTTTGATCAGCCCCGGGGGCCAGGTCCAGGCCCTGCTCGGACACTGGTGGTGGCACACAAAGAGCCATTTGTTCATTGGCAGTGGAGCTGCTGAATTTGATCCACATTTTATTAGTCACCCTCATTGCCAAGTGCAGCAGGCATTGGGATGGGATGGGTTTGTGTCCCAGCCAGCCAGGAAAGCTCCTCGTTCTGGAAATGTGTGCACGGAGCTCTCTGCCCCTGCTTCACCACCATTTTAAGTGGTTTAATAGCTTTTTTTTTTTTTTTTAATAAGGCTTTTTTATTTTTGGATGAAAAATCCTCTCTGGCTTTGATGGAATGTGTGCAAGTTGCCTTATTCCTGTGCTTCTCTGGTGTTTTTCTAACAGGATCTAAAGAGGAGAATTGAGCTTGTTTGTCAAGTGAAGCTGCAGCTCTCGCTTAATTCCCCCATTTCCAGCCCCCAGAGCACAGACGTTGCTAATTGGTTGTTTTTTAAGCACATTTTCTAAAAGTAACTCCTAACACACAGATAAGATCTCTTTTGTGTGGTGAAATGTGTTTACTGTGAGCAACAAGGCCCAGAATTTACCAGATTATTATGGAAGGGACATGAGCTAGTTAAACAACATCTTAAAAATGCCTCTTGTTACAGCAAATGTCATTCCTAATTGCTTGAGCTGTGTAGCTGTTCCAAAAAACATTTCAGCTGGCTTAGGGGTCTTTCCTTACCTGTAGGGGAAATGAAGCTTTTTGGTTTTTTTTTTTTCCAGTGGAAAGGATTACAGAGGCTGTGAGCTCTCCTCCTGTTCAGAATCAATCCAAATGGCACAGGGATCATCCTCCTGCAGTTTATTTGCTGTGCCTCAGCCCTCAGTGATACCAACACAGCTCTGAAAGCTGGATGGGAGCCAGAGAAAGGAGAATTTTTACCTGCAGCCTCCTGGAAGGAGGAGGCACAGATCAGTCATTATCCCTCCGAACCAGCACAATTCCAGCTCCTTCAGAGCCTCCAGTGCCTCCACTCTGCATGGAGGTCTCTGTTTAATTCCTGTATTTCTGTTCTCCACTAGCAGAATTTCCCCCTCAGGGCTGAGTCCAGGCTTCCCAAGCACCATTTGTGCTCCTGCCTTGCACTTCCCGTGAATTTTCCTTTGGCTCTGAGCGATCCTGCTGCCTCAGACATGGAGCCAGATCTTGCAGCTGAGCTGCCTGAAATCTTGGGGGTGCCTGCAGTTCAAGGTACAGCCATTAAACAATTAAACAATTCAGTGCACAAGAAAGCTGCCTTGGAAACCAGGAAAGTTTTGTTTGGCAGGAATTTCTCCTTTTTCTCTATCAGCGCGCTGATCTCGTGCTCTGTGCAATTGCTATTATGGTTTATATGAAAGTCACGCTTTTACTGTCTTCTGTGTTTATTATTTTTTTGAAATGTACTTTGTGGGAGGAAGTTCAACAAAACACTAAATTCTCAACTCAGCTCTGAGTTCTCTGACTTCCGGCCCTGCAGCTTTTCATTGTGCAAGAATGGGGTGAAATCTTTGCCCTGTGCAGGGGCTGAGCTGCAGCTCCAGCACCCTTGGGGTTCTTTTTTTGTGTTGAGCTTTCACAGTCAGGAGGGTTTCTTTGGAGAGGTGACTCCTGAAGAACGGGATTTATTGAGGTTTTGTCCAGCTGATTGCTCAATCTGCTCATGGTAGAGCTGAGGTCACCCAGATTCCAGGCCCTAAAGGGACAGGGATGTACGAGATTCCAGGTCCTAAAGGGACAGGGATGTACGAGATTCCAGGTCCTGTCAAGACAGGGATGTACCAGAATTCCAGGCCCTGACAAAGATTTTAGGCCCTGTCAGGACATGGATGAACAAGATTCCAGGATGTGGATATCCCAAGATTCCAGGTCTTGTCAAGACAGGGATATACCAGAATTCCAGGCCCTGACAAAGATTCCATGCCCTGACAGGACACAGACGTTTCCAGACACGGCTGGAATGGAGCTGGGAAGCCACTTGGCTTCCACGGAATCACAGAGGATATGAAATATCCTGAGTTAGGACAAACAAGGGACAAAATCCATCTCCCTGGCCCAACAATCCCATCCTGTGCCTGAGGAAAATCCTTTTCTTGCTGAGGGAAAACCTCTCCAGAGCCAGGGTCCGTGCAGGGACGTGGCAGTGCTGGCTTGGTGCTGCTCCTTTGGAGTGGCTGAGTCGGTGCTTTTAGGAATAAAAGTTAAAATCTCCAAGCCTGAAAGCAACATTTGAGTTGTGGCACACAATTCAGGTGTCTGAGGGAATCAAGGGGCTGAATTTGAGTGGGGAGGATCCAGTGATGTTCCTTCCCTCTGGAAAAATGATGGATCAGGGGAGGAGAGCTGGGATCCATCCACAGAGGCAGGAGAGTGGAGGGTTTGGCTGTGGAAATGTCCCCTCATCTTCCTCCAGAAATGTTCTACCCCCTGGCTGATCTAAAGAATCATCAAACATAAATGTCTGTCCAATTGCACATAATTTCCAGCTGATCTCTTCTGTATTCTGTTTATACAACATATCAGAAAGAGTTCTAAAATCCATAATATTTATGGATTAATTGTAGCCCTTGGAGTATTTCCAGGCTATTTTCATGTATATATTTAGGCACGATTTCAAATAAGCTCCTTCACATCTCTTCACTCCCTTCCTTTCCCACCCCCAGGGTGGCTCTGCCTGTTCCTCCTGAGGATTAACTGGGAGTTGAACAGAATCTAAAAATGATTTGAAGGGATAAATGCAGCAGCTGGCCAGAGCCAGGCTCCAGTTTTTCATCTGCTCCAAGGTGCAGAACGTGGCCCTGTCACTTCTCTTCTCTCAGGTGCTTGGTGGGCACAGCTGGGACCTGTGGAGGTGGCAGAAGGAGAGCAGGATTTGTTTTTTTACTCAAATGTTTCCTCTCAGGTGGTTCTGCAGCGTTTGCAAAGGTTGAGGGTGCAGCATCCGTGGTGAGAAATGATTGAAATAAAGCAGAGGCCAAGGTGGGGATTTGGGATTTCTCTTGGTGCTGGAGCTCAGATCTCCTGAATCCCACAGCTCATGTAGGGCACGGCTGAGGGCTGTCAGGTCCAGGATTTTGGGGTGCAGAGCCCTGGTTTGGCCTGGGCTGGGATGGATTCAGTGATGGCTGAGAGGCTTTTCCAGGGAGAGGGAGGCTCCAGCAGGGATCTGGCTCATCCTGCTCCCTCTGACTGCATTTAATGCAGCAGGAAATGCAGGCAGGGGTGGTGGATTGAAAGTGTTGCTGGTTCCAGGAGATGACAGAGCTGGGGGCTCAGAGGTTGTGCTTGAGAGGCAGAAGAGTGTAAATAAAGTGTAAATAAACTGGCTTACCCGGGAGCTCCAGGCTTTGGGGTGGCTTCTGGGGCCTCACGGTGCATCCTGGAGGGGATCCCCCATCGAGTGGGACCTCTCAGTGTTTTTCTCCCACAAACCCACTGGGATTGTGCTTTCCTACAGCTCAAACACAGCCTTGGGTGCTGCTCCCAAACCCAGAATGTTTTTTGGGGGGTTGGGTTTGTAATTTCTTTTCCATAACTATGATTTATTAAATATTAAAACATTTTCTTTAGCACTGTGAATGCAGCAGAGCTTGGAAGAGTCACGAGTGCAAAATGCCTAAACAATCACGGAGTTTCTTTTCCCAAACTTTTCTTTTCCTAGTTCCCCCTCAGCACCATTCCTGAGCCCTCCCAGCCGGGCGAGCTCTGGGCAGAGCGATCCGGAGCCGTGCCTGGGCTGCTGTGTCGGGGATTTCCTGCTCTGCTCCCAAAACCTCTCAGAATTTCAGCATTTTCAGAGCTCAGGTGTTCTCTGAGCTGGGTTTGGCCTGCCTGGGAGGCAGGGATGGGGCTGGCAGGGGTGTTGGGTGGAGGTTGGGGGAGATGGATGCAAAGGAGAGGCAGAGTGAGGCGTCTCACCTGTGTGGGGAGGAGAAACGGGAACAGGGAATGTCCTGAGCTGGGGTTATCCAGCCCCAGCCCTGGCCCTGCACTGACACCCCCAAATCCCACCCTGTGCATCCCTGAGGGCGTTGGCCAAACATTCCTGAGCTGTGGCAGCCTTGGGAATGTGCCCATTCCCTGGGGATTGTCCCACCACCCTCTGGAAAAACCTGATTTCCATCCCAAAGGCCCAGACTCAGCTTCCCCCTGGCCCTGCTCACAGAGAGCAGAGCTGCCCCTCCTCAGGAACTCCCATATATATAAATAATAAATATTTCATATTTCTGGTTAATATTTTGACAAACCTAGCTAATCCACACCATTAGGTCAGTGAATATCCAATTAGGCCTCTCCTGTTTTTCTTACAGCATGCAGCAAAAATTTCCTCTGCTCCTCATCCTCTCCAGCAACGTTTTTACAACAGTTTTGCGTTTGGAAATAAACACAATTATTGGGAATGGGTCCATTTAGATAATTCCTATGCAGAGTGCAAGGTGAATTTTAGTCCAAGGCTCTGTTCATTCCTTCCTTCATTCCCTGCAGTATTTAGGAGCTGATGATGATGATGATGATGATGGGAAGATGAACCTCAGATTTCCTGGTGGTTGGGGAGCATCCCCACCTCAGCTCCGTGATACCAAAAATCCATGGAAGGTTGGGAGGTGTCGGTGCCTGCGTGGAAATTCAGAGTGGCTTTTTCTTGAGACACAAGAGGTGTTTTACTGCAGAAAGATTGTGTGGCTATTTTTAGCCCTGGGTACTGGTGAGGTGGAACAGAATATTTTTAGAGCTGTAGAAAATGCAGCCACTCAGGCTGGGTTCTTTTTTTCACTCTGGTGCTGGAGGGGTTTTCCAAAATAAAGAGCAGAATTAGTAGAAAATGGCTTTTCTGTATCAGTTTTATTAAGTAGGTGATCTGTTGATTGTGTGGATATACATATATATTTAAAGATACATACACACACACATCTATACACTTTATATTTATATTTATATTTATATTTATGTATTTATATTTATATTTACTAGAATTATATTTATAAGTATAATAATTATAATAATTATATTTATGTTTATTTTAATATATTTTTAGTTTTAGTTTTATTTATTTATACTTACATTTATTACTATATCTGTATCTATATATCTATACCCATATTATATCTATATATCTATTTTATATCAATTTTATAGTTATCTATATCTATACCTATCTATCTAAATTATAATTATAGTTATAGTTACAGATGTTCCTGTACATTTTAATGTTTTGGCCCTGGGAGTGCCATGTATTGAACCAGTTTTCCCTCGAATTTTGACAACTTTTTACCTCGGTGAAATGTTTTAAGGAAATCCACAACCAGCAAGGCAGAATTTTGTCCCTCAGTGAATCTCTACCAGCCCTGGATCATTCCTGGAGTGAGGCAAGCCTGGAGTCACTCAGGAAATGGTGGTGGGAGTGAATTAGGAAAAGAAAAGTTTGGGAGGAGAAACTGTGATTTTTTAGGCATTTTGCACTCTTGACTCTTCCAAGCTCTGTTGCATTCACAGTGCTAAAGAAAACGTTTTAATATTTCATAAATCATAGTTATGGAAAAGAAACAACAAACAACCCCCCAAACATTCCTGGCATCTTTCTGAAGAATGTCCACATTAATTCTGTTCTCCTGGCTTCATTCCAGCTTTATTGGATTATAAATTCTATTTTCATCCTCTCGGTTTGCAATTGCAGATCTATTTTTACCTTTCTTTTGTTAAATAATAATCATTGTTTGCAGGGCACAGTTGTGTTTGTAGCCATCAGAATGGTTTTATTGTCTAAAACTATATATTTTTCTGGTTTTAATCATCCTCCAGAACTTCTAAAAGTAAATTATGTGCTTGACTTGCCAGGATCTGTTTGGTGTTTTAAACACAGCAGATACAGCAGATGAATTAATGGAAATCTGTCAGCTTGTCTGCACTCCGAAATTCCAAATTTCCAGTGTTTCTGCCTTGGAAGATCTCAGATCTTTGGGAATGGAGGAGATGGGGCCAGAGATAAAGCTGGAAATTTGGTTTTCAGTGGAAAAGCTGCTCCATGAGCTCTGTTTAATGTGGTTTGGTGGGATTTTCACGCATCGTTTGTAGGGTAAGCAGATCTGAAGGACTCGATATGGGCATAAAAAGATGATAAAGGAGAAGATCAGGGAAAAACACGAAGAAAAATGAGATTTTGTCTCTTTCTTAGGCACATCTGAGGTGCAGAGCTGTATCCTCAGGGCAGCTCCGCTGTGGTTTCATGGAGCTCCTTGCCCGTGTCCCTCTGCCTGCTCTGCTCGCTCTGTCAGGAGTCTGGGAATATTTTGATTGCCTTTTGGAGCATCTCTGCCTAATTAACAGGATTTCCCCTTCCCTCTTTGTGATTTGGCCGTGGGCTGTGCACAAAGCAACGTCTGGAGGGCAGGGGCTGGCAGAGCTGATCCAGGGAATGCTGGAGCAGGGGCTGGCAGAGCTGATCCAGGGAATGCTGGAGCTCAGGGATCGTGGATCCAGCACCTCCCAGGGCTCTGCTCACAGTCAGTGGGCAAGGGCACAGCACAGAGTGCCAGGGAGGCTGGGACTGGAAGGGAGCTGAAATCCCACCCCACTGATCCCGCCCCACTGATCCCGCCCCACTGATCCCATCCCACTGATCCCATCCTCATCACCATCCCCATCCCACTGATCCCATCCTCGTCCCCACCCCACTGATCTCATCCCATCCCACTGATCCCATCCCATCCCCACACCTTCCCCTCTCCCAGGGTGTTCCAAGCCTTGTCCAGCCAGGGCTTGGACATTCCCGGGAGTTTCTCTGGGAATTCCATGCCAGCCCCTCATCCCATTCCCAGGGAAGAATTCCTTCCCAATCCCATCCCATCCCTGCTGCCCATGCAAACCCATTGCTGTCCTGTCAGCCCCTTCCCAAGGCTCCTCTTTGAGGCTGCAGCATTAACTGCACAGAAGACACTCAAAACACAAAAAACCCCAAATCTCAAGAAGAAATGTCATTTTTTGTAATTTCACTTTTGGTCCAAGCAGAGGCTTTGTTCTGTCCTGGCGTGGCTCCTGAGGAGAGCTGGAATAGGGAAACTCCCATGGCAGCACTCAGGGATGTCCCTCCCCATTTTCTCCCAAATAAATGTATGAATGCTTTCATTTGACCAATAGAACAGCTGGATATTAGGAGCTGTTTCTCTCCTAGGAGAGTGGTAAGTAATAAACCAGCTTTTCCAGGAAAGTGTGGAAAGGCTCAAAAATCAAATTTTGATTTAGTTAACAAGGTGGTGTTCAGTCAGAAGTTGAACCTGGTGAACTTCCAGGTCTTTTCCAACCTTAATAACTCAGTGATTCTATGAATATGGAAGTTCAAGCCCCACTTTTCATATCCCTGTTTAGTAAAAAATATAACTTTTTATAATAAATTAACTGAGCAGAGGAAAAAGGATTGAATTTAGAACCTTGGGTCCAAACTTTGTCACAATTTTCCTGCTGCACACGCTCCCAGTTCCTCCTGTTTGCCCATTTCCCTGCTGGGTCTCTAAATTGGAGCTGCTGCAAAAAAAAAATGGGAAAAGGAAAAGCTTGGGAAATCCATGGAATTTTGGTAGCTGCTGCTTGGCTTCTCTGGATAATTGAGCTTTAAATGAAGGTGGCATTAGTTAAATAGTCAGCAGTTTTTAATTAATCAAGTGCTAGAGTTCACACCAAAAGTTCCCAAAAACCTTCCAGAACTTTTCTAATAAAGCCAAAGCTGAGAATTTCCAGACTGAAGCAAACAATACCTGGGAGAAAAAGCAACCCAGCAGATAAAACCATGGAAAAGCAGGAAATAACAAAATAACAACTGGAATTCCCTCATTGCTGTGCAGTGCTTTAGCTTTGCTAATTCAGCTTTTGTTAATTTGAGTTTGTGACTGTGATCTTGGCCATTTATAGCTAAAAATGGGAGTTGGATTGTATGGAAGAGCAAATGTGAGAGCAGCTTTTCATTGTTAATTGTATATTATTGTATTGTCTGTGTTTCCTGCAGACATTGTGCTGGCAGGGAGGAAATGTATGCATTTCAAAATCCAAGTTATTTATAAAACTGAATTCTTTCTCCAAGACTCCAAGGAGCAACTTCAGTGTTCCTGCTCCTGCTCACCCACAGCAGCAGATAACGGGGCAAATGGAAGGGTTTGGAGAAGGAGAGATAAAAAATGGAATTTTGGGATATTTACACTCAGTCAAGGCCTTTGCTGTTGGAACAAAACCTCTCCGTTCTCAGGCTGAAATATTCCCTCAGGGATGAGTCAAGAAGTGCCCTGTAGTAAACCAAAAAATGGGAAACTTACCCAGTGTTTAATGCACAGGTTAGTTATTCAGAACTCCTAAAATGATGAAGAATAATGAGATTGAAGTGCAACTGATCAGCAGCTTTTTATTCATTGTGTGTTGGTGAGTGTGTGCAGTAATCCTCTGGGGAGATGATGCTTTCTTTTCATTTATTATTTAAAAATCTCTTTTCATTGCTGCAGAGGCCCTGTGAAAGGCTGTGTTTTAGCTAAAAGCACTGTTTTACAGATATTTAACATTAATTTCCAGCAGGAGCATTTTACTCTTGAGCACTGTTTGGTTCTGGAGCGCCGCGGCTCGGAGTGGAAAGGCTTTAAAATCAGATTTTATAGCTGCAGTTCTCACGGGTTCTTGGCTTACTCCAGATATGTTTGGTGCATTTCAGCCCATAAAATATCAAAGTGAAATGTGAGATGTCCCACGTGTTGTGCTTCAGCCCCTCTGTGAACTTTTCCAGGCCCAGCCACGATCTGGTGCCTTGAGGGAAATAAAAAAGTGATTGATGAGAAATCCTCCGAAATATTTTTATTTCATATCAAAGCACGTTTGACATGAGATTACAGCGATAAAAAGCCTTGATTTGCCTCAGCCCTGCTGTTATCTCCATCCCTATTTTAATGCAGGCTTTATAGGCACATGGTGTTTGTTCATTGTATTTTTATTTACAGGAGGCTTTCAGTGGCGACTTCCCCCAAAGCTGCTCAGAGCCAGATGTGGCTGATACTGCTGGGCTGGCCATAAAAATTTGTGTTCTGACTTTATTCTATTATTTCTGATTGTCCTGGCTGCCTTTGATGCTCTCTGCTCTCTTGCAGCCTCAGACAACAGCCAGAGATTTCGGGAAACCTGCTTTGCCTTCGCGCTGACGCCGCAGCAAGTGCAGCAGATCAGCAGCTCCATGTGAGTCAGCTCCAGCTCCCTGAAATCCTAAATTCCCCCAAAAGGGGCAACTTTCCACATCCCTACCGTGGAAATGGGAAGGGAAAACTCCTCTGGGGAGTTATTTTTGTATAGGGGGGAGAGTTCAACCCCAGTGCTGAGTTTTGGGTGGGTTTCTCTGGTGTTCAATTCTCTACAAATGCAGAATTCTGCTTCCTGCAGCTCTTCCTTGCCACCAAGGGCTCTGTTCATTCATTATGGAGTTGGGACTTCATGGTGACCCATCAGGATTTTCTTTATAATATACAAAAAACCCCACAAAAACAATCCCCAAAACCCACCACCCCTCAAAAAACAAACACCAAAGTAAACAACTCCCCTAAGACAGAAAAAAAACTTTAAAAAAGCCCCCAAAAACCCAACCAAACATAAAAAAACAACTAACAAGAAACCCAACCAAAAATAAAAAACCCCACAAAAATAGAGGTCAGACAAGAATTTGTTTATTAACTTCAAAAAAGAAAAACTCTTCCTTTTAACCTCTTCTGAGAGTGGTGGTCTGAGCAGAAGCAGCAAAGTCTGGTGTGCATTATATACACCTGAAAGTGTGAATTTCACGCTTTTTTGTGTGTAAAAAGGAAGTGTTTTCCTTAAATTGAACTTCCAGCAAACACTGGAGGAATCTGTATGGAGGAATCTTGTGAAAAGCAGGATGTTTTAACTCATTTTTCTCTCGTTTCCAGGGATATTTCTGGGACCAAATGTGACTTCACAGTACAGGTCCAGCTAAGGTAGGGATTTTATTGCCTGTTGGTTTTTAGGATTTATCAGCCAGGTCCTGCCCAGCAGGCTGGGAATTCCTGGATGGAAAAGAGCCTCATCCTGGTTGATTTTATCAGTGAATCCTCCTTCCTGTAACTGCACATTTGTCATTCTGTGTGCCTGGAGCTGGAAAATCCATGAGCAGGGATTCCATGGGCATTCCAAGATCTGCTTCTTTAGGCACTTCGGGAATCACCAGCCTGGTTAATTTGGGGATTAAATTTGTGATTTAATCAATCATAAATTGATGAAACTCTCTGTCTCAGCCAGAAGGGATGGACCAAGGGATGAGGAGGGAATGAAAACCTCTTTGATTTCCTGCTGGAACATGGAGAGGGATGGGGCAGATCCCTGGAAGGAATCCAGGGGAGCCAAGAGGTTCTGCTGCTCCTTGGAATGCTCCTTGTCCATGAGCTGGGCTGGGAGCAGGAAGGGCGTGTCCTGCTGGGGATCCAGCAGCAAAAAACCACCTCTTTGAACTTAAAACAAATAAATTCAGCTTCAGAGGCCCTGGGGAGGCCTTGGCTGTGCTCAGCAGCTGCCTGAAACTGCAGCTGGGAGGGTGGAAAATGTCCTTGTCACTCCTTGGTCCTGTGGGGAGAGGGCAGGCTGGAGAAAAGGCAGAGGAAAAATTGGGGTTGGAATGAGTCAGGCTGAGGAATTCAAGGAGTCTGAGCAGGAGCCTCCATCCTGCTGAACCACTGTGATTTTGGGGGGTTTTCCTGCTGAGTGACATCGTTTGAGGGCTGTGTTTAGCAGGATGGGCCAAGATTCCTTAGCTTGGTGGAAGAACAATACCTTCTAGGAAGAGATGATCTTTAAATCACTTTAAAAGTGAAAGATGATGGCAGCTCTTTGCTTTTAGGTTTTGTTTATCAGAAACCAGTTGTCCACAAGAAGATCACTTCCCACCCAATCTGTGTGTGAAAGTAAATGGGAAACCATGCAGCCTCCCAGTAAGTAAAATCTCCTTTTATTACACATTTTGGGATGCATTGTTCAATTTATTATTAATTACATTATTTAATATACATTTTGGGATGCATTGTTAGGAACTGTCTGCCTGAAAATTTGTCCCAATCTTTGTTTTCACATTCTAGAGCACTGGAATGAATAGAAAAGATCAAGTCATTTGTTACAGGCAGTAGATCCAGAAGTTTTTAATATGGAAATTAAAAACCCCTTTTCAGGAGCACATACTTAATAGTGCTAACAAGAGCAGAGAAAAAATGAATGAATTTTAGAAACTCTGGTCCAAAGTTTGGGTGTTTTTGTTTAGTTTTGCTGAGACAGGAGAGGTGGCAAAGTTCCCTTTAATATTCTGTGGGCAGAGTTAACATTTTGGATTTCCATCAGGAGGAAGAGCTTACAAAATGCTCGATAATTTATTGTCTGATCCTTCTTTCTTTGAATTAAACCAAGAGCCTGGTCCAGGCGTGTTGGGAGGGGCAGGAGCACTGTGGAATTCCTGTTTCTGAGAGCTGAACTCTTTTGGTTTTTAGGGCTACCTGCCACCAACCAAAAATGGAGTGGAACCAAAGCGCCCCAGCCGACCAATCAACATTACCTCACTCGTGCGCCTGTCCACCACGGTCCCCAACACCATCGTCGTGTCCTGGACTGCAGAGATCGGCAGGGTGAGTGACTGGCCTCTCCTTGGGCTGTTTTAGGGAGAATCACACAAAATCCCTGCTGGGGCAGACACAGAGTGTCCCTGTGCAGCTGGAATTGCAGCTGGAATTGCGCGGGGCTGGGCGGGTGGGGTGTGCTCCCTCCCATCCCTCCCTCACCCCTGGGATAATGCTGGGATCTCTCCCTCCTCATCTTTGTGACTCAGGGAGGGCCCAGATTGAGAGATCAAGGCATCCTCCAAACCTTTTGTTTGTTGATTTGGCCAAACTTCAGGCTTTGAAGCTCTTCCTGACTTGAGGGACTTGGCAAAGCTTGGCTTGGACTCACAAGGAGTGGGTGACATCGAACACAGAGTGGCCCTTCAGAGCTGTGAGAACACAGAACAGCCCAGCCCGACTGATTCCACTGGCCTTTTTTATGTTTCTCCCAGCTGCTCTCCTTACCCTTCATGTTCAAAACCTCATGGTTTTATCCCTTTTTTGTGTCTGTGGGGAGAACGTTACAGCCGACGTTAGAAACTTGCTGCCGTTCCACCGGATTAATTAAATCTGGAACATGCTGCAAAAAGTGACTTCAATAAATCAGCCCATCAATGACTGAGCTGCTTTCAGTGCTGGCAGCAAAGCTGCTGGATGGGCATTCCAGAGGCGCCGTGTGCTGCTGCCTCTGCCCCCATCCTGTTTTCAGAAGTGCCCAGAATTGTCCTGAGGTGAAACTTTGGCCAAGAATTTGTCAGCGTGGAAAAAACGCTTACGCTCCAGTCAGGCACAATAGGCAGTGCTAAAACATCGGGGTGGGATTTCGGGATGGATTTCTTGTGGAGCGGAAAACAATCTCCATTCAGATGATGGCATAAAGGATGGCTGAGTGATTTTGGTTAAAAATAATCCTCTTTTCTCTAATGAGAACTGCAGGTATCCAAAGGAGGCACTTTGAAATCAGCCTGCTCGGGTTTGCACTGCTGAGGTGCCTCCCTGCAGGTGGATGTGTGCTGGATGTTCTGAGGGATTCAGGATTCAGGATTTAGGGCCAGGAGGTGCCCCAGGTTTGAGCCAATCCCTTGGGAACTGGCTGCTCCCCAGGTTTCACAGATCCATCAGTTCTAAAGAACATTTTGGGTATTTTCTGGCATGAACAAGCGTTAGATCCCAGAATTGTCCAAAGCCAGGCAGGACAGGCTCAGAGCAGCCTGGGACAGTGGAAGGTGTCCATGGATGAGCTTTAAGATCCTTCCCAACCCAAACCATCCTAGAATTCTACACAAACCAATCCTTCCTAAACTGATTCTTAAAGACACAATCCTTCCTAATCCGATTCTTTGTGAAGAATCATTTTATGTGAAGAATTATTTTATATTTACCTGTGCCTGCGTTACCCAAAATTTGAGTTCCCTCTGCCCCTTGCCTCCAGAATGAGTTCCTGTCCCAGCTGTGCTCCTACCTTTGCTGGAGCCCTCGCTGTGATTTTCCACAATCTGTTCCAAGAGCCTTCTGTACACCATGCCTTGGGCAAGCTCCTGCCTTTGTAGATTCAAGCTGTCGGTAAATAATTTCACAGCGTTAATTAGCATTTTTCTAACTCCTCTCCTAATTGAGGCATTAAACAAACAAGTTAAGGCAGTAGTGGTTTTTAACGACGTGAGAAGCGTTCATTGTGAGAATAAAATATTTAAAATGTGGTGTTTCTGATGCAGTTTCAATTGGCGTGATTTTGTGGTGAGATATATCACTGAAATCCTGCCTTCACATCCTAAATAAAGGATGGGAGATGTCACAGTTACTTGGATCTTTTTGGAGTGGAAACGTGTGGCAGTTGCTGAGGGAAGCCTTTTGTTTTTCAGTTTAAATTGTATGATTGCAGCTCCAGGTTTAGCCAATGTTCAAATCAAGAAATAATTGATGTGGCCCAGTGTGAGAACAGAGATTTGGTCCTTTCCGTTCTGGGCTTGAGGGGTGTTGCTGCAGAATCTCATTTTTAGAAAGACATTTATAACCTGATTTTTGGGGGGATTATAAGAAAAATGAGAGCTTCTGAAATCCCAGGAATTTGAAGTCCATGCAGGAAGAGTTCATTCCATGAGGGAATGTTCAGCTGAGCTGTGGGACAGAGTTGGGCTCTGCCTCTGACCTGCTTTGGGGCTGAAATTCACATTTCAGAGACAATTGAGTGCAGGAGGAGAAGAGAAAGATGGCCAGAGCTTCCAGATACTGCAGCTGATGTGTCTTTTGAAGAGGCATTGCTGCTCATTTTTCTATTTTGAAACCAAAATAAGCTTTTATTAAAAAAAAAAGAAAAAATTCTGATCGTATTTGACCTGACAGCTTTCCTTAAATGAACTGAGACCAGTGCAGTGCTGAGCATTATCCATATAAAATTAAATATACTGAGACCAGTGCAGGGCTGAATATTATCCATATAAAATTAAATATACTGAGATCAGTGCAGTGCTGAATATTATCCATATAAAATTCAGTGCATTGACACCAGTGCAGTGTTGAATATTATCCATATAAAATTAAATATACTGGCACCAGTGCAGTGCTGAATATTATACATGTAAAATTAAATATAAAGAGACCAGTGCAGTGCTGAATATTATCCATTTAAAATAAAATATACTGGTACAAATGCAGCTGAACATTATCCATGTAAAATGAAATATATTGATACAAGTGCAGTGCTGAACATTATCCATGTAAAATTAAATATACTGAGACCAGTGCAGTGCTGAATATTATCCATATAAAATTCAGTGCATTGACACCAGTGCAGTGTTGAATATTATCCATATAAAATTAAATGTACTGATACCAGTGCAGTGCTGAGCATTATCAATATAAAATTAAACCACTGACACCAGTGCAGTGCTGAACATTATCCATATAAAATTAAATATACTGAGATCAGTGCCGTGCTGAATATTATCCATATAAAATTAAATATACTGAGATCAGAGCAGTGCTGAATATTATCCATTTAAAATAAAATATACTGGTACAAATGCAGCTGAACATTATCCATGTAAAATGAAATATATTGATACAAGTGCAGTGCTGAACATTATCCATGTAAAATTAAATATACTGAGACCAGTGCAGTGCTGAATATTATCCATATAAAATTCAGTGCATTGACACCAGTGCAGTGTTGAATATTATCCATATAAAATTAAATGTACTGATACCAGTGCAGTGCTGAGCATTATCAATATAAAATTAAACCACTGACACCAGTGCAGTGCTGAACATTATCCATATAAAATTAAATATACTGAGACCAGTGCAGTGCTGAATATTATCCCTGTAAAATTAAATATACTGATACCAGTGCAGTGCTGAATATTACCCATATAAAATTAAATATACTGAGACCAGTGCAGTGCTGGACATTGCCCATGTAAATCACCCTGTTTAGAGGGGTGGACTGCATGTCTGTCACAGATGTAGAACTCCAGAGGTGCCCCAAGCTGCTTTCTAGGCTTGCTCTGCAGCTCAGTCCCAGTGAAGCGTGAAGTCGCTTTTGTTTCCTCTGAAGCTCCGGCCCTGTGAACTTCCTGAAGAGTTTCTGTGGAAGCTTTGCCACTACAGACAGGGTGTCCTGTGATCCTGAGGAGCTGGATCCTGTCCAGGGCTGCAGGCAGCCTGTGCTCGCTGCTTCTGGTGTTTGCCAGGCTGCCTGTGCTGCAGACAGGGGTTCTCTCATGCTTTTGGTACTTTCTCTGAAGTTTTTGGTGTTTTTTCTGAAGTTTTTGGTGTTCTGCAGAACTGTTACATTGCAGTGTACCTGGTGAAGCAGCTCTCCTACAATCCCATAACAAACTGTATCTAGGCTGCTTGTGCTGCAGACGGGGTTTCACTGATATTTTTGGTGTTTTCTCTGAAGTTTTTGGTGTTTTCTGTGGTGTTTTGCAGAACTATTCCATTGCAGTGTACCTGGTGAAGCAGCTCTTGTACAGTCCCATAACAAACTGTTATGTGCTGCAGACAGGATTTTTCTCTGATGGTTTTGCTGTTTTCTCTGACGTTTTTTGGTGTTTTCTCTGAAGTTTTTGGTGTTTTTTCTGAAGTTTTTGGTGTTCTGCAGAACTGTTACATTGCAGTGTACCTGGTGAAGCAGCTCTTGTACAGTCCCATAACAAACTGTTATGTACTGCAGACAGGATTTTTCTCTGATGGTTTTGGTGTTTTCTCTGCCGTTTTTGGTGTTTTCTCTGAAGTGTTTGGTGTTTTCTGTGGTGTTTTGCAGAACTATTCCATGGCAGTGTACCTGGTGAAGCAGCTCTTGTACAGTCCCATAACAAACTGTTATGTGCTGCAGACAGGATTGTTCTCTGATGGTTTTGGTGTTTTCTCTGATTGGTTTTTTTTTGTGTTTTCTCTGATGTTTTTTTGGTGTTTTCTCTGATGTTTTTTGGTGTTTTCTCTGACGTTTTTGGTGTTTTCTGTGGTGTTTTGCAGAACTATTCCATGGCAGTGTACCTGGTGAAGCAGCTCTCCTCCACGGTGCTCCTGCAGCGGTTGCGGGCCAAGGGGATCCGGAACCCGGATCACTCCCGAGCACTGAGTATGTGTCTGCTGGGCCTTGTTCAAAAGGGAAAAAATCACTTTGGGGAAGGGAGAGCTGGAATTGGGACTGTGCTAACCAAGCCTTGGACTTCCTACAGGGCTCTGGGCTTTGGGAATCTGATAGTGGCGTCCTTTGTGCTCAGCTCCAATTCAAAGACTCAGAGGCCTTTGTTTGCACTAGGAGCCAGTCCAGGAACCCTGTTGACACTGTGAGGGAAAAATGCAAGAGAATCTCTTTCAGCTCAGCCATCCTGGCTTTGTTTGTGCAGAGTGGCACAGCAGAGGAGTGGGAATTCAGCATCTCAGCACTGGGGGTCTCACCCCAGAGCAGGGCCTGGGCAGGAGCAGCTCTTGGAGCATTTTGTGTTCCTTGGCACAGAATTGGGGGGTCAGCCTGGATGGAGTGGCAGCACTGAGCTCCTGCCAGCCCCCTCCTCACCCCAGGGTGGATTTGCTGCCTTGTTGTTTCCTCTGACAAGCTGGTGGAAGTTTGTGTCAGAAAAACACCAGCAAAAACTGAAGTGAGTTTGGTTTTCAGGGAGATCCCAGCCCCTGATGACATTCTAGTGCTCATATCAGGTGTTGTGCCCTCTCTAGAAGGGAAGAAATGAGTCCAGCAGTAAAAAATTGTGTAAAATGGCACAAGTGTGTTTGTATGTTTGAATGGCACAACAAGTTGGTGTCAGAAAAAAACAAAAAGTGCAAAAGTGAGTTTGGTTTTCAGGGAGAGGGGAAAATCCCAGCCCCTGATCACATTTTAGTGCTCACATCAGGTTTTTGTGCCTTCTCTGGAAGGGAAGAAATCAGTCCAGCAGTAAATAATAGTGCTGGGCATTAATTTGTCCTCGTGTATTGCAGTTTTTGGTGATTTAAATGCACAAAAATCCACAGAGTTGCAGGTGGCTGCTGCTCCACAAGGTGAGAAGGAAGGGATGGGGACAGTTCCTGGAGCAGGAATCAAATGAGTGTGACCTGTTCATTTTACCAATGACTGCTCATGAAACAGGCCTTGTGAATAAAATAATAAAAAGCTGCAGAAATTAAAGACTTCAGGATTTCACTGCAGTTGTTTGAATCTCAGATTTTGTCAGGGTACTGCTGACTTCCTGTTGCTCAATTTGCTTTTCAGTTTTAAATCACTTGTTGAGGATTTGGGGGGTTTACAGTTAACAAGTTTAACAACTTCATCTTGAAGTTAGAAATTAATGGGATATTAAATATTAGATAATGGTCAGGTCCAAAGCTGCATGTGAAGCAGTCAAGGCATCTCTGGTTAAACTCATTTTTAGGGGTCTCGAATACAAAGTTTACCACACAATTTCAGACTTACTTTATTTCTTTATCATCCAATTCATGTTTGAATTAACCTAAAATAAACCTTTTTCTCTTTCTGATACCAGTTAAAGAGAAACTAACTGCTGATCCAGACAGTGAAATAGCAACAACCAGCTTAAGAGTGTCTCTCCTTTGTCCAGTAAGTTGATTTTTATTCTCTCAAAAGTGATTCTGGTGGAAATGTGGGAGAAGTTACCTCGTGTTTACCTGGTTTAACTCTGTGGGGATAGAGAGCAGCTGAAATTCTCTTTTCTGTGCTTAAAAGCTTGTGAAATACCCCTGGGAAAAGGAGTATTCCATTAGCTTGCACATGTTACTCCAAATATATGTAAGCATACATTTAAATCTGTCACTGGATCCTCTGAGTGTGCAGGTTGGGCTTGGATTGATTAAAAACTCTCTCAAAAAGGGAGAAAAGGGGATGGATTTGATGGATTTGGCTGCTCAAAGCAGCCAAAGGATGCTGCACCTTCTGAAATTGCTGATGTGCAAATGCTCTCTGGGATTTAATAATCTGAATTTAAAAACAGAGCAGTGTCCTGGAGCTGTTCAAACAAAATGTTTTGATCAGCTGGAAGTGGGAGAAAATAATTCCAGTGAACGTGCAGGAGGCAGAGATCTTGATTTACTCATCAGTAATAAAGTAAATGCACTGTTTTATACCTGGATTTGTGTTACCAGGATAAATTCCCAATATTAACATGATGTGCAGTTCTTTCAGTCTCTGGGACTGGTTGCAGGTGCAGGGCACCTTCAGAATATTTGAATTCCTGTACTGATTGACAGAGTCTCTTTATTGCAGCACAATTACTGAAATTCTTACCAAAATTAAGGACACGTCTGACTCCTGCCTTGTCTCAGTCTGCTCAGGCTCCACACAAAAATCTCAGTTTTAGAATCTAAACAAGAAAACTTGAGTTTATTCCTCCAAAATTGGAGGTTATTTTCTTTTTCAGGTTAATAAATATGTTCTTAGACTCGAAAGAGATCAGCTTTTAGAGGTGTGAGCTTTACTTCATAAAAAGCACAATTAACTATGTGGTTACTTTATATTTATATATATATATTAATATGTATACATATAATGTTCTTGCAGATCTTTAAATGTGATACCGTCATGATCTTCAATTTTATTCCTTTCTCCATATCAACATTGATTCTAGCTAGGGAAGATCAGGAATTTTTAAGGAAGGTAAAATTAATCTTTGAGTAAGATACAGGAATTTCATTTGCTAGATCAAATCCTGACCTGTAGAGTTAAAACCTCAGAATTGATAATCCCAAAACCTGTAATTTCTGTCATATTTTTGGAACACTGAAGTATTAATTAACTATTTTAAATAAATCTTCATGCATCTGGTGCCATTAGAGATTTTTATTCAGTTTCTTTGATTTGTCAAGGTGTTGTTTTGTAGATGATTCCATGGGAATTTCCTCTTTGTCCTGATTGCCTCCATCACTGATCAAGTTATTCTGCAGTGCTTTTGGGTTCCCTTTTTTCCCTGTTTTTTCCTCCTTCAGTGCTGCCTGATTTTCCTGTAGCTCTTGGAAAAATCCATCCCAGGCTCACTGGGACAGGGACTTCCAGCAGAAAGCTTTTACCTTGATCCAGCTTTGAATGGAATTTCCTTACAGCCTTGTTTTCACTTGTTAATTTGCAATCTTTTGGCTCAGGGAGAATTTTTTATCCATAATTTCTTGTCGTTCTCTGATGTTCAAATGCTCTGAAGGTGCACCCTGAAAATGCTGATTCAGCCTCCAGCAGCAGGATGGAAAATTCAGGAATTCAGCATCACTCAGGGATTGGGAGGGGGCTGCTCTCCCCTCCCCTGCCTGGGATTCTCCATGGGAATATCCAGGAAAATAAATGAGGGTGGTGGTTTTAGTCTTTATAATCTTAATTTTGCCCTTCAAACTGCTCAGAGCTTCCTTGGAATTTGGCATTTGTGCAGATCCAGAGGGCTGCTCTCAGCCTGGACTTAAGAAACACACTCAAATTCATGCTGGTTTTTTCCCCCTGGAAGCACAAATAAATAAATCCCCAGGCTCTGCAGCTGGACCAAATATTTAACCAGAGAAAAATTCCAAATCCAGGGGTTCAGTGGAGGTTTTGCAGCTTTATTTACAACTCCTGAACTCCTGGTTTTTAGCAGGGAAAGATAGAGATGTTTTGTGTGCTTGTAAAAGAAATTAATGCAGTGGGTTTTTTGGCTGCCAACAGGCAGGAACGCAGCTTTCCCAAAGTTGGGATGCATCCCTGCTGTTCTCTTCTTTTGTGGCAGAGCTGATCCAGAAGGTTCAGTGCCAAAAATGAAAAAAGAGCATCAACCTGTGAGCTCTGAGTGTGGGTAAATCCCGTCCCAGGGACATCTCAGGCAGAGGTTTTCTACCAAAACCTTGGGAAAAATCTTCCTGCTTCTTAAATCTGCTTTTTTCTCCTTGGCACATGCAGTTTTATGTCCTTCCTGTCTTTGACCTTGCCAATTTTCCTTTTGGAGCATCCAGGTTTTCCTCTGATGGTGCCTGAGCTGGGGGACTGTGCCCAAAAATCAAATGAGCCCAAAAATCAAATGAACCACTGCCCCAGTGTGGGGGAGATGAGAATTCCTGATGCACACGGAGCAGGGGTGGGAGCTGATTTGGGATGGGAATCATAGGGTTTTGGGATGGGAATAACACGATTTTGGGATGGGAATATTGTGAGTTAGGGATGGGAATCATTTGATTTAGGAATGGGAATAATGTGATTTTGGAATAGGAGTAATGTGATTGATTTGGGCATGGGAGTAATGTGATTGATTTGGGGGTGGGAATAATATGATTTTGGGATAGGAATAATGTGATTTATTTGGGGGTGGGAATAATGTGGTTTTGGGATGGGAATAATGTGATTGAATTAGGGATGGGAATATTGTAATTTTGGGATGGGAATAATGTAATTTTGGGATAGGAATCATGTGCTTGGTCGTGGATTTGAGAGGAAGATGTGCCAAACTCCTGGCACCAGAGCATGTCCTGTGGGAATTGTGTGTCCCCAGGGAATTGTGTGTCCTGTCCCCAGTGACTGAGGGCAGGAGAAGAGACGATGCTTGCCGGGAGCGGAGGGATCTCAGTCCCAGGGAACGCGGGCCAGCCCCGTGTGGGTGACGCTGCAGGAGGCGGCGGCCGAGAGGGGAGCCCTGCCCCGAGCTCGGGGGAGCCCTTGTTCCCGCCCCGGACTCCAGGGTGCCCTGGTGCCATCCTGTGGTGGCCATGAGGGGAGCCCTGTTCCTGCCCCGGGCTCCGGGGTGCCCTGGTTCCATCCTGCAATGGCCGTGAGGGGAGCCCTGCCCCGGGCTCTGTGGTGCCATCCTGCGGTGGCCGTGAGGGGAGCCCTTTTCCCACCCCGGGCTCAGGGGTGCCCTGGTTCCATCCTGCGGTAACCATGAGGGGAGCATTGTTCCTGCCCTGGGCTCCGTGGTGCCATCCTGCAATGGCCATGAGGGGAGTCTTGCTCTGGGTTCTGTGGTGCCTTCCTGTGGTGGCTGTGAGGGGAGCTCTTGTTCCCACTCTGGAGTGCCCTGGTGCCATCCTGCAGTGGCCGTGAGGGGAGCCCTGTTCCCCTCCCGGGCTCCGGGGTGCCCTGGTGCCATCCTGTGGTGGCCGTGAGGGGAGCCTTGCCCTGGGCTCCGGGGTGCCCTGGTGCCATCCTGCGGTGGCCATGAGGGGAGCTCTGTTCCCACTCCGGGGTGCCCTGGTGCCATCCTGTGGTGTCCGCCCCTCACTGCCCGGGCCCGGCCCAGCCCAGCCGCGCTCCAAACGCCCCCTCCCTGGAACTCAGATTCAGCCCCTGTGCGTGGTTTAGTCAAACAAACACCGCTCAGCCTGCTCAGCCTGCTCAGTTCTCCAGGAATGATGGTTTGCTTGGGTTTTCATGTGGTGAAAATGCTGTTTAGGCGTTGCTGCTTCTCACCTTTGGTGTGGTCGCTCCCAGCCCCTCCTGAGCTGCAGCCGCAGAGCAGCTGCTGGGCTTTTGTGAGATTTTTCTCTCAGATTGAGGTGAAATTCCTTTCACTGCCTGCTTTCCTTTCAGTGGGATGATACTTTCCTGATAATGAAGCAGAATTCTGGTTTTGGTCCCTCCAGGACTCTGCTGTTTACAGGTGCTCCGTGGGCCCTGCGTTTTGTTACAGGAATATGGCAGGACATATTCTTCAACTTCCTTGATCAAAAATATCATTCCAGATGTGATTTTCATTCACTTTTATCCCATTTTTAAACATACAGGAAGGAGGGAACTGTGTATGTGACAAAACTCAGATTTCTGAGAGTTCTTTCTGGAATAAAACTCAACCTAACTCGTCTCTTTTCAGGCAGAAAAGCCCCGATGGTCAATTTAACACCAAGGCAATAAAATCCTGATTTTTTTTCTCTTCCAGCTTGGCAAAATGCGCCTCACCATCCCTTGCAGGGCCCTGACCTGCTCCCACCTGCAGTGTTTTGATGCCACTCTCTATATCCAAATGAATGAGAAAAAACCAACCTGGGTTTGCCCTGTGTGTGACAAGAAAGCTCCTTACGAGCATCTCATCATTGATGGGTGAGTAAAGCTGAAACCAGACCCCAAATGGGATGTTCTGTCTGAAATGGAGTTGGTTTCCCTCCTTTTTGAACTCCCCCACGTTTA
Organism: Cisticola juncidis; assembly: GCA_013400215.1. Lineage (NCBI taxonomy): Eukaryota > Metazoa > Chordata > Aves > Passeriformes > Cisticolidae > Cisticola > Cisticola juncidis. The sequence goes on along the minus strand of VXBR01007475.1, from coordinate 251,626 downwards.
ATTTCCCTGCTGCTGGTCAAGAATTCCTGAGCAGCTCCTTCTCATTCAGCCTCCTGCAAGAATTATCCTCCTCAACCTCAAGCTGCTAATAATGAAAGGGATACTCAGTAAATTCCTGAGCTTTCCTAGGTGCAAGCAGCACAATGTTGTATTTTCTTTTAATGGAGCAACTGTACAAACGTGGCAGAGTTGATAACAGACAGAGCAAATCAATCCTGCCACCCCTCGGAGTGCCTGTCCAATTCCGTGTACAATTTCACACTCGGGGAGTTGCTATCTATAGAAAGTGACACAGAGACTGATTCCCTGGCTCTGCCTACTTGCAAAACACTAAAAAAATAAATAAATCTCGTGTTGGGCTGTGCCAAGTGTGTATTTCTGGGCTTGCGTTTTAATTTCTTTAAGAGAAGAAATTTTTTTTTGAAGGGTGATAAAGGGAGAGAACAAATAGAGGTTTCTGTGAATACTCTCAGGATTAAAAAAAAAGCCCAAAAATGGATAAAACAAATGAATAAAAACCCCAAAAGCAAAGCTAAAAACCCAGAAAAAAACCCAAAATTTAAAAAAAACACCTCATCAACGATGAGTCTTTTTTAGGGAATGTGTGTTTTATTTTGCCAGTGAAGCATGAGGTCACTCAGGGTCCCTTTAGAGCCTTGCAAAAAGCTCCTGAAGGAGACACTCAGGCTGGTTTGGATCCCCGGATTTCCAGGGATTAAATGTGCCCTGGGTCACAGAGCCCCTTGTCGAGGTTTCTGCCTAAAACAGCAAAGCCAAAAAATGGGAATAATGCAAATCCCCCTTTTCCTCATTTCTCTGGTGTTGCCAGGTGCAGACTGAGTTGGGTCTGATCTAGCTGGAGCATCCCAAAGAGAAGGTTATTTGTGGAAAATGCTCCAATCTGGGAAGGAGGGAGCTGCCTGTAATTAAAGCCCAGCTCTTCCCTGCAGAACCACATGAATGGCTCTGGTCAGAAGCTGCAATTCCCAGGGGCACTGATGTGGTGCCAGGATCCCAAAACTGGAGGAGGCGCCTGTGGGAGAAGAGGCTGCAAGCTGAGATTCCCAGGCTCTGCATTTCTTAGGGAGTTTCACAGGCCCTTAAAACATCAGATTTAAGAGAGGTTTCCTCAGTTAAATTTTATCAAAGGGGATAAGGAGGTGATTTTTTTATAAGCTCTAGTTCACAAAATTCTTTTGTTTTGAGAAGTGAAGAGCTCTGTGTCACGAGCTCTGCAGGGTTCCACTGGCAGTGCTTTTAAATAAAAAATATTATTGCAGTTTTTTGAGCTCTTTTGCAGATTTTTATTTTATTTTTGCAGATTTTTATTTAGGTAATACTTGGAATTTTTCCAGTGATTGCTTTTTATCAAGGAGGCAGCTGAGAGAAGAGCAGAACAGTAAAAGCTTTACAAAAAATTCAGACTTACACTGACTAATAAGGGATAGAAAGCTCTTTCTTAGGACTGATATGAACCATTTCTGATGGGCAGGTTGTTCATGGAAATCCTGAAGTTTTGTACAGATTGTGATGAAATCCAGTTCAAGGAGGATGGATCCTGGGCTCCCATGAGATCCAAGAAGGAGGTGCAGGAGGTGACAGCGTCTTACAATGGAGTCGATGGTGAGCCATGGGCTGTGAGGGGTGCACTGGGATCCCTCTGCTCCTTTACCCCTCAAAATGCTAATTTTAAAATTATATTTCTCCTTTAATCATTGATGAGCTCAGTTAACTGGGTCACACCTGTCTGGGGCCGATGGTGCTTTAAAGTTCCCAACACTCTGTGATTTTATTTTTTGTTTCTTTTGAAATGAGAGCTTTTTCACAAGCTGATTGATCAATCTGCTGCCTGTTGATCTGTGCAGGGTGCATCAGCTCCTCCTTGGAACACCAGGTGTCCTCTCACCAGCAGTCCAGCAAAAACAAGAAGGTGGAAGTGATCGACCTGACCATCGACAGCTCCTCCGACGAGGAGGAGGAGGAGCCCTCAGCCAAGAGGAGCTGCCCCTCCATCTCCCCAGCATCACCCATAAACAACAAGGGGTGAGCAGTCCAGAATATTCCAGAATAATTCAGCTCTGGGGTTAAATCCTTACTGCTCCTGGGTTTGTTCTGGGAATCACAGCTCTGAGTGTGGAACACAAAATATTTCAGTTGTGTTTGGGAAATGGTGCACATACCTCAGTTTGAAAAGATGAGTGTGAAAGGCAAAAGGCATAACAGTGTGGGGTTTGCAGATCTGGGGATGTTTTTCTTGCTTAGGGAAATGTAGAAGCATCCCTGTGAGGTTCCACAGATCCCTCTGGGGTTCCACAGATCCTTTTGGGGTTGCACAGACCCCTGGGGTCTTTTGGGTTCCATATTCCTTCAAGATTGCCTTGTCCATCTTGGAAATATCTGTAAAACATTTATAGAGATCCCAGCACCATTTCCAGTGCCAGCCATCAGTTTCTGCTGTTTGTCACTGAACTTCCCTTTCCTAAATTCCTGAATTTCCTTTCCTAAATTTCTTGATTTCCTTTCCTAAATTTCCCGATTTCCTTTCCTAACTTCCAGCTGGCTTGGACTGCACTGATTTTCCTGATGAAATACTGGTCGGAGAGAGCTTGGGGGATGTGTGCTGCTCTTGTGAAGCTTTGGAATTGCTGCCCATCCTCCAAGAAGCTCAGGACATGTTTTGAATTCGAGTTCAATTTGAAAAGAAGTAAATTCCAATTGAATTTCAGTTCCATTTTAAAAGAGGCAGAGAAGCATCCCCTGACGGGCCAGCCATAAACCAGGGG
>VXBR01007475.1:203919-220083 GCA_013400215.1 Cisticola juncidis | reverse complement strand
TATATTTTAATGTATTTTATATATAATCAGATATGTTTATATTTATATATATATGTATTTATATATATTTGTGTATATACATTTATAGATATATTTTTGTATTTTTTTAATATATACACACACACATACATATATATACCTTTTTTTTTTTTTTTTTTAAATTTTTATTATTATTTTGAAAAAATCCTGAAGGATTCTGCCCATTCCTGTCTGGCCTCCAGCTCTTTTCCCTCCATGTGCCGGGATCCAAATCCTGGGAATGTGGGAGGGAAGGAGGGAAGGATCCCACCAGGGCTGAGCTCACAGATCCCGGGCTCCTCCTTGGACAGGAATACCAGGATTTGAGCTCTCCGGGGTATCCCTGCACCCCAGCGGGACCCCTGAGCTCCAATCCATCCAAAACTGGGAACTGCACAATTCCCACTCCAGTGGAGGATGGAAAATCCCAATTGTGAGTTTCTTTGTCCCATTTTATACCAAGTTTGTGTCTCCCAAAGGCTTCACTCGACCACTCATCCCACCCGAGCGCATCCCTCCAAAACAGCCCGGGAAAACCTCACATCCCATGGAAATAAATGATGGAAAAATTCCGGAATCCAAACCCAGAGGGATAGGAGCACCCCCCTCATATCCATGAAAAAAGGGAACAGACACCAGGAGTTTTATTTTATTTTTTATTTTTAAAATACCATATCTTTAATCCTTAAAAAACACCAGGATCGGTATTTCCCGAGCCTGATCCCGCCTCCGGAAGCGTCTGCTTCCCTCTGCTCCATAAAATTAACATCAGATAAATAATTCCGCTATGCCGAGGGCGCCTTCCCGCCCCTGCAATTCCATGATTTCCATGGCACCAGCTATGTACAGGTATGATACACGTGGGCTCCCCAGACTGCTCTGCTGCCACTAAACTCATCAAACTGCTTTTGAATTCATTTTAAAAATTATTTAAAATATTTTTAAATTGTTCCTAAATAATTTTTTTTTTGCAGGATTTAAAATTTTTTTTTTCCCTTCTTTCTTTTTTATTTTGAGAAGAATTATGTACAGCTGGACACCGGAGATTTGGCATTTAAGGTGCTTGAAGTCACGAGGTTTTCATTCAGTGCATTCAGACTAATTAACGCCTCCTCTTAATTACTGCGCTTAACGAAGGCAGTTTGAGAGCCGTGGCCAGCAGAGCCCGGGATTTGCCACAGCTCCGCCAGGGGAAGGAGCAATCCAGGGTTTTTTTGGGATATTATTATTATTTATTATTTTAAGGAGTTTTCCAGCCCCACATCAGGGACCCCTCACGTCACTGTCCCCTCGTCCCCGCTGCTGCCACCTTGGAGAAATCCCGGTTGGAAGCACCTTCGAGGAGATTTTTTGGGAATTTTCCCTTGGTTTGAGGTGTTTTTTATGGAATCCCGGTTGGAAACACCTCTGAGGGGATTTTTGAGAATTTTTGGTTGGTTTGAGGTGTTTTTTTATGGGATCCCCATTGGAAGCTCCTCCTAGGAGATGTTTTGGGATTTTTTTTTTGAGGTGTTTTTTATGGAATCCCAGTTGGAAGCACCTTCAAGGAGATTTTTGGGGAATTTTCCCTTGGTTTGAGGGTTTTTGTATGGATTTCCAGGTGGGAGCTCTTCCGAGTAGATTTTTGGGGTGTTTTCAGTTGGGTTGAGGGGATTTTTATGGCTTTTAAGCGCTGTCCCTCATCCTGCTGCAAAGCCAAGCTCAGCCCCCAAATCCCTCAGGATCCCGGGAATCTCCGGAGCTGGGAGGGGGCAGAGTCACTCCATCCCTTGGGAATTCTCCTCCCGCTCCCGCCGGCGGCTCCCGCTCTTGAAGAACCCGAGCTGTGGGAAGAGAAACAAAATCCCACTGTTATCCCAGGAGCTGGAAGTTGGCCCTGGATAATTTACATGGGAAAGGAGATTTTTGGAGGAGATTTTGAGGATTCTTGGGAGTGTTGGGGCGCTGGATCCAGAGGATCCATCCAAAGATCCCCCAAATTCACGGCCTGAGAGCTGCTCACCTTCCAGAGCGCCAGGACAAGCAGGGCCAGCAGCAGGAGACCCCCGAGGGTGCTCCCGAGGATGATCCAGATGGGAATCTGCCATTCCTCGGGCTTGGAGATCTCAAACGTGATCTGGAGGAGAGAAAACACCGCGGATTCCAGGCGGGGAACAGGGGATGTGGGAATGCTGGGCACCCCTTCCCTCCTTTGGGAATGCTGGGCACCCCTTCCTTCCTTTGGGAATGCTGGGCATCCCTTCCTTCCTTTGGGAATGCTGGGCACCCCTTCCTTAGGGAATGCTGGGCACCCCTTCCTTAGGGATTGCTGGGCACCCCTTCCTTTGGGAATGCTGGGCACCCCTTCCTTCCTTTGGGGACGTTGGGCACCCCTTCCTTAGGGAATGCTGGGCACCCCTTCCTTAGGGAATGCTGGGTACCCCTTCTTTTGGGAATGCTGAGCACCCCTTCCTTTGGGAATGCTGCACTGAGGCTTTGGCTCGGTTTTCCCTGTGGAATCCCGAGATTCCAGGGTGGGAGCTCAGCTCCGGCCACAGCTGCACCGGGTTTTTCCAGCCCTGGGTCACTCCAACCCTGCTGCCATCCAGAGGGATTTCCTCAGCGGGATCAGGGATCCCAAAATTCCGGACCCCCATGGTGGGCTCACCTGGCGGCTGGGATCCTCTTCCCGGAAAATGAAGGGGCTCCGGAAGCGCCGCTGGAGCGCGGCGATCGTGGTGAGCTTCAGTGCCTTGAACTTGAGCTGCGCGGGGAGGGCGGGATGAGCTCCCCACAGGGAAAAGGGGCCCCATTCCCAACGGGATCCATCCCACCCTAAGGCTTTGTATCCATCGGGATTCTGCCCACGGGAGAGGAGGATGTGGGGCAGGAAAGGAGTGGGGCAGAATAACAGCAAAAAGGAGGTTTTAGATTATTAAATTTGCGTTAATTAATTAGTTATGGAATTAAATAATCCATAAGGACGTTCTGCAGATGCACAGCCCAACAGGATTGAGCGGCTTTGGGAATAAAAATCACCCCCCACAGGCCTGGGCTTCCTGGGGAAGGGAAAATCCCGCATTTTTGGGTTCCTTTGGGGGGTTTCTCCCCAAATCCCCGTTTCCGTGGGCACTCACTGCTTTCAGGGTGGTGACCCACAGGTTCCCACGCAGGTGCAGGTTCAGCTCCTCGCCGGGCGCCAGCCTCACCTGGCACTCCACGGAGACCACGTCGGAGTTGCTGTGGTTCTGCAAAGGAAAATGCGGGATCGGGGCTGGAAAAGGAGGGAGATCCCGCTGGGATCCACCCCTGGTGCACCGAGGGAGGGAGGATCCCAAGAGCCGTCCTCCCGTGTGGGCAAATCCCCACATTCTTTACATTTTCTCCTCCTTTTTCACCCTGAACTCCCCAGTTTTGATGGGGGTTTGTGTTGTTCTTTCCCTCCAAGTTTTCTCTTGGAAAAAAATGATCCCGATCTTTGTAAGCTGGAGAATCCCCTGCTCCTCATAAACCCTGACTATTAACGGGGTTTTATTTGCAGTGGCCGAGAGGAAAAATAAAAATAAAAATAATTAAAAATTAAAAAATATAAATATAAATATAAATCAAGGGAAGGGCTTAAAAACCTACTAAAAATTCCAATGTCCATGCGCCCCTCCCACATCCCTGGGCCACCCCAATTCCCATTTTTTCCCTGTTTTGGGATGCCCTGGAGGGCAGTACCAGGTGTGGGGTGCGGGACAGGTCCTCCTCGGCCGGGGTGCTCCGGTAGTCGGTGCTGTTCCCCCCGATGGTGCAGCTCGTGTTTTCCTGTGGGAGAGGCCCATGGAATTCATGGAATTCCAGCAGGGACACAGGGGTCACTTCCCTGTGCTCCCATCCCGATGGAATTGGGGATACCCCCAGCATCCCCAAGGATTTGTGGGAGGTGGGATGTGACTGGAGGAACTGGAATCCCATCCTAAACCGGGACAGAATTCCATCCTAAACCGGTACTGAATCCCATCCTAAACCAGGACGGAATTCCATCCTAAACTCTGCTGGAATTCCATCCTAAACTCTGCTGGAATTCCATCCTAAACTCTGCTGGAATTCCATCCTAAATCAGGGTGGAATCCCACCTTAAACCGGGACGGAATCCCATCCCAAACTCTTCTGGAATCCCATCCTAAACTGCTGGAATCCCACTCTAAACCGGGACAGAATCCCACACTAAACCGGGCTGGAATCCCATCCTAAACCGGGGTAGAATCCCATCCTGTAGTGTGACAGAATTCCATCCTGAACTGGGGTGGAATCCCGTCCTAAACGGGACAGAATCCCATCCTGAACTCTTCTGGAATCCCGTCCTAAGTTCTGCTAGAATCCCACCCTAAACCAGGACAGAATCCCACCCTAAACCGGGCTGGAATCCCACCCTAAACTGGGCTGGAATCCCACCCTAAACCGGCATCCCGTTGATCCTACCCGATCCGCCCGGAATTCCGTGGGCAGCAGGAGCCGGTTTCCCGCCCGCGTGGCCACGGGCACGGTGATCCTCAGGGTCACCCCGTGCACCGGGAACAATCCCAGGTTCTGCAGCTGCCGGGAGGAGCACAGGGATGTGTCGGGATCGTGGGATGGATCCCGGCTCCCAGGGCTGATCCCAAATCCGGGAGAACTCAGGGATTGGATTCCTGCTCACCGTGAAGGTGCAGTGGAAGGGGGGCCCCAGGGGGTTGGATCCATCCAGGGAATTGTTGGATCTGATCTCGAAATAGTCCAGGCTGGATGTCCTGGGGGACAAAGGGTGACAAAGGGGTTTGTAGGATTTTCCATTTTTCTGTAGGATTTTCCCCTTTGTTTGCAGTATTTCCCTCTTTCTTTGCAGGATTTCCCCTTTCTTTGCAGTATTTCCCTTTTTCTTTGGAAGATTTTCCCTTTCTTTGCAATATTTTCCCCTTTCTCAGTAGGATTTTCCCTATTTTTATTATGTTTTCCCCTTTCTTTGCAGGATTTCCCCTTTCTTTGCAGTATTTCCCTTTTTCTTTGGAAGATTTTCCCTTTCTTTGCAATATTTTCCCCTTTCTCAGTAGGATTTTCCCTATTTTTATTATGTTTTCCCCTTTCTTTGCAGGATTTCCCCTTTCTTTACTATATTTTCCACCTTTCTTTGCAGCATTTTCTTATTTCTTTGTAAGATTTCCCCTTTCTTTGTAGGGTTTTCCCTTTCTTTGCAGGACTTCCCCTTCTTTTTGTAGGGTTTTCCCCTTTATTTGCAAGATTTTTCAGTTTGTTTGCAGGATTTTCCCTTTCTTAGTAGGATTTTCCCTTTCTTGGTTTGGTTTTCCCCTTTCTTTATAGGGTTTTCCCCTTTCTTTGTAGGATTTTCCCTTTCTTGGTTTGGTTTTCCCTTTCTTTATAGGATTTTCCTGCCTCTTTAATAAAGCAGAGCCACTGCAGGCCCTGGCTGAGGTCTGGATGTCACAGGAGGTAAATCAATCCCAGCTTTGCAGCTGGAGAGGCAGGAAAAGAGCCAGGAGTATCCCGTGGGAACCCATTCGGGAGCACCTGTGATGGCCCCAAATCCCCACATTCTTCAAAATTCCCTCCCTCCTTTTCCACTCCAAAATTCCCAAATTCAATATTATTTTGTGCTCTTCTTTTCCTCCAGGTTTTCCCTTCCCTCCAAACCAGAGAATCCCCTCGCTCCCCATAAATCCCAGATATTAAAGGAATTTCATTTACGGCGTCTGAGTAAAAAAACAAAATGACCGAAGGGCTGAAAAATCCCCTAAAAGTTCCAGCAGGCAGTGCCAGGGAATGTGCTGTGGGATCCCTGATTTTCCCATCAGCAGCTTCCTAAATTATCTCTGCCTTCTTCCCTGGCTCTCCCAGCCTTTAATTCCCGGCGATCCCGCGCTCATCCCACAGCTGAGTTTCCCTCTGATGATTTTTTGGGATGGCCACAGGCCCAGGCTCTGGGAACACCTGTTATGGCCATCATTACCTCCAAGAATTCCCTTTTTTTCCCATAAAAACTCACCCTCACACCTCTTTAATAAAATTTATGCCTTCAAACATCGGGAGCGTCCAACGGCTTGGCAATTTTATAACAAAGCTCTCCCTGATTTTACAGCTCCTGTTTTTTCAATAAATCCCTGGATTTACAGGAGTGAGGGCTGATCCCGGCTGCTTTTCCCAAGGGGTTTTCCCGAGGGTTTTCCCATCCCTCAGCCCTCACCTGGTGAAGAGCAGGTCGGCCTCGTACTTGAGCTGGAGGCTGAGGTGGGCGGCGTTGTCCTCCTTGGTGCTCTCCTTCTCCTCGCTGTCACTGCAACAGCAGCAGGGCCGGGGGTCAGGCAGGAGACAAATCCCCTCGGGAATTCTGAATTTTTGGGAAATGCTGCATTTTTTGTGCTTTTTTGGTCAGAGCGGGGTTTTATTCCGGGATTTTTAGGGATAAAAATGATTTGGAGGGAGGTGTCGTCCCACCCCTGTCCCCAGCAGCTTAAAGGGGTGCAGGGGAATCCTCCTCTGCTCTAATAATTGGTGAATTTAAAAAAAATTAATTAGTTAATATCATTAATTTAGTCAATTAATATATTATTAATTTATAAAATATTAAACTGATTTAATTTTTCCTTTTTTTACAGGATTTTTTCCCTTTCTTTACAGGTTTTTTTCCCTTTCTTTGTAGGATTTTTCCTTTTCTTTGCAGGATTTTCCCATTTCCCTATAGGATTTTTCCCTTTCCTTATAGGATTTTCCCTTTCTTTGCAGGATTTCCTAAATTTCCCTGTGGCAAATCTTTACCTGTGCAGGAGCGGGGATTAGGGAGAACTTTGTGAAATTATTAGGAGATATTTTTCCTGGGAAATATTTGCGGTGGGAGCATGGGAGCTCCCATGGGAGCATGGAGAAAACAGCAGTGCCTGGAGATCCAGCAAAGCCCGACAGCTTCCACAGGCACGGAAAAATCACAGAGTTAAATAAATAAAACCCGCCAGGTTTGGGAGCACAGGGCTAGGATAACCCACAGCAGCCGGGTCTCCGTGGAGTTATTCCCTGGAAAATCTCCGGAGGAAGGAATCCCAAGGGAAGTCAGCGCCATCCTGGGTTGCCCAGAGGAGCCGTGGCTGCCCCTGGATCCCTGGAATTGTCCAAGGTTGGACCACCCAGGATGGGGAAAGGGGCAGAACTGGATGGGATTTTTTTCTTCCCAGCCCGAACATTCCATGATTCCATGATTCCAGAGGGAGAAAGCATCCCCAGACCTGCTGGCAGCCATGTGGACCTCCATGCTCTGCAGGAAGACGGACTTGCTGAACTCAAAATCCAGGCGGAAAGCCACCTGTGGAAAAGGGGAAAAACATCAGGGAAAACATCAGAGGGAGCAGAATCCCGAGTGCTGAGCAGGACCAGTGCAGGAGGCACAATTCCCAATCCCACCAGTTCCCAGCAGAGCCTCTCCAGGCAGGGAGGATTTGTGGGAATTCTCTCAGTCCCTGCGATGGGAGCGACGAGCGGCTCCCTTCGGAAGCGGCTCCCTGTGGAGGCCGGGGATGGGAGGGGAGGGGAGGCAGCTGGAGAGAGCCAGCCCCAATAAAACGGGATAAAAGTGATAAATGTCACATCTGCGGTGACCTCAAACCGTCTGGGCCGGCACAGCTGACTGGAATATTAAAGCTCCCGCCGCTCCCGAGCCAAAATTCCATTTCCAGCCTGTCTTTGTTTTGGCAGGAGCAGCGCTACCTGACGGCCCAAGGACGCATTCCCGACCCCGTAGGTCATGGGGAGCCGGCTCCTCGTGCAGCCACAGGCATCCTGCGGGAATTTCGGGAGCTTTAAAGCCGAACCCGGTGCCTGAGGCCCATCCATCACAATCAAGGAAAGGTTTCAGACGGATACGGGAGCCGGGGAGGTTTTTCACTCCAGATCCTGCTGTGCTGGTCCCTTTTCCCAAGGGTGGCAGGTGGGATTCCAGGTGGATCCTGAGTGGATCTCCCCACTGTTCCTTTCCCAGCTTAACCCTGAATTTAATTGCCCAAGGGTGTACAGCTTATAAAAATGATCAGCTGGATCTGGGGTCAATCCAAATATTGGGAAAACCGGATTGGAAGGTGCCACCACCCAGGGGGGTTGGACTGGCTCTGGGCAGGATCCAGAGGCCCCTCAGAGCCAGGAAAACCTGGCAGGCCTTGATATTCCATCATTAGAAGGAAAGGTTTTGGATGGATACAGGAGCTGGGGAGATTTTCCCTCCAGATCCTGCTTGCGTTGGTCCCTTTCCCCACAGGAGTACGGGGTGGGTCAGCAGAATTCCTCATGGATCCCGAGTGGCTGCAGCTCCCTGCTTTTCCTTCCCCCACCTTATCCCGGTGTTTGATGCTTCCCAAGGGCTTATGGCTTATAAAAATGGTTCTCACTGGATTTGGGCTGATCCCAAACACTGGGAACTCTGGTTTGGAGGATGCCATCACCCAACCCGGCTCCAAAAGGGATCCAGAGGTACCTCAGAGCCAGGAAAACCTCTCAGGCAGGGAAGGAGCCTCACCTTGCAGGGAATGAGCTCAGGGAAGTTCCCATCCGTGGTTTGAAGCCAACATTAATTTTTTCCAAAGGATTGGAGGCAAATTCTGCCACCTGGAGGGCTGGATTGGATCCTGGGGCTCTCCTGAGCACCAGGGCAGGATCCCAAAGATCCTAGCTTCCCTAAGACGCCTCTCAAACTCCAGAAGGAAGAACCCAAAAGTTTCATCTTTACGATCCTGTTGGGGCTGCCCAGATGTGACAGGTGTGGGACAGAAGGTCCCTGTGGTGACACAGCTGGGGTGGGGTGTCCTACCTTGGCCCTGGCACGGAAGAAGGGGTAGCTGACGTTGCACACCCGCCTGCCGGGGCGCCGGTCGTCGCCGGAGCAGTCAATGTTGATGTCGGTGTCGTCCTGAAACGGCACACGGAGAGTCCGGAACACCGGGAATGAGCCCCGGGAGCCGGCGCTTCGGGAAACTGGGAACACCAGAGGGGCTCAAAATGGGCCTTGGCTTTGGGGAAACAACCGACCAACCAATGGGCAAGCAATGGGCAAGCAATGGGCAAGCAACGGCCAACCAATGGCAAATCAATGACCAATCAAAGGCAAATCAATGACCAACCAATGGCAAATCAATGACCAATCAAAGGCAAATCAAGGACCAACCAATGGCAAATCAATGACCAATCAGAGGCAAATCAATGACCAATCAGTGGCAAATCAATGACCAACCAATGGCAAATCAATGGCAAATCAATCACCAATCAATGGCCAATCAATGGCCAACCAACCAAGACCCAACCAACCAAAACCCAACCAACCAATGGTCAACCAATTGTCAATCAACAATCAAAACTCAACCAACAACCAACCAACAACCAGAACCAATGACCAACCAACTGATGGCCAAAATCCAATCAACAGCCAACCAACCAAGGGTCAACTAATTAATGAATGAAGGAAGGATACAACCAATAACCAACCACAAACCGAAAATAAACCACCAAAACACAACCAGAGGACCACGCAACCAACCAGCTGCTCATCCCACCTGCCCTGCTCGCTGCAGCTGGGAATCCTTCCCATGCATCCATCGATGTTCCTGGAAAGGGGCATCTCTGAAAGTAACTTCCAGATTCCTGATTTAAATCCTCTTTACGAATTTAACTGCGGTGAATGAATTTAACTGCAGTAAATGAAGGAACCTGATTATTCCTGGCATTCCTGATTTTTCTGTGATGAGGAGTTGTTGGGAAGCACTGAGAGACAACAGGAGCTGTTATCCCACATGGCAGCAGCTAAGCTGGAATTCCCTCATCTCAACACCTACATTCCTGCTGCTGGGTCACCTTCCACAGCTCCAGCCAGGCTGGAAAAGCTCCTGCCCATTGCAGAGTGGGATGGGATGGGACACCAACCCTGCTCTGTCTCCTCCACAACCCCTTCCAGATGTTGTAGGCTGCTTCTAAGCAGGGTCCCTCCTAACCACGAGAGGATGAGCTATTCCAGCTTTTATTCCACACAGGATCAGTTTGAGCTGCTGCCACTGGAAAAGTCTTGCCCAGGACCTGGAATATCCCAGCAACAGCCTGGAGCTTCTTCCCACTCTGCTGAAATTATGGAATTTTTGGGGCCACAGCCACTTTTTATTTATAAGACACAGATTTCCATCCCCTCTGGATGCTCCTTTATAAGGAGGGACAGCCAGGAGCCCGTTATCGGTGACTCCTCCATGACCAGCTGCAAATATTCCCCACAGCCACTGCTGCCCCGTGCTTTCTGCTCCCCACCACACCGGGGATTTTCCCTGCTCCCCTCACTTCCCCTCACTTCGCTTGGAATAATCTCCAAAAAATGCATTTTTCTTACTTTGTGGGCAGCGAGCCCCACAATTTTCCCTTGGCACGGCTTGGAGGAAAACAAAGGGGATGGGGATGAAGTCATGGGGGATGAGGGAAGGCTCAGCAGCATCAGCACATTCCCAAACCTCGCTGGGAGCAGGGAGGAGCTGCACCAAAATCGAGTGAGGGGTGCAGTGAAAATTTTGGGACCATCCCGGGAAAGCCGTGGAGAGGCAGCATCACCCAGCTGGGTGCTGAGCTGTGGCCACGTTCCCCTGCTCAGCTCCTGCTTCCAGGATTTATTTCTCAGCTGCAAAAACTCTCCCCTGACGGGAACTTGGCCACGTGCAGGGAGTATTTTTAAACAACTGCAGGAGAAAAATAGAGGGAAATAATTTCCTCTGTGTTTGACCTTCGCTCGGGCTCTTAAAACTCAAAACGTTTTTTTGTGTTTCCAAAATAAAGAGCTTAGAAACGGAGCCCATAAACAGCTCTGATTTATGAGGGATGGGAATGGATTTGGGCTCTGCTTTAGGCTGAGGCTTTCTGGTCCTGCCAGAATTAGCAGCACCTCTGGAAAAGCCTGGATCTCCCCGGAGCTCACCTTGGGGATCAGGCTGGCCAGCTGGAGGTTCCTGGAGAAGGAGATGTTGAGGATGGTGTTATAGGCGTTTTCCCCGCGGTTTTCCAGCGTCGCTTCCACGGCCACCCTCCTCCTGCTGCTCTCGATGATGAAGACAGAGGCGTCGAAGGAGAGGCTGAAGGCCGAGCAGTTGGCCCTCCGCAGAGCCCTCCGGCAGAATTCCCTGCAAGAAGGGGCATTCCCTGGATTTTACAACTGTGGGTAGAGCACGGAAATCCCTGCTCTCCTTCCGTCCTGCTGTGCGGAAAGAGGAATTATGGATTCCTCCCATTGTCCATAATTTTGGGATTTTTGGCCAACGGTGTGACTCTTCCTCGAACATTGTTAGGAATACTTGGGACATCTGGGAGAAAAAGATCCCATGGGAATAGCAAAGGTGGCTCCAAGCCCCATCCAGCCTGGCCTTGGACATTCTAGGGATCCAGAGGCAGCCACGGCTTCTCTGGTAATTCCAGCCCAGCCCCTCCCCACCCTCACAGGGAACAATCCCTTCCCAATCTCCCATCCATCCCTCCTGCACCCAAAGCCATTCCCTGTGTCCTGCCCCTCCATCCCTTGTCCCAGTCCCTCTCCAGCTCTCCTGGAGCCCCTTCAGGCCCTGGCAGGGGCTCTGAGCTCTCCCTGGATCCTTCCCTTCTCCAGGTGAACATTTCCAGCTCCCCCAGCCTGGCTCCAGAGGGGCTCCAGCCCTGGAGCAGCTCCGGGGCCTCCTGTGGATGCAGGGATAACCTTCAGCAGCTCTTTAACCACGGAGCTGCAGTGTGGAGTTTTTTCCATGAGTCAAGCCCGTAATTGCCAGGTGGGTCATGCCAGCCTTGCAGTTCCTCCCTGTCATTTCCTGATTTGTATCCCTGGAACTCATCACCATGGCACCAAATACTAGCTGGTTTGCGGATTCCCCGAAAAACCACGGATTCCTTCCAGGCAGGGAGCAGGGAGAGGCTCAGGAGCTCCAAGGAGCACCTCAGGGAGGGCTGGGCTGGACCTGGGGTGATGCTGGGTGTGGGGTACAAACCCCCCTGGGCCCATCCACACAGGCCAAGGGGTGTCCAGAGATGTGAGGATGGAGCTAAAACCCTCCAAGAAATTGAGATATCTAAATTCACCCAGATGTGAGGCAGAAATGCAAGTTTAGTTTTGAATAAATGGAGGATTTTTCAGTGCCTTAAAAGAAGAGCCTGCGTTAGTAAGAAAGAGACCCAGTACCGAGCTGGTAGTTCAGTGATATCATTTTTCACAAATTTAAATTCTTGTCACAACACAAATAATGCAGCCCTGCAGGAGTTCCTAGGTGGGACAGACACAACTGGAGGCGCAGAGTTTGTGTAAAAATTTACAAAAATTAATGCGCACCAAGTTCAGCTTAGGATAGGCCCAGCACTTTCCTAGAGAGTTCGTGTTTAAGCTTGACTGGTTAAAATTAGGACAGAACTCACTCAGAATTTTAGAAACACACAAGCTTAGGGAATACAGAATACAGAACACGGGTGCTGCTGCTGCCTTTTCTGCTGCTGGCACGGCACTGCCACCTCTGCTGGGGACCTGGAGAGTTTTTGTCACAAGGCTTCTTTATCTGCTAAAAGGGCTCTGATAACTCTGCCTCCAGGGTTGATCTAACAATGCAATAAAAGATTTCTTTTACAGCTGCCCAGGCTCCAGTCTACACCACGACACGCCGGAATCTCGGCAGCCGCGAAGGAGCAGCAATGCTGGGATTGACAGATCCGATCCAGCAGGATGGGGTGGGGTTTTGGAGCCTCCCCCCGGCGGTGACACCCTCGGAGGGTGCTCCAGGTCACCTACTCACATGGCACTGGGAATGTCACTTCTGGCATCCAGCACCAGGTCGGGGACACAGTGCTCGTCCTCGTTGCAGCCGTTCCAGAAAGGGACCTGAGGGGACAACGGGAGCGGCTCAGGGAGGAATCCTCTGGGAGAAATCTGCCCTGGGGCCTTGGGAGCTGACACTTTGGAGGTGACACCTGGGAGGTGGCACTTTGGGAGGTGACACTTTGGGACATAGCACCTAAGAGGTGGCACCTGGGACGTTGCACTTTGGGAGGTGACATTTTCAGAAGTGGCACTTTAGGAGATGAAAATTTAGGAGGTGACACTTTGGGAGGTGACACCCTGGGAGGTGACACCTGGGACGTTGCATTTTGGGAGGTCACACTTTGGGAGGAGTCAGCAGGAAGGTGTCAGCAGGGAGGTGTCACCTGGGAGGTGGCACATAAGAGGTGGAACTTTGGGAGGTGGCACTTTGGGAGGTGGCACCATGGAGGTGACACAGGGAGGTGGCAGCTGGTACCTACAGAGACCCTGAGCGAGGTGGGCCACCCGTCCTCCAGCACGGGACCGTGCTCGGGATGTTCCAGCTCGTAGTCGATGGAGAACGTCACCGGCTTCACATAATCCGCAGTGTCCTGGGGCACATGGAAATGCTGGAGAGGAGCCCGGGGCTGCCCGGGGTGGGGCAGCACCCAGGGTGTCCCCCAAAGGTCACACATCTGTCCTGCAGCCCAGCCCAGAGCTGGGGTGCAGCCAAAACCAGATCCCGTGCTCCAAGGGTGCTCCAAACCCTGTCCAGCCTGGCCCTGGACACTTCCAGGGATACAAGGTCAGACACAGCTCCCCTGGGAATTCCATCCCAGCCAGGAATTCTTTCCCAGTATCCCTCCTAACCCTGCCCTCTGGAAGGCCCTGAGAGCTCCTGCAGGGTGCAGAGGGATGCTCTGAAGGGAGATGTTTTTTGGGCTAAATCACGAGCTCCAGCTCCGTCTCCAGCTCAGATTTCCCAAAAGTTCACGGCAGTTCAGGCCGGGGCTTGGGGCCAGGCCAGTCTGGCAGCCCGGGCCTGCCTGGCTCCCACGAGCTTCTCCTCATTCCCGGGGAATGTTTGGGATTGGCCAGGGTTGTGCATCAGCTGTTCCCGGCCAGCCAGGGACGCGCCGGGGCTGCACCCCAGGGTGGGACCCCGCCGGGCCGGGGTGGGGACACGGGGGGGACGCTCCATTCCCGATGGGAAAACCGCGCGTTCCTGACTTTGGAGCGGGGAAAACCAGCCCGACCCTGGGATGAGGAGGTCACACCCTCCCCGAGGAGCATGAGGAGCACGTGGGAGCCGCAGCGATGTCACCGCTGGCTCGGGGACCCGGCAGCTGCCACGTGCTGGCGGCTCCATCCCGGCCGCATCCAGGGATCCAGCGGGACGGGATCCAGCGGGGCGAGGCCCNNNNAGCGGCGCGAGGCCCATCCCCGCCCCGGGGAGGCGCCGAGGGATGTCTGGAGAGCCGCCCCAGCCCGGTGCCGCCCCTCGGGCACTCACCAGGACGTGGAAGGGCAGCGTGTGGCACCGCTCCTGCCCGGCGCGCAGCTCCAGCCCCCGCGGCGCCGCCCGCTCGCCGCCCTCGTCCAGGTGCGCCCGGGGCGAGTAGCGGCGCTCGTCGATGGTCGTGTTGTACCGGAGCCCTGCAAGGACAGCCCGGCTCAGTCCCCAGGCCCTGGGCAGAGAGAGGAGCCCGCTCCGCGCCGAGGGAAATCCAGGGAAACCCCGGGGTCTGGGAGAAGCTTCCCCCCCTCTCCAAAGGAGGAGGTTTAGAAATGAGTTATTGCAAGATGCTGTGTAAAATCTGAGCAGGTGGGGAATTGTTTGCCTCTCAAATGTTCCTTGCTCTGGAGGAATCAGAGCACGCGCCTCACCTCAATGATTTTTGGAATTATTTGCCCCTCAGACGTTCCCATCCTGCTCTGGAGGAGCGCACCCCTCACCTGGATGATTTTTGCAGATTCTTTGCTTCCTGCACTGCTGTTGGAAGGAAACTGGAGATTCCCAGGGAATCAGGGATTTCAGAGAAGCCCAGAATCTCAGAATGGTTTGGGTTGTAAGGGACCTTAAATCTCATCTCATTCCAGCCCCTGCCGTGGGCAGAGACACCTCCCACTGTCCCAGGGTGCTCCAAGCCTCATCCAGCCTGGCCTTGGACAATTCCAGGGATCCAGGGGCAGCCACAGCTGTTCTGGGAATTCCAGCCCAGCCCCTCACCATCCGCACAGGGAATAATCTCTCCCCAATATCCCATCTTTCCCTCTTTCAGCTAAAGTCATTCCCTGTGTCCTGTCCCTCCATCCCTTGTCCCCAGTCCCTCTCCAGCTCTCCTGGAGCCCCTTCAGGCCCTGCAAGGAGCTCTAGGATTTCTCTGGATCCCTCTCTTTTCCTGACTGGACACCCTCAGCTATCCCAGCCTGGCTCCAGAGCAGAGGGGCTCATCCAGGGGGTGACTCCTCCATTTGGAAATAAAGCTAAAATCAAAATAAATAAGGAAATCCCACTCAGGGACAGCAGCAGGGAGAAAAACGCTGCATTTGACAGCACAAAACAAAACCCTCGCTCTGGGCAATGGGAGTTTTTCCTTTGGCTCTGGATCCTGATTTTCCTTGGACAGCATTTCCCTGCTCCGCTGACTCCCGGGAATCCGCCGGGGAGACTCGGGGTCACAGCACCGTCCAAGGGTTCAGCAGGAGGGCTGGCCAGCTCCAGAGTCCCCGGGATATTATGGAAAATGCACATCTGGCCGGCAGATGTGTCCCGCCGCTGCGGCGGGAGCGACGGCTGAGCCCTGCGGGACGCGGGCCGGGCACGTCCTCTCCTGTTCCGCTGAGGTGACATCTGAGGTGACATTCCCGTCACATGGAGCACAAAAAGGCAGATCCCAGGAGAGCCCAGCCCCGGGGACAGGTGAGGGGTGAGGTGGGATCTGTCCTGGGGGCGTTCCCTTGGCAGAACCAGGACTGCAGACTCGGCCGGGACAGGGACAAGCGCGAGTGGCACGGAAGGGGCAGACGGGCATGAGCTCCTCCAGGCTCTGGGTGGTTCCACCCCAAAATTTGTGTTTTCCAGGGGGCTGGAGCGCGGAGCGAGGCGGGGGCGGGGCTGTCCTTACCCACGCGGGCGGTCTGGAAGCGGGCGGAGAGGAAGAGCGCGGTGAAGCAGACGAAGGCCCGCATGCAGGTGGCGTCCTTGCCGCCGCGCCGGCAGTCCCTGGTGAAGATGTTGATCTTGGGCGGCTCGAAGCGCAGGCTGGCGTTGATCCGGACCACGCTGCGGGACCTGCGGGCGGGCACGGCCGTGGGACGGGCTCGGGGAACCCGGGGGTCCCCACGGCTCCGGG
>VXBR01007475.1:173713-203824 GCA_013400215.1 Cisticola juncidis | reverse complement strand
ACATGATAAAATTATTTTATTAAATATTGCTCTAATTAAATCAGAGTGGAAGGAGCCCGGACAAATTCCCACAAATAAATTTGGGACTTCTGGAGAACTACGGAAGAAGCTCAGTGGAAAACCAACCCCGGCATCTTTTGAGGGCACTGAGATCCCCCAGGCCTGTGGGATCCCACCCAGGGGGTGGTTATTCAGGGATTTTCCTGGAAAACCATGGGCGTGGTTTGGGCAGAGGAGTTCAGGGAGGGAATCCCATGCCCTGGCTCACCACAGCACCACGGCGCTGCCCAGCGAGCCCACGGCCACGTCCACCAGCCCGTCCTGGTTCAGGTCCAGCTGCCCGTGGATGCTGCACCCGAAGTAGCGCAGGCCCGGAGCCAGGTCAGCGGCAGCGATGCGCTGGAAGGGAACGGAGTGATCCAGGCTGGAATCCAGCAGGAGCGATCCAGGCTGGAATCCAGCGGGAGTGATCCAGGATGGAATCCAGCGGGAGTGATCCAGGATGGAATCCAGCAGGAGCCATCCAGGCTGGAATCCAGTGGGAGCAATCCAGGCTGGGATCCAGCGGGAGCAATCCAGGATGGATTCCAGCAGGAGCCATCCATGCTGGATTCCAACAGGAGCGATCCAGGCTGGATTCCAGCAGGAGCTCTCCCACCTGCCAAGGCTCTGCCAGGCTGCTGGAAATCCCCCTGTCCAAGAACTCAACAGGGTTTTCCAGGGAATGGAAGCCATTTCTCTTTGGAGGCACCATCTGAGATTTCTGCAGCACTTACCCTGCATATTTCATATTTCCCAAAAATTTAATAAATGAATAAACTAATTTATTTACAATTAACTAATTTAATTGGTCTATAACAATCCCTTGCAATTAATGCTAAACCTTGCCTCTAATCTCACGCCTTTTTCCCGCTGTTCCATGGAATAACTCAGGTTGGAAAAGCCCTCCAAGATTGTGGAGTCCAACCAACCCCTGGCAATGCCAAGGCCACCACCAACGTCCCCAAGTGCCACTTCCACACATCTTAAATCCCAGCAGGGGTGGGGACTCCACCACTGCTGTTCCAATGCTTGAATTCCAATGTTTTGTCTTGGATGCCACAAAAGAGGGAACATCTGGCCGTAACAATTAACAATTAAATCCTGGGTGTGGATTTGCCCTGCTCCACCAGTCCTTAAAACAGGGACAAATGACATTTATTCCATGGAGGGTGAGGGAAACCAAACGCAGGGAAACCCCACCTGCTTGTACTTCTTCAGGATGGTCCCCTGGAATCCCAGGAAAACGTAAATGGCTCCCTGGTGCTCGTCCTCCAGAGGGGCCCCCACCACCAGGTCGTTGTAGGAGTCCTGGTTGAGGTCGGGCACGGCAGCGATGCAGGAGCCGAACCGGGAATTCTGGTAACTCTGGAGGTCCACGAGGGCCCCGCTGGGAACAAAGAGGTTCTGCCAAGGGAAGGAGGGGAGGGAAACAATTCCCAAAGCATCAGCACAAGGCTGGGAGGAGGAGAAAACCTCAAGTGAACAGTGCGGGGATGGGGGAGGGATTCTCCAAGGGAGGAGGCGGGAGCATCCCCAGGGATGTGGGATTTTGGAGCACATCCCTGGGGAATGGTGAGCCCTGAGTCCCCAGCCAGCCCCACATCTGCTTTGCACCCTACAGAAATAATTCATCACTACCACTACTACTGCTAGGAATAGGGATAGGGATAGGGACAGGAATAGGAACAGGAATAGGAATAGGAATAAGAATAAGAATAAGAATAAGAATAAGAGTGAGAATAAGAATAAGAATAAGAGTGAGAATAAGAATAAGAATAAGAGTGAGAATAAGAATAAGAATAAGAGTGAGAATAAGAATAAGAATAAGAGTGAGAATAAGAATAAGAATAAGAGTGAGAATAAGAATAAGAATAAGAGTGAGAATAAGAATAAGAATAAGAGTGAGAATAAGAATAAGAATAAGAGTGAGAATAAGAATAAGAATAAGAGTGAGAATAAGAATAAGAATAAGAGTGAGAATAAGAATAAGAATAAGAAGAATGAGAATGAGAACAGAATGAGAATACACATCAATAATAATAAGAATACACATCAATAATAATATTCTATATAAGTTATAGATTCCATAATAAATATGAACTAAATAATAATTAATATTCCATATTAATAATAAATTCCATAACAATAGCAGTTGGCTATTGGGTTGAAAGTAAAAGCAATTTAGGTGTCCTTTCATAATTGGAAAATTTGTGCCTAGAAGACCTTGTAAAGAGATAGAACCATTTCCTGCTTGGTTAGCTAGAACCCACAACTTGTGAGACTGTGACATAAATAAGAATTGATGAAACAGAGCCATTTTCTACTTTGTTACTTAGAACCCACAACTTTGAGACCGTGACGTAAATAAGAACTGATAAACATCTGAACACAAACACAAAACTGCCTCTCCCAAGCCTTTAATCCCGGCTGTGACAGAAGAGAGGAGGATAAGAACCCCACAGGACCCAGCCCCCAGGATGTCCCCGCGGTGTCCCCGGTGCCACTCACCCCCTGCAGGGCGTACACGTAGACCCTGCCGCGCTCCCTGCCCTCGCTGAAGAACATGGGAGCCCCCACCAGCAGCACGTCCGTGACGCCGTCGCCGTCCACGTCCAGGGAGCCCAGCTCGCTGCCGAAGTAGGACCCGATCTGGGGACAGGGATGGGAGTGATGGGATCCCCTGGGATCCATGGGGATAATCCCAAACCTGCCACAACGGACCCGATCTGGGGGGACAGGGTGGGATGGGATCCCCTGGGATCCACGGGGATAATCCCGACCCCACCACAACGGACCCGATCTGGGGACAGGGATGGGAGTGATGGGATCCCCTGGGATCCACAGGGACAATCCCGACCCTGCCACAATGGACCTGATCTGGGAGGACAGGGCAGGATGGGAGTGATGGGATCCCCTGGGATCCATGGGGACATTCCCGACCCTGCCACAGCCACGTTGTGGATGCGGCACAGCCGGCACAGCCAAGGCCACTCGGTGCTTCCCAGCTCAGGAAAATCAAGGGAGATGCTGGAACCTTGGAGGATCAGAATCTGAGGCTTTCTGTCCTAAAAGGCACTGAGCCTCAAGCCAGCATCACATTTGACCTGAGGCCGTGGAACAGGCTCCCAAAACTGAGTGATAGCCTGGGGGTTTGGGGTGTGTGGTTTGGATAGTCTTGTGTGGTAGCACAGGGAGAAAAACTTTGAATTTGGGGGTTCAGTATATGGTAATAGATGGGGCAATATGGAGGATTTGGGGCAGTGGCTAAGCCCTTCCTCTTCACCTTCTTCTTCATGGTTTTGGGTGGTTTTTTCTAACTGGGTGAAAATTGGGTGGTCAGTTATTGGGTTAAAAGTATAAATAATGTGTCATCTTGTTATTGGGCAATTTATGTTTAAAACACCTTGGAAAGAGTCTGAAGGATTAATTTTCTACCTTGTTAGCTAGAGCTCACAACTCATGAGGCTGTAATAAAGATAAGAATTAACAAACACCACATCCGAACACAAAACTGCGACCCCCGTGCGTCAATCCCGGCTCCAACAGGAAGGAGACAGGAAACCCACAGGGAGAGGGTTGATTTTTCCCCAGGGAAAATGGGATTACCTGCTCTCCCTTGAGGGCCTGGTGGATGGTGAGGTTCCTGTCGCTGTGCATGCTGAACAGGATCACTTTGCCCGTGTGGTTGAACCGCGGCGCCCCCGCCACGTACACGCGCTCGTGCCTGGTGGAGATGACGGAGGAGACGGTGTAACCTGGGAAGGGACGGGCACGGAGTCAGGATTCCCTGCCTGATCCCAGGATCTGCTCTCCATCAGCTGCTGGCACAGCTCTGGCACCTTCCCAAAAGGGAAGCTAAAAAAACCTGGATTTTTCGAAAGGTAAAATCACCCGGTTGTACCCCAGTGCCTTGGGGCTGCCACAGCCGGAGCTGTGCCGGGAGTTTTGGCACTGCCTAAATTGCATCTCCTATGTAAATCCTTCTTTTATCGAAGGTGAATCCAACTCCTGCAATTCCTGGGCTTCTGAGGGGTTTGATTTCACGGCTCACATCGTTGGGAAGTTGCTGCTCCTGCTGCTCCGGGAACACAGGGCAGGAAAAGCTTCCCTGGTGCGTGGTGTCAACATTCCCAGTGCCATAAAAGCCATGGATCCACCAAAACCTTTCCTTCTTATGGAAATAACCCTGCCTAAGCCTGAGCAATCCCTTTTTCCTACTGGGATCATGCCCTGGGCTGTGGCACTTCCATGGTTGCAGGCAGGATTTTGTAGGATTATAAAGCTGGGGCTGCCAAATCCCAGTTTTTAACCCCAAGTCCAGGTTTCCGGACCTTCGGGCTCAGGTTTAAATTCCACTTAAATCCTTAGAAGTGGAATGGGGTGCCCAGAGAAGCTGCTCCATCCCTGGAATGTTCCAATCCCAGGCTGGATGGTGCTTGGAGAAACCTGGGATAGGGGAAGGTGGAATGGGATGAGCTTTAAGTTCCTTTCCAACCCAAATCATTCCAGGACTCTGGAACTCTATGGAACTCAAAGTCTGGCCAATCATGAGACCGAATCACATTCCCTGGAATCACATCCAGTTAAAATCTGAGTACCTCCAGGGATTTCCAGAGCCCATTCCCTGCTCGCTGGCCTTGCCTGGGCTCCCTCTTTCCCTAAAATCGCCTCTCCTGGAGGGAAATTCCCAAACCAAGCGCCAGCCCTGAGCCCCCCGGGCTGCTCTTCAGCAGGACACACATCAGCATTCCTTAACATTCCCGGGTTTCTCACTCCAAGAAGTGGGAAAGAGCCCAGCTGAGCTCCCCCAGGCATTCCCATGGGACACCCACAGCCATCCCAGCTCTCCCAGGGGACACTCTGCTGTCCCCTTGGATGAACTGCGTGCCACATTCCCAGGAAGAGCCCCGAGGAGTCGATCCCACAGAATCCCACCTCTCCTCTCTCCACGGGACAGCCCCAGGGAGCAGCCAGGTTTCGCAACCCGGGCCGATATTTTTATCCCAGGACCTCGGAGGCTGCACATGGAATGGATTAGCCCAGCAGGTATTTCCTGCCCAGGCATGAAATTCCATCGGCGTTTTGAAACCATTCCAAGGAAAGCTGTGGATGGGGCCGCTGGCCCGGCTGCTCCTGGATTTAAATCCCGCTCATGCCCCGCTCTGGGGTCGGAGCCGGGCTCTTCCCAGGCTCCTGTGCTCCATCCCACAGGTCTCCCACCAGGAATATCCCGTGCTCCCTATTTTTGAGGATAAAATCCCAGATTCCCCCCGTGGCCCCAATCACCTTCCCCACCTAAGTAGGCTCCATGGTTTTTCAGCTCTTCCGGGAATTCCTGCAGGTAGGATTCCCGCAGGGGAATCACCTTCCCGCCGCTGGTCTCCTTCAGGACGGCTCCGTTCCAGTCGTAGGCTCCCACTGCTCCCAGCAGGATCCCGTCCTGCAGGAAAACAGGGAGCTGGTGGGATTTTCTTCCCAAGGGGAGGCGATTCCACCCCTCTGACCCCACACAGAGCAGGAAACTGTTCTTCCAGAAACACCTGGAATGCTGGAGGGTTAAAAAACCCTGGAATGATGCTTCCACCCTAATCCTTTTTTCCGATGTGTTTTTTCTCCCCAGGAAATTCCCAAGTGCTTTTTCCATGGATATCCCAGTGCTCCCTTCCCAAGAGGACATGGCATCGGGAGGATCCGCTGCAGATCCTCAGGAATGCTCAGTTCTCCCAACACCTCCCCTTCCCATGGGATAATCCCATGGGATAATATAGCAGCATTTCCTTATCCTCATGTTAATGATTGAATTCCATAATTAATGATTTGTCCCAAATCCTGATCTCCCACCTGGAGCAGGGGGGTTGATAAACAGGACAAGGCAGGAGCAAAAACCAAAATTCCCACATTTCCTCTCTTACTTCCACAACGTGGGATGAAAATCCAGTCTGGGACATTTCCAGTCCGAAGGAGATCTCATTCTTGTTGGTTCCTTAAAACAAATAAACAAAATAAAAGGGAATTTGTGCCCAGTGGAGTTTTGCTTTCTTGGTGGGGCTGAGCCATTCCCATCCCATTCCAGCCCTTCCTTGGGCAGGGACACCTTTCCCTATCCCAGGCTGCTCCAAGCCCCTCCAGCCTGGCCTTGAACATTCCAGGGATCCAGGGGCAGCCACAGCTGCTCTGGGAATTCCAGCCCAGCCCCTATTCATCCTTCAAGGGAACAATTCCTGCCCAAAATCCCACCCATCCCTGCCCTCTGGCAGTGGGAACCATTCCCTGTGTCCTGTCCCTCCAGCCCTTGTCCCAGTCCCTCTCCAGCTCTCCTGGAGCCCCTTCAGGCCCTGCAGGGGCTCTGAGCTCTCCCTGGATCCTTCCCTTCTCCAGGTGAACATTCCCAGCTCTCCCAGCCTGGCTGCAGAGGAGCTCCAGCCCTGGAGCAGCTCCAGGGCCTCCTCTGGAATTGCTCCAGCAGCTCCAGGTCCCTCTGATGATCCCAATTCCCTGTGGATCCCCCAGTTCCACACCCTGGTGCTGTTTGGAGCTCTGTGAGCTCTGTTGGGGGGCAGCTTCTCCCCTGGCAGAGCTGCAGGGTCACCCAAAAATGGGGATTTGGAGGTTTTTGCTTCGTAATTCCAGCTGGGGGAATTCCTCGTCCAGGGCAACTTCCACAGGGAAGCGCCAGCCTGGACAGGGAAAACGGGGAAACTTGTGGGGAGTTTGTGAGCTGGTTTGAGCACAAATCCCCCAAATTCAAGACGTTTCATTCCCAGTGTGAGCCTTCCATCTTCTGTTCCAATTGTTCATTCCAGGCTGCATTTTTCCTCAGAAATTCAGATAAATTTAGTTTGGGAGAGGGACAAAATTGTCACAAGAGCTGACATTTAAGACAGAAATATTTCCTGATATTTCATTTCAGCCAACAAAGCCAAAATCCCAGCATTATTCCCATAATCTCCCCATGTCTCGCACCCCAGGAAGATCCTGTGTGTGGGTTTTCCTGTTTATAAGCCTGGAATTTGATGGATGAGGAAGACACTAACGCCCAAATTCCCCCCATACCAAATCCCCAAGGTTTTCTATAAAAAGGGAAAATCAAAGCCACCAGAATTCCAGTGGCCGGAATGAGGTGTGTCCTTTGGAAAAGGGATCTGTGCTCCCGATATCTGAGGGATGCAACCACTCCAAATAAAGACATTTCCTTAAATCTGAAGATATTCCAAGCAGGGCTCAGATATTGCTGAAGACACGCCCAAATTTTGGGGGGAAAAAGGGATCAGCCTCACATTCCCAGGATGGGATGTGCCAAAGGAGCTTCCCTCACCTTCCAGGCTGAAAATCCTTCCTCACAGAAAGGAAAAATAAAAATATTTCCTTAAATCTGAAGATATTCCAAGCAGGAATTTAGGCTTGGATA
This sequence comes from Cisticola juncidis, assembly GCA_013400215.1. Classification (NCBI taxonomy): domain Eukaryota; kingdom Metazoa; phylum Chordata; class Aves; order Passeriformes; family Cisticolidae; genus Cisticola; species Cisticola juncidis. Next base: position 196,374 of record VXBR01007475.1, on the reverse strand, counting down.
TTGTGGAAGCCACCCCCAAATTCAAGGGGAAAAACCAGGATTAGCCTCACATTCCCAGGCTGGGATGTGCCAAAGGAGCATCCCTCACCTTCCAGGCTGAACATCCTTTTCCCCAGAAAGGATAAAGACATTTCCCTAAATCTGATGATATTCCAAACACAATTTTAGGCTTGGATATTGAGGAAGCCACACCCAAATTTGGGAAAAAAAAGGGATCAGCCTCGCATTCCCAGTCTGGGATGTGCCAAAGGAGCATCCCTCACCTTCCAGGCTGAAAACCCTTACTCCCAGAAAGGATAAATAAAGAGATTTCCCTAAATCTGAAGATATTCCAAGAAGGGCTCAGGTATTGTGTAAGCCACGCCCAAATCTGGGGGAAAACAGGATCAGCCTCGCATTCCCAGGCTGGAATGTGCCAAAGGAGCATCCTCACCTTCCAGGCTGAAGATCCTCTCTCCCAGGGCGTCCACGATGTCCTTGAGCGCGGCCTCGTCGGTGACGTTGAAGAAGTGTTTGTCGTCGGGGTCGCTGGCAATGAACTTGATCTCGTTCAGAAACGCCTCGGGGTTGATCCCTCTCCTGTTGTAGTAGCCCAGGACCTGGCCGGGAATGATGGAGAGACTTTCATGGAATTAGAATTCCCAGATGGTTTGGGGGTAGGAAGAGATCTTAAAGCTTGTCCCATCACATGGGTGGGGATGTGGGAAAATTTGGGATATTCCTGCTCAGATCCTGGCCCAAATTCCTGCCTAGACTAACCCATGAGTACTTGGAGGAAGAGCATGGAGAGCTCCTTTCCATGGGATTCCATCCTCTATCCCAGGCTGCTCCAATCCAGCCTGGCCTCGGACACTGCCAGGGATGAGGGGTCAGCAGCTCCTCCGGGCCATTTTCCCAGCATGGATGAAACCCCAAATCCCTTTGGGGTGTCCACGTTGGGAGCAACCCCATCCTCAGATCCGACACTGCTTTTGTGGGAACAAACAGAGGAGCTGCTGGAATGTCCAGGCTGGACATTCCTCGTGGAATTTGGGGTCCTGCCTGTCCCTGCTCCCGGCACCTGCTCTGGAAGCTGAGACCCAAGCTGAGCATCCCAAAAGCAGCAGCGGCCACAAGGAGATCCTGGAATGCTCCGGGAGCAGTGGAGATGGCCAGGACCTCTTGGAATGCTCTGGGAGCAGTGGGAATGGACAGAATCTCTTGGAATCCTCCGGAAGCAGTGGGGATGGCCAGGAACTCTTGAAATGCTCTAGGGGCAGTGGGGATGGACAGAACCTCTTGGAATGTTCTGGGAGCAGCAGGGATGGACAAGACCCCTTAGAACGCTCCGGGAGCAGCGGGGAAGGGCTGTCCCGGTCCTTTGGGATTCCCGGAGCACCGCCCGGTGCCCTGCAGCCTCCCCACCACCCCGGAGCCCGCGCTCACCGCCACGGCGTATCGGGTGACGTTGTCCCTCTCGCTGTCCTCGATCACCCTCTGCAGGTCGGGGCTGTCGTGGCTCTCCCCGTCCGTGATGACGATCATGACCCGCTTTGCCCCTTTCCTGCCGCCTTTCCGAAACGCCTCCGAGCTAAAAGGGCAGAGACGCCCCGGGCTCAGTCCCGGCGAGCCCGTCCCGCCCCGTCCCGCTCTCCTTTTCCCTGCCCGGGTCAGGACTGAGGGAATCGCGGCTGTCAGGTCTGGATGTTCATCATTCGGGAGGTTTTCCCGGGAGCGGGAGGGATTTTACCGAGCGAACTCGATGCCGTAGGCGGTGCGGGTCTCGGTGCCGCCGCGCTGCTCGATGTGGCTGGCGGCCGCCACCACGTCCTGCACGGACCTGTAGTCGTTCAGGTGGAACTCATGGACCACGTCCTCTCCGTACTGCACCACTCCCACCTGGGAATGTCGGGAATGTCGCCAGGACCGCCACCGGAGCGGGGGCCTGCCCGCCACGAGCGTTGTCAGCCACCGGGAATCACTGGGTAAAGTTCTGTCGCTTGTTCCCGGTTTTCCCTCCATTAATAATTCCCAGGTTTGTGGGTGTGCCCCCTACTCTGCTCCCAAATTTTGGGGGGATCCAGATGTGCTGAGCCCTGCTGTCCTGGTTTGGCCCCACAGCATCTCCAGGTGGGACCAAACTGGGTTATTTAGCAAAATTTGGAATATTCCTGCTCAAATCCCGGTCCAAATTCCTGCCCAAATCAACCCATGGTTCCTTGGAGCAAGAGCATGGAGAACTCCTTTCCATGGGGTTCCATCCCCCCAGTTCCCATTGGGATGTGGATCCCTCCATAGCTCTCTTAGGGACATCAACAGGAGTGTTTTTTCCCCAAAGGATGAGTTAAAAATCCCAATATTTTGACAAATTCCAGCAGCCTGACAGAAAAGGGACATTGGGAATGGCCCTGGGATGACTCAAATGGGCCAGGGCCTCACCTGGATCTGTCCAGGACCGATGTAAAACTTCTTCAGGATATTTATCAGGAAGTGCTGGACCTCAACCCACGGATAGATGCTGTTGGAGCCATCCAGAACGATGATGATGTCCATGTAGGTCTGGCATCCTGCGGAAAAATCCAGGGATTCATTAAAACCCCTCTTGCAAAGGGGCAGATTTATGGCTTCACTTCCAGACAGGTACTTCCTCTTAGGATTTATTGGGGGAAAAAAATAAAAATTCGGATTTCAATTGTTTGGGAAAGAACTCTGGGCTCCAGCAAGGTGGGGAGAAGCCACAGGAATCCTCTGTGCTGAGAAAAGATGGGATCACTTCCAGGGAATAACACTCAGTGGCATCATTTCGGATTCAGCTTTGGAATTCGATCCCGCCTAATGTCATTCCAGCACTTCAAAGGGGAGCGGGATCCGGCCCCGCTCCTCCCGCAGAGCCGTTCCTGCTCCCTGAGTCATTCCCAGCCCAGGGCAGACATTTCCTCCCTCCCCACGGAGCCCGAGGCTCCGAGGCAGCCGGAGCAGGAGGGATTGAAGGATTTTTCTCCCCCGGTGGGGAAAATTGCTCAGGATCATCTCTTGCTGATGTTTTACAGCGTTCCTTGGAAAAGTCCTGCATGATCCTGGATTTCAGAGATTTATCAGCTGCTCCTTCATCCTCCGGGTTTTCATGGATGAAAGAATCCATGGAGTGGAGTCACTCATGGATTGCTGGATTGCACTCTCTGTGCCTCCATCTCTATCCCATCCTGGGAATCAGGGAGAGGAGCTGACCCTGCATCCCATTAAATAAAAATTTCCTAAAATCTCAATTATCCTTTGCAGCGAGGGCTGGAACATAACGAGGGAAGTGGCACTGGGAATTTGACGATATCTTTACTGCCTTGATCCAAAAAAATCCCATTTTTCCAGGCCCCTCTTTATGCCCTGGGAAGCTGGAGGTGAGTTCTGCCTTTCTATCCTTGATCCCTCAAAAATCCCATTTTTCCCAGCCCATCTCTCTGCCCTGGGAATTCACCAACACCAGAGGGGTTCTGGAGCTGGGGAGCCACATCCCATGGGATGAGGAGCTCCCAGGGGCCAGGACAGGCTCTGGGAATCCTTCCCAGCTCCAGGAAAACTGGGAAACATCATTTAAACCCTGCAAAATAAAATCCCATCTCCAAATTCCCCAATTCCGACATATCTAACTCCCGGTCAAGGAAGATTTGTTCTGTGCAGGCAAACTGGGATTGGGGCTGGGATCAGGGCTGGGATCAGAGCCGGGATTGGAGATGGGGTTGGAGCTGGGATCGGAACTGGGATTGGAGCTGGGACCGGAGCCGGGATTGGAGCTGGGATGAGAGCCGGGATTGGAGCTGGGAATAGAGCCGGGACTGGAGATGGGATAGGAGCAGGGTCTGGAGCAGGGATAGGAGAAGGGATTGGAACTCGGAATGGAGCTGGGATTAAAAATGGGATTGGAGCCTGAATCAGAACCAGGATCGGAGCTGGGACTGGAGCCAGGGTTGGAGAAGGGTCTGGAGCAGGGATCAGAGCTGGGATTGGGGCTGGGATCGGAGCAGGGTCTGGAGCAGGGATGGGAGCAGGGATGGGAGCTGGGAAGGGAGCCGGGATGGGAGCTGGGAAGGGAGCCGGGATGGGAGCTGGGAAGGGAGCCGGGATGGGAGCTGGGAAGGGAGCCGGGATGGGAGCTGGGAAGGGAGCCGGGATGGGAGCTGGGAAGGGAGCCGGGATGGGAGCTGGGAAGGGAGCCGGGATGGGAGCTGGGATGGGGGCTGGTGCTGGAGCACGGATGGGAGCCNAAGTCCAAATTTTATTTTATTTTATTTTATTTTATTTTATTTTATTTTACCTTATCTTACCTTTTCATATTTTATTTTACCTTATTTCATTTCATCTTATCTAATTTAATTTTACTTTAGTTTACTTTATTTTGCTTTATCTATATTTTATTTAATTTTATTATGTTTTATGTGTTTTATTTANGGGATGGAGGCTGGTTCTGGAGCAGGGATTGGTGCCGGGATCTCGATCCTCACTCTGCAGGGCCGGAGCCACGGTCCGGGAGAAGCGGAAGTTGGCGTTGACGCGGGAGCACATTCCCGTGGTGTAGTAGGAGCTGCCGCACTCGTGGGACCACAGGGGGCTGCAGGCCTGGCGGGAGGAACAGCGGGATTTGTCCCAAAGGATCCCTTTTCCAGGGATGTGTGAGGTGGTGCAGGGAACAGGGAGCCCCAGAATTCTGGGATGGGCTGGGAGGGAGCTGGAAGGTCTCATTCCCACCCTGCCCATGGGATGGCAAACATTCCATAGGGCAGCTCATTCCAAGATTTGTGTTGGACACTTGCAGGGATGGAGATTCCATAATAAATAAAAGAATAAATGGATGGATGAATAAATGAATCAAAGAACAAAAAAAAAATTAAAATTATCTATAATATAACTTTGTAATACATTCTATTATAGTAATATCTAATAGAACATACACAATATAATATATACAATATAATAAATTAAATAATTAAGATATAATATAAAACATATAAAANTTTCATTTGATTTCATTTGATTTTAATTCAATTTCCTTCTATTTCACCAACAAATCCCTATAAATCTCCCCACACCCCACCAACAAAACCCTGCAGAGAGGAGCCTCCCAACACCTCTCTGTCCCACTGCGCATTCCCATTCCCAAATTCCCATTCCCGCATTCCCTCATTCCCAAATTCCGGCATTCCCGCATTCCCGGCGCTCACCAGGACGCTGCTGTCCCTGGGGTTGGTGGCCAGGCTCAGCCCCAGCCTCATGTTGTCCTTGCGCTCCGACACGTTGGACAGCGTCACCCGCCCTTGGGAGAGAGCCGGGGGTCAGCGGCATTCCCGGGAAATCCCCACGATTCCCGGGAAATCCCAAACACCCCTTGGAATCCCTGGAGTAACCGGGAACGCTCCCTGGGATCTCCAGGGATTGCATGCTGGGGAGGAGTTTCTGCCAGTGTAACTCCAGGTTTTGGGGATCTTTGGAAGGTGAGGAAAAAAATTGGAAAGATTGGGATTTTTCCTAGATGAACGGGCAAGGAAGGGAAATTTTTCAGGAATGAGGCTGGGAGTTGGAGAGGAGGAAATCCCTTGGAGGGCTCAGCTCCTCATCCTGGATTCCTGAGCCGTCCCTGTGTAGGACTGGGGACATTCGCGGGAAATCTGGAATGACACCCAGAAATTCTGGAGCAACCGGGAATTGAGTGCTGGAGAGGAATCTCTGCCTGCTTCACTCCAGGTTTTGGGAATTTTTGGAAGGTGAGAATTGGGTTTTTTTTCCAGTCAAGGTTGGAAAATTGTTTTGGGAATGAGGCTGGGAGTAGGAGAGGAGGAAATCCCTCAGCTCCTTATCCCAGATTCTTGGGCCAGGCAATCCCTGTTTTTCCCATGGCACAGCCCAGAAATTGGGAACAGCCCCCAGGGTCGTTCAATCCTAAACATCCCTGAGCTGCATCCCAAATCCTGATTCAACCATTCCTCTGGAAAATATGAGCCAGAGCTCCCCATTTGGGAAGCAAACTGGGAATCATGGAATAACTTGGGATGGAAGGAATCTAAAGCCCATCCAGCACCACCTCCCACCATCCCAGGCTGCTCCAACCCGGCCTTGGACACTGCCAGGGATACAGGGGCTCCTCTGGGAACTCCACCTTCCTGGGGAGGAATTCCTTCCGGGTATCCCGAGTTTTTTGGGATAATTTGGGATGCGTTGGGAAGGGGCCGTACCCAGGTTGAGCTTGGTGCAGTTTCCGTGGCCCTCACTCGGCACCGGGCACCTGAAAACGTCCCCGGTCCTCTGCTGCCCGCTGGACTCGTACGGAGCGCCCACCACCAGCCTGGAAAACAGGGATCCGTCAGCACCGGGACAGTGGGAATGCCCCGGGAGAGCGGGAATGCCCCGGGAGACGGAAAACACGGATACGTCAGCACCGGGACAGCGGGAATGCCCCTGGAGAGCGGGAATGCCCCCGGGAGAGCAGGAATGCCCCGGGAGACGGAAAACACGGATACGTCAGCACCGGGACAGCGGGAATGCCCTGGGAGAGCGGGAATCCTTCAGGAGAGCGGGAATCCCCCGGGAGAACGGGAATCCCATGGCAGAACGGGAATCCCACGGGAGAAAGGATCCCTCAGCCACAATTCCTCACTTTGGGAGGAGGTCCCGACCTCAGGGGAAGGACAGTTTCTCCTTCTCTTCCCGCTGGAGCAGCGGAAAGTTGGGAATGTGACTGTGCCACCTGGAATTCTGGGATTCATTCCCATCAACAGGGATGGAGGGCCCCAAACCCGTCTGGAAGTGCAGGGGGGAGCAGGGAAGCAGCTCCAGGATGGCACCAAATCCCCGGGAATCAGGGATTTCTATGGATTGTCCCTTCTCTCCACTGCCCACGGAGGAGCCTTCCCAAAAAGCCGTGGAATGGTTTGGGATGGAAGGGACCTCAAGGATCATCTCATCCCAACCCCCTCCATGCAGGGACACCTCCCACTGCATTCCCAGAACATCTCCAGGACTTGGAGATGGAGACACCACCCATTCCATTCCAAGAACATCTCCAGGACATGGATGTGGATTCCAGCAGAAACACAAGGAATAACAAGGAGCTGCTGGAGCACTTCCAGCAAATCCCACGGGGATCCACAAGGAATTTTCCCCAAGAAAACCTTGTGAAAGGGAATTTGCCCCAACCTGGGATTATTACGAGCACTGGGAGGTGAACACTGGGATCTCCAGAGGAGGGGAGGAATTTTCCCCAGGAAAACCCTGGAGGACGGAATTCTCTCCAAGTTGGAGACGTTCCGAACATCAGGAGCTGAACATCAGGAATTTTCCTGCCTTCCACAACAAGGGAGCTGCCAATCCCATTCCACAGCACGGATACCAACTCCCGGGATATTTTTGGGACACCCAAACATTTTTCCCACTTTTTCTTGACCACAACATTCCAACCCCAAACGCAGGAAGAGCACAGGACCTAAGGAATCCATCCCTTCTTCCCAGGCTATCCCAAAAGTTCTCGGCACCACGAGCTGGCAACTCCTGCTCCCAAAATAAATGGGATTTTTTTTTTTCCTTTTTTTTTTAAACTTCCCAAAAAATCCTATGGATGCAACCATCCTGGTCTGGATCGCCGGATAAACAGGAGCTCTTTTGTTCCACAGGGCCCTTCCCAGCAGCTGGAAAAGCCACCGGCACAGATGTTCCCTGTTAGACCAGGAATTGTCATTCCCTAAAAATTTTGCTGCTCCAAAGACAAACATCCCATTCTTTTATCCTGAACCCGTAATGGCTCAGCCAAGGAAAAGCTCCTGAATCCGAGGATTCTCATGGAAACACTTCCTGTCTTACGGCTTAATGTGGGAATTCACCACGGGAAAATCATCTCCAGCTGGAGCTGTCCTCAGCAGCATCCAGGAAAATCTGGGATTTTTAGGGAATTTGCTTGTTTTCCTGAGGCTCTCCCACACTCTCATGGAGTTTGGTTGTGGAGAGGAGGGAAAAGGTGGAAAATGGGGAAGGGGAATGGAAAAACCTCGAGGATGAGGAGGAATAAAGGCGGAGGCTCCTTGGAAAATCTCCTGGTGTAATTCCCAGTTCCAAATAATTTAAGATCAATGGAATTCCATGAAATTCTGGGAGCAGCTCCAGCCTGCTGTGCCCCCATCCTGCAGGAAAACCTCTTGGAGACTTTTCCAATTATTAACATTCCCATATTAATGTGATCACAGCACCCATTAATAAACATTCCCAAAAATCCAGCAGATTTGGGCTCGGATCATCCCTTTGGGATGACGAGGCAAACCCATTCCCAATCCAGGAGCTCAAAGGAAACCCCAACATTCCCAGCTTTTGCCATGAATGCAGAGTGGCTGTGCAGCTCCCAGAGCCGGAATTCTTGTCTCCCAAAAAACAATGGGATTGTTTTCCCTTTTCGGTGAAATGGGAATGATTCATCAGCCAGAGCTGTCAAACCCTCACGGAAACTTGGCAGCTCGGGAAAAGGCTTTTCCAGCTGGTTGGAAGGTGTTTTTTAGGGATGCTGCTCCACTCCTCCTTTCCTTGGAAACTCAGGCTGCAAACCCCAAAGGATTTGGGATGGATTATCCTAAGTCCCCCAAATATCCAAATAATCCAGCTCATCCCAACAAATGTGGAGCATCCTGCCAGAGCAGGGAGACATTCCTGGCTTTTTCCAAGCTCTCCCCCTCTACACAGCCTGGGATCATCCCAAATCTCCCAGTTTTTCCCTGGATTCCCGAGAGGGAAGGAGCTCCTGCATCAAAACTCAGCCAAAAAACGAGGCTTTGAAAGAAAATCAGGACCAAACAATTCCTGCCTCGCCTCCCTCTCCATTCCCTGCTCCCGGAGAAAACAAAGGGAAAAAAAACAGAACAGGGATGAAGTGGGAAAAGCTGCGACTGTCTGAGGATGGATTTCTAACTCTCATCCCAAAAAACTCAAAGGAGAGGAAAAGCAGGGATACCCCAGGAGCTGAAGTTGTGCTCTCCAAGCAAAGCCCAGTGCAGGGTGCTCATTCCCGGTTTTCTGGGAATGGGATGGTCCTGCAGGCTTGGAAAGGCTGCAAACCAGCAAAATCCAGGAATTCTGGAATGGTTTGGGTGGCAAAGAGCTTTGAGCTCATCCCATTCCACCCCTGAGCTCCAGGCCCAGATCCTGAACATTCCCAGTCTGAGCCCGGCCGAAGGGAAAGGGAGGAGGGGAAGGAAAAAAAAGAGGGAAAAATCCTCTGGCTGGATTGAAAGCCAGAATTGTGCTGATCTGGAAAAACACTTCCAGGGGTTTCTGTTTTCCAGCTCCTGCCAGAGGTTTTCTTGGCCGGGATCCTCCCGTGGCTTGGCCGCCGCCCCAGCGCTCGGAATATTTTGGTGGAAGCGCAGAGAATTCCATCGGGTCTGCTCCCGCCTGTCCCTGCCACCCCGGGGGGAGGATCCCGAGCAGCCCACCCCATTCCCGGGGTTTGGGGGGATTTTCCCTCTTTTTGGGGAAGTTTTCAAGGAAATCGTGGAATGTTTGGGTCATTCCAACCCCGCTTGCAGAGGTTGCTCCGAGCTGGATTTGAGCATTCCAGGGATGGGGCAGAAAAAAGCTGGGAATCAGCAGTGCTCCCAATCAGCAGTGCTCCCAAGCAGTGCTCTCCAAGGGAGAGGGGATTGCTTGGGAAGAGTCACCTGGGGAATTCCTAGTTTTCCTGGGAATCTCCAGAGGGAAGCTGGAGATCCCACAGGACCCTATGGATGGAGATCCCAGAATGGGATCTGCTGGAAAATCCCAGCTGAGCCAAGAACCGCGGAGAGCCCTTGCCTGGAAACAGCTCCTTGACATCCCAAAAAATGGGGGAAAGAACGCTGGGAAAAATGGGAATGTGGCATTCCTGCTGCCCATGGAATTCCAGACTTCCTTGCTCCCTTTATCCGCTCTTTTCTGGGAATTGGTGTCCTGATACGGATTTGTCACCGCTGCCTCTCCCCGGCCACGGGAATGGGGCTCCTCTCTCCAGGATTCCTTGGAAAAGGAGCATGGAGATGCTCCCAGGGAGGAGTTTTGGGATCAGAACTTCCCTTTGGACACTTGGGATACGAAGTTGTGATAGTGAAAACTCCCTTGGAGTGTCCAGCATCCCAAAAACTCCTGGAATGGGGCTCTTCTCTCCAGGATTCCTTGGAAAAGGAGCATGGAGATGCTCCCAGGGAGGAGTTTTGGGATCAGAACTTCCCTTTGGGATATGAGCTCTGGAGAGGGAAAGCAGCTCCCCAGGAGCATCCTGCATTCCCAAAAATCCCAAAAAATTTGGCTCTGGGTGCCCCCCTCAGGATTCCTTGGAAAAGGAGCTCTGGGATGCTCCTGGAATGATGGGAGGTGATCCAGACAAATCCTTGGAAAGGGGACATGGAAAATGAAGGGAATTTTTTCCCTTTTTTCCCTGCTCTTGGACCTCCAGGAAGATTCTTCCCAAAATTCCGTGACATTCCAGGTTGTGTTTGCCACAAACATCCAGGAGCTCCCATTCCATGAAAGCTTCCAGGTTTTATGGGATACACATCCCACTTGCCGGAATTCTGCTCATTATTCCCAAATAAATCCATCCACAGCATCCAACACACCCGGATTTGGGATTCAAATCCTCCAAAATCCCCTTCATCCTCCCAGGAATTCCCTCTCCTTATCCCAAAATTCCTTCCTTCCTGGGGTCATTTTGTCCCCTCAGCAAGAGGGAGTTCCCATTTTTCCTGGTTTTCCCAAAAATCCCCAGTTTGGGCACTGGGAACGCTCCCATCCCATAATTCCAGGGAATTCCAACAATGCCAGGGAATTCCCACAATCCCTTTTCCTGCTCCGGGAGCGGGGAGCTGCCGTTCCATGGAGCTCCGGTGGGTTTTGGGATGAATTCCAGGCACCTGCTGTCAACTTTTCCATTCCCACTTGGAGAAGGCACCTCCAGCTCCATGGAAAAGATGGAAAAAGTGCAGGAAAGGAGGTCTGGAAACCCCTCAGTGCTCTGGAAAATGCCTGAGCAAAGTCAAATCCCACATGGATGAGCTTTTCCAGCATCAAATATCCAAGTGGAATTTTTCCCTCCACAGAGTTTAATAACCCGAATTTTTTTCCTCATGGATTTTCCGCTCTCTTGGATGCACTTCCAAGAGTCTGGGGGGTTCCTTGAAAAGTGTGAAAAAGGGGGAAATTCCCGACTTTCAAAAATACCTGGAAAATCCAACCTGTTTGGAGGCACTCCAATATCCCTTTAGGAATACATGGGGGAAAAAAAACATAAACACAAAATTCTTGGAATGCATTCCCAAACAATTCCCGGCAGCCAAAAGCAGCATTAAAAGGCTCAGACTGAAGGGGAGGTGCCAAAATCCTCGGATTCCGCGCTTGGAATTTGGCAGCCGGATCCCAGCACATCCATGGCCGGGAGAGAACCATGGAGTCTCACCCCATTCCAGAGGATTTTGTGGAATTCTTTGGGATAGGATTGGAAAATGCTCAGCAGGAATTGGGGTCTCAGAACCCCAGATTCCCATTCCTTCCGTGTCCTGCCGGGCCCTGGAATTATCCAGCTCCTGGAATTTTTATCCAGGTCCTGGAATTTTTATCCAGCTCCCTCTGTGCATTCCAGGGAATTCTGTGGGCTTTGGAGCTTCCGGATGTGCCCCTGGAATGCACCAAAGGTCTCTGCCAGCATCTGGGTGGGGTCCCCTGGGAGCAGACCTGGGATTGATCCCTGGGATCCAGACTTGGGACTGGCCCTGAATTAATCCCTGGGATTCATCCCTGGATTCATCCCTGGCATCAATCCCTGGATTCATCCCTGGATTCATCCCTGGGATTGGCCCTGGATTCATCCTTGGGATCCCCCAAACTCCCCACCAAATCCCAAACCGGAGCCAACCCCAGGCTCATCCCACATTCCTGAGGGACATTCCCCATGGATCGCTTCTCCAGGCCCCGGCTCCTCCAGGGAAACTGTGAAAACCGGGATGGCCTGGACCCAAATTCCCGATGGGATTCCGGCTGTTCTGGGCCTGAGGGGCTCCAAGGAACGCGATCCCCCTCCACACCCACCCTTCCCAAATTCCCCACCTAAAATTCCTCTTTTTTTAATGGAAAAACTTCCTTCATTCAGCACTTCCAGGAGCAACCTCAGCCTGGCCCAGTGATTCCCATCCCAGACTGGGAATTCTGGAGATTTGGGGTGGATTGGGGCCAAAATTCCTGCCAAAATTCCCGGTTTTCCAGAGCCCCCTCACCATTTCTTGCCGTCGATGTCGTGCTGCTGCACCGTGTATCCAAAGAAAGATTCCCGGGATCCCGTGATCACCTGGGGGCTCCTGGTGTCGAGGTTGAAGGAATTCCCAAATCCTGGGGGAAAAGGGAAAAGGATCCCTCAGCCAACAAGCAGGAAAATGCCAACCCCGCATGGCTGGAAGGGGAGCTGGGAATTCCGAAATCTCCGGAGGGCTCCAGCCATGGAATTGTTCCAATCCCAGCCAGGCTTGGATTTGGTGATTCCAGAGGAGCTTCCAACCTCGCCCATCCCGGGAAAGCTGCTCCCAGATTTTTGAAGTTGTTCCGGGAGCAGGGATGGTTTGATCCCGTTCCCATCTCAGCCAGGATGGGAATTCCAGAGCATTCCAGCCCCACCTTCCCAGAATTCCATCCTGGAGTTCCCAGGGAATATCCTGCCCTTGGGATGGAGCTTGGAGCTCACTTTGGATTCAGGATTCCTGGAATTCAGCCCATTCCCAGCTCATCCTGGGAATTCCCTGGAGCCAGGTTGGGAATGGGAAAGGAGCACCCCCCTCTGGAATCCATGGATGAGCTTCCCCCTCTGGAATCCATGGATGAGCTGCACTGGATTCAGCCGCTTCCATGGGAATCACGGGATGGAATCCATGGAAAATGGCCTAGCCCAGCCATTCCCAAGGGTTTTCCCAAGGATCCAGAGCTGGAATCCCCATTCCCTGTGGGAGCAGGAGCTGAGGAGAGGCAGCTCCAGAGGGGGAGATCCCTAAGGATGGAATTCCAACCAGGACAGGGTGATTTTTGGGATCAGTCCTTTCCCCAGGGATCCCTGGAAAATCCCACTTCCCACAGAACAGCAGGATGTCCACGGCATCCCAATCCCAGGATTCTGGCACAAATTCCAGAGAAATTTCCTGTCCCTGGAGCAAAATCTGGGGAATTTGCCAGCAGCTCCTCCAGGAGTCAGATCCAGGTGGAAAATTGGGAAATCAGGAATCCCCCCAGGAGTGGGGATTTTGGGAATGCTGGAGGTGCTATCCACAGGAAGCACAGAGGGACAGAAATTCCGGGATAGAGCAGCAGAAACTGGAGGAAAAAGCGGGGAAAGTGGGAGAGAGAAGGGGGAAAAGCTGGGGGGAAAAAGGTGGGAAAATCTGGGGAGAAAATGAGGAAAAATGGGGAAACTGCCCTGGCTGAACCCTTTGGGATTCCCACTTGATAGGATGGCCATGGATAACTGGGATATCCTGGATTTGATTTCCTGGATCCTGCCGGGTGCTTCATTCCAAGAAAAACCTTGGAATCCTCCATCAGGACAGGGCTGGGAGGCTCCCTTTGGAATTTCTCGGGATATGAAGGAGCTGCGGGCAGGAAAACTCAGCACTGCGGGAAAAATCCAGGCTGGGAATGTTTGGATAGGCAGGAATGTCGGAGATAAAGGGAATGTTTGGAATCCCGGGAACAGATCCACTCCTGGAGCAGGGAGAGGCGGAATCCAGCCCCAGATTCCGAGGAGAGGGAGATTCCAAAGGCTCCAGAAAGAAATTCTAGAAAGCCGGGATAAAAAAAAACAAACGGGAGACGGGGATGGGAGCCAAGACATTTTGCGGAGCGCTGACCTCATTTCACATCCCAAAGAAATGAAAACCTCTGGAGGGAGGGAAGCCGGGATTGGCCATGGAATGGTGGGAAAGGGAAAGGGGGAAGGGCACGGAGAGCACCCTGGAATTGCAGGGAATTCTCGGGGATTTGGTATTCCCAGCAAGGAATTCCAAGGTCTGGGTGCAGAGGAGGTGTTGGGGAGGATGGGATGGATTTTCCTCCTCATTTTCCTGGTTTTGCACTGGAGACCAAGTTTAGGATTTTTGGGAATGGGAACACCGGGATAAATCTGAGAATCCCATTTCATGGTTTGGGATGAAACTCTGGAAAAAGGAACAAAAACAAACAGAAATATTCCATGAAATCTCTGGAAAAACAGGGAGAAGAGCTGGGAATGGCATCCCAATCCCAGGGAAGCAAAAAATCCGGGAGAGAAGATTCCAAGCAACGGATTGAACCTCAAAATTCCGAGAAAAAAAGAAAGGAAAAAAGAAAAATATTGGGAATATTCCAAGTGGGAATATTCCAACCAGCTCCAGCTGAAATGGGAATTTTAGGAGAGGTTATCCAGGAGATTTGGGAGCTGGAGGGATTTTCCTGCTGGGAATGAGGTCATTATCCCAAAGTGACCAAAAGTTCCAGGTTTTCCTTGGAATTCCAAGGGCAGGAAGCCTCTGATTCCTCTGGAACATCCAAACTTTTGATTCTTGTCCGGAAAAAATGTTGGGAGAAGAGAAAATCTTTGGGAAAGAAGAACGGGAATAAAATCCATTCTTTTTGCTGGGATAAAAATCAGGATTAAAAAGAAATCTTGGAAGGGAAATTTCTGGGATGGGGATGATTCCAAAGGCCCCGGGAGCAGGTGGGGAAATAGGGGAAAAGGGGGGAAAAGTGGGGGAGAGAAGGGGGGAAATCTGTGGGGGAAAAGGAGGAAAACTGGGCGGAATAAAAGAGGAAAACTTGGGGGGGAAAAGGAGGAAAATCTGGGGGGCAGGAAAGGAGGAAAACTGGGAGGGGGAAGAAAGAAGGGAAATTTGGGGGAAAAAAGGAGGAAAAACTGGGGGAAAAGAGAGGGAAAAGCTGGGAGGAAAAGGAGGAAAAAGCTGAGGGAAAAAGGGAGGAAAATTGGAAAAACTGGGAGGAAAAATGAGGGAAAAAAGAGGAGGAAAGAGGGCAACTGCCCTGCCTGGATCCTTCGGGATTCCCAGCTGGAAAAGGACTCTGGAAAGTGCCTGGAAGCTTTCCCATGATTCCCAACCCTGGTTCCACTTCCATGAAAACTCAGGGCTGGATTTTGCTGCCTTTGCTCCAAAGTAGTCTGATTCCCTGGAAGAATGTCCCAGTTTTTCCGGGACTATCAGGAAAATCCAGGGTTTTATTCTCCAGCTTCCAGCACTGCCGGAGCTCGAGGTGGAATTCCTGGAGAGGGAATGTTGAGCTGGACAAGGAAAACTTTCTAAAGGATGAGGATATTTGGGATAAAGCTCCGGGAAGCGGCAGGGTGGGTGGGCTGGAATTCCCAGGAATCCAAGGGAATGTTGACAGCTCCCACTTTTCATCTCCAAGCCAGAGCTTGTCATCGGTTATTAGGGAAAAATCCTGGGATTGGGATGGGAAGGCCAGGAATGCTGGGGGTGAACAGAAGCTCAGTCACCCTGGAACATTCCTGCTTTCCCACAAAATCCTCGGGAACGCCTCCGGAGGGGGTTTGGTACGCCGGGAGCTTCCGGAATTCCCACAAAATCCCTGGATACAAAGACATCCAAGGACAGAGACCCCCGAGGCTGGAAATCCCAGCGGGAAAAATCCACAGCCAGAAACATCCATGG
This sequence comes from Cisticola juncidis, assembly GCA_013400215.1. Taxonomy (NCBI): domain Eukaryota; kingdom Metazoa; phylum Chordata; class Aves; order Passeriformes; family Cisticolidae; genus Cisticola; species Cisticola juncidis. Next base: position 180,703 of record VXBR01007475.1, on the reverse strand, counting down.
ATGAGGGGAAAAAAACTGGGAGAGAGGAGGGGAAAGCAGGGAATGTTTGATCCCAGGGAGCAAATCCAGGGATCATTCCTGCACCTCCCAAGGCAGAATTCCCCCATTCCCAGATCCCATTTTTCCAGAGCTCCCCTTCACGAGGCAGCGCCGGGAATTCCGCGGGGCTCTGGCGGCTCCCGGGATTTTTCCAGCATCCCATTCCCGCCACGCCGGCAGCCCCACATCCATCCCTGCATCCACACATGGATCCAATTATTCCAGGAAAAGCGGCTCGGCCGCGGCTCCCTTGAAAGGATCCCCGGCAGAAAGGGGAAAAAAAATAAATCCCAAAAAAGCGCCCATAAAAACCCCAAGGAGCCTGGCGCGTTTTCCAGCAGGAAGTTTGGGAATGTTTGCAGCTGGAGGAGGCGCGAGCCGGTGGCCGAGCTCCTGGCGCTGGCCAAAAGCGCTTTTTTCCCGATTTTTTTCCCGATTTTTTCCCGTTTTTTCCCCGTTTTCCCCGCACTTTGGCGGCTCCCAGCGCGGCTGGATTCCAGATGGGATCCAAGCAGGAACGAGCGCTGCCGAGACCCGCTTTTTGCAAGGAAAAACCCCGGGAAGAAAGAGCCCAAAAATGCATCCCAGCCCCCCGGAGCAGAGCGGGAGAAGCCGCAGGATCAGCTCCTGGAATTAAACCCCGCCTAAAGCCTCTAAAGCCTCTCCTAAACTTAACCCCGACCATTCCCTGTTTTCCAGCGAGAAGTTTTAGGGAAAGGGGAGTTTTCCTTGCCCCTAATTCCCGATCCTTTGGGATTATCCCGATTAATCCCGCTCCAAGCCAGCCCGGCCCAGCGGGACTCGGGAATTTCCTGGGAATTTCCCGGGAATTCCAAGATCTCCATCCCCTTCCAGCAGCCTCCAGCTCCCTCCCGCTCCCGGCAAAACTTCTCCGAGAGCCGCGTGGAGGTTTCTGCAGCGCTTTTCCCAAGCCATTCCCGGTTTTGGTTGGGGATCGGGATGGGCACTCACCGGGCAGGAGGCAGAGGGAGCAGGCCAGGAGAATCCCGCCGGGAATGGCCATGGAAGCGCCGGCCACCCCAGCCCCCGAGCATCGGCGGGACTGCAGCTCCCGGCCCGATCCCTGCCCTTATCCCAAACTTTTCCCGGCTCCCTGACAGCGGGAGAGCGCTGGGAGGGAGTGGGAGGGACCGGGGAACCGGGAGGAGGGAAAGGCTGGGAATGGGGACGGCCTTTTCCAGCCGCGGCACCCTTTAGGGAGCGGATTCCAGGCGGGAATGCCAGCCGGGGAATCGGCTGTGCCAGCAGGCAATTCCCATCTGGAATGGGCTGTGCCAGCCAGGAATTCCCAGCTGGAATCAGCTTTGCCAGCCAGGAATTCCCAGCTGGAATCCTGGGATGAGGTAATGAAGGAAAGGATGGGAATGGGGACAAACCTTTCCTGCCATGCCAGCCTCTAGGGAGCGGATTCCAGGCGGGATTTCCAGATGGGAATCCTGGGATGAGATCCTGCAGGAAAGGTTGGGAATGGGCAGAGCCTCCTCCAGGCTGTGCCAGCCTTTTGGGAGCAGATTCCAGGCAGGAATTCCTGCCGCGAATGGGCTGTGCCAGCCGGGAATTCCCAGCTGGAATCCTGGGATGAGATCCTGCAGGAAAGGATGGGAATGGGCAGAGCCTGCTCCAGGCTGTGCCAGCCTTTAGGGAGCAGATTCCAGCTGGGAATTCCCAACTGGAATGGGCTGTGCCAGCCAGGAATGCCAGCCAGGAATCCTGGGATGAGGTCTTGCAGGAAAGGATGGGAATGGGGACAAACTTTTCCAGCCATGGCACCCTTTAGGGAGCAGATTCCAGCCGGGAATTCTGATTTGGAACCAGCTGTGCCAGGTGGGAATTCCAACCTGGAATTGGCTGTGCCAGGTGGGAATTCTTATCTGGAATCAGCTTTGCCAGCCAGGAATTCCAGCCGGGAATCGGCTGTGCCAGCCCAGCTGGGAATCCCCAGCTGGAATCCTGGGATGAGATACCACAGGAAAGGTTGGGAATGGGTAGAGCCTCCTCCAGGCTGTGCCAGCCTTTAGGGAGCAGATTCCAGCTGGGAATTCCCAACTGGAATGGGCTGTGCCAGCCAGGAATGCCAGCCAGGAATCCTGGGATGAGGTCTTGCAGGAAAGGATGGGAATGGGGACAAACTTTTCCAGCCATGGCACCCTTTAGGGAGCAGATTCCAGCCGGGAATTCTGATTTGGAACCAGCTGTGCCAGGTGGGAATTCCAACCTGGAATTGGCTGTGCCAGGTGGGAATTCTTATCTGGAATCAGCTTTGCCAGCCAGGAATTCCAGCCGGGAATCGGCTGTGCCAGCCCAGCTGGGAATCCCCAGCTGGAATCCTGGGATGAGATACCACAGGAAAGGTTGGGAATGGGTAGAGCCTCCTCCAGGCCGTGCCAGCCTTTAGGGAGCAGATTCCAGCTGGGAATTCCCACCTGGAATCAAGAAACTGGGAGAAAAGAGAGGGAAACTGGGAGAGAGAGAGGGGGAAACTGGGGAGAAAAGGGGGAAAACCTGGGAAGAAAAGGGAGGGAATTTGGAAAGAAAAAAAGGAAAAAACTGGGAAGAAAGGCGGGGAAAACCTGGGAGAGAGAGGGGGGAAATTGGGAGAGAGAGAGGGAAAAGTGGGGAAAATAAAGGGGAAAAACCGGGAGAGAGGAGGAGAAACCAGGGAATGTTTCATCCCAGGGAACGCATTCAGCTGGATGCGGATCTGGGAATTACATAAACCATTCCCAAAGGGAAGATCCCGTGGTTTTTCCCAGCTCAAAATCCTTGGATGACTCCTGAAAAACCCTGGAGGAGGAGGAGGAGGCTGCTCCGGCTGTGTCCTCCCAGCTGACCCCTGGATCCAGGGAAAGCTTTTGTTTGGAAAATTCCTGTGGATAAGGGGAATTACTCCTGGAATTCCGGGATGGGGAGCTCATCCCACTCCAACCCCTCCCCTCGCACATCCCTGGATCCAAACCCCAGCGGGTTCTGTGCTTCCACCCCACTGCATTCCCGACCTTCCTGCCCTGTTTTTCGGGATCATCCCAGGAGCTTTTCCAGATTTTTCACTTTTTCCAGGCTCCAGCTGTTCCCGCAGCAGCTCCTTGATCCCGGCCTTGGACGCGGCCACCCCGGGAGTTTGGGAAGAGCCAGGCTGGAAACCAGGAATGTAAACACGGGCTGGGAATGACAACAAATCCCCGAATTCCCAGATTTCAGAGCAGGAGGGGCTGGGGGAGGGGCATTCCAGGGGGAGACGGAGGCTCAGGAACACCAGACCCCCCTCTGGAGCTGCATTTGGGATTTGGGATGGGGATTTGTCCCTCCGGATTCCCGGGAGCAGCTCCAAGCCCGAACACGTGGATCCCTCATTCCCGATCCAGCGGCTCCGCTGAGCTCACAGCTCCGGAGACCTGCTCCAAAAAATAATAATAATAAAAAAGCTGGAAGCAGAATTCCAGCCTCTCCCACAGCGTCAGCTCTGCCCAGGGCCAGGAAAACAGGGAAGCAGAATTCCAGCCTTTCCCAGGGCCAGGAAAACAGGGAAGGAGAATTCCAGCCTTTCCCAGAGTCAGGAAAACAGGGAAGGAGAATTCCAGCCTTTCCCAGGGCCAGGAAAACAAGGAAGGAGAATTCCAGCCCACCACCAAATACTGGGATGGATCCTGGAATCTGCTCCCAAAATTCTGGGATGGATCCTTGGATCTGCTCCCCCAAATTCCGGGCTGATTTCTGGGATCTGCTCCCAAAATTCTGGGAAGGATTTTGGATGTAGCTCCCCTAAAATGCTGGGATGGATCTTGGGATTTACCCCCCAAATCCTGGGCTGAATCCAGCAGCGATTCCCTCCCGGCAGCGCCAGGAGAGGGAGCCCTCGGCGCTCCCGCATCCAGGGATTCTCCCGCATCCAGGGATTCTCCGGCTCCGGGGCGAGGCCCCATCCAGAGGGATCCGCTCTTCCCATTCCCAGGACAGGCCGCGGGTCGGGAATTCCAGCCGGGATTCAGCTCCACAGCTCTGGGAACGGGGCGGGTCGGGAATGAGGCGCCAGGATCCAGTCCCGCTGGAGCATTCCCGTGAGAATCCTCCTGGGATGTGGGAGACACATTCCAGAGGGCACCGAGCCGGGCCTCTGCTCCTGCCGGGAATTCAGGGATCCTCGGCATTGCTGGAATTCCAGGATCTCTGGTGCCAATGGGAATTCAGGGATGCCAGTGTAAATTCCAGGATTTCTGGTGCCAGTGGGAATTCAGGGATGTAGGTGGGAATCCAGGAATTTCTGGTCCTCCTGGGAATTCTGGGATGCTGGTGGGAATTCCAAGATGCAGGTGGGAATTCAGGAATGCTGCTGGGAATTCAGGAATCTCTGATCCTGCTTCCCATCCCGGGATGCTCATGGGAATTCAGGGATATCAGTGGGAATTCCGGGATCTCTGGAGCCGATGGAGAAGCAGCTGCAGCTGGAGGAGGCCGGGGCGCAGCGCCTGGAGATTGGAACCCTTGGAATTCCTTCCAGGTGCTGAGCAGCTCCTTATCCTGGGATCTGCTCCAGGATCCAAGATGTTCTCCGGGAAAACAAATCCACCTGGGAGCTTGTACGGGATCCCAGCAAACATTGCAGACCCCGGGATGTGCCCCAGATGGACCCCAAACCCCCCATGTGGATCCCAAACGGAACAAACCCTCCCAAAGGAGGGATTTGGGATTCCCAAAGCCGAGATTTGGGATTGCTGGCCGGTCCTGGGCTGCTTTCCTGCCTCAGGAATTCCCTCTGGGATGGGAATTGTCCCGTCCTTGGCAGGGCCAGCAGTGCTGCAAATCCCCGAATTCCCAAACCATTCCCAGCCCATTCGGCAGCATTCCCGCTCCCCCAGCCTTCACAGCTTTCCCAACATTCCCGGGCTCCTCCCAAGCTGCAATTGAGATTTGGGAGATGCTGGGAATTCCCACGATGTGGAAAACCGGGCTCCCTCCATCAGAGCCACAGATTCCCGGGATCCCCGCAGATTCCCGGGATCCCTGCAGCTCCAGCCTCTCCCGGTTTCCCTTCCCGTCCTACCTTTCCCGGCTCTCCCAGTGCAGCTCCCAGGCTTTTCCCATCTTTTCCCGAGCAGTTAATTTGGGATGTTGAATTCCAGCGGCTCCCGGCTCTGCAGGGAGGAGCGGAGCTGCTCCACGGCTTTGGGAAAATCCCGGGATTCTCCTCCCCAGCCTTTTCCAAGCCCGGGAGTTCCCGGTGCTGAGCCCTGCTCCAAACATTCCCTCGGGGGCTTCTGCTCCAGCCCGGCTCCCGGGAAAACCGGGATTGTTTGGGAAAAGGTCAGGGCTGCGCGGGGCGGGATTTGGCGGTGCCTGATGTCATTAATTCCCTGTTAATTGCATTAACCTTTCCCACACCCTCCAGCCCAGATCACGTGGTTTATCCCTAAAAATAGGAGGTTTTCAAGGAATATCTGGGATTTCTCCTGCCCTTGTCCTCAGATCCATCGGGGTTTACAGGGAAGGGCGGCCCCGGGATAAAACTCACCTTGCACCGGATTCTCGGTGGAATAATCTCCTTTGAAAAGGGAAATCCTCGGGGCTTGGGGCTGTGCTTTTCTTCTAGGAGGATTGGGAATGCCTTGGAATCGGCCCGGAGTTGCTTTGAAAGAATTAAAATTAATTGGAGGAAAAAAGAAATAAAAATATTTTAATTTTTATTTAAAATATACATATACATATACGTATACATATACATATACATATACATATACATGTACATATACATATACATGTACATATACTAAATATTTATAATAAATAAATAAAAATAAAAAATGAAAAAGTGAAAAAATGAAAAAATGAAAAAAAAAATTAATCCTGGCGAATTCCAGGCCTGGATTCATTCCCTGGAAACAAGGAGACAAAATGTTCTTTTTTCCTAAATATTCATCCCCAGTATTCATCTGTCATCCCAGAGATTTTAAATACGGGAGAAAATTCTGGGTTTTGGGGCGTGCAGGGTGCCGGAGGCCACGGCTGGCAGGGACCCTCCTGATTTCACAGATTCCATATTCAAATAATTCCTGGATTCCCCGGATTCCTTTGGAATGGGTGGCACCGGGAGCGGGATTTCCTTGGAGGGGAGAGCAGGAATTGGGATAAACCTCGCCAGGATTTATTCCCTTTGGGGCCTGGATTTGGGGTTTTTTTGGGAACCCCAGGGAACATCGATGTCCTAAATTATTCCCGGTGTCGTTTCCAGCCGGGCCTGGAATACGGAGCTGCCGGCCCTGCTGGTGTCACTGTCCATAAAAACGGGGGAAAAAAATCAATCTCCTTTTCCACGGGGATGGATCCTGCTGGATGCTGCAACGGCCTGGGTTATCCCGGGATACGGAAATAACCAGGGGTTATTTCATTCCCAGGGAGTTTCCATCCCCCGGGAGGGCTGCGAGGGGCCGAGGCCGGGCTGGCTGGGGTGGGAAGCGCTTCCAGCATTCCAGGATTTCCTGGCGCTGCGGGAGCCGTGTCGCGATAGCGATACCATGTCGGGGAATCATCGCCGGCACCGCGCGCGTGTCGCTGCCGGGAGGCGACCGCTCCCAGCATGGCCGCGATGCTGGCACCGGGCCCGGGACACACAGGGTTAAATCGGAACCGGGGGCGGGACCCAAAGGGTTAAATCGGAACCGGGGGCGGGACCCAAAGGGTTAAATCGGAACCGGGCCCGGGGCAGAATCACCCGGGGCTTCTGAACGGTGAAATCGGAACCGGGGACTGGATCTAAAGGGTTAAATCAGAACCGGGAAAGAACCGCGGCTCCCAAGAGTCAAAACTGAACCGGGGCCGGGGCAGAACCGCGGCTTCCCAAGGGTTAAATCGGAGCCGGAGCCGAACCGGGGCTCCCCAAGGCTTAAATCGGAGCCGAACCGGGGCTTCCCAAGGGTTAACCCGGTGGTCCCGGTGCCC
>VXBR01007475.1:137142-173028 GCA_013400215.1 Cisticola juncidis | reverse complement strand
GGGGGGAGCCTCAGATCCGACCCGGAGCAGCTCCCGGATTCCTGCGGGCACGGAGGGTTTGGATCCCGAGGGCTGGTCCCGCTCTCCCCATCCCAGGATTCCTGGGAGCTGATCCCACTCTCCCATCCCTGAACCCGCTCTCCCATCCCGTGGCCGGGGTTCTGCCCCTGGAGTGATCCCGAGCCCCTGTATCCTGCTGGATTTGGTGACAGGAGCAAAGGGGCCAGTTCCAGAGGATCCCTGGGATTTGGGATCAGGGAGCTCCAAGCCTGGGCCAATTCCAGAGGATCCCTGGGATTTGGGATCAGGGAGCTCCAAGCCTGGGCCAATTCCAGAGGATCCCTGGGATATAGGATCAGGGAGCTCCAAGCTTGCCCCAGCCTGAGGGTGTGGCCCAGCCATGGTCTGGGAGGACACCGGACATTCCAGGGAATCGGCCTCGGGAAGGGTCTGGAATGACCTCATGGGCTCTGGGAATGGGAGCGATGATCCCATAAAACCCCGGCGCTGCCCTGGGCTGTGACACAAGCTGGGAACGGTTGGAAGTTTGGGAATGACGCCGGTTTGGAGCACTGGGAGTGGGAGGCAGCGGGACTGGAGCTGATCCCTCTCCAAATCCTGGAATGGGATGTGGGAATATCCGAATAACCCCAGTGAAAACAGGGAGAATCCCTGTTTCCCTGTTTTTTTTACCTTAGGAAAAAAAAAACAAAAAAACAACTGTGGGGTGCCAGCATCACTGCCCTTGGGGCTGGATATTCCCAGGTGCCATTCCCAATCCATACCTGAATCCCTGGAAAAGTGTCTTCCCAGCAATTCCAGGGAGGGATCGACAAACAGGCCGGGATTTGGGATCTGAATCTCCGATTGGGATCAGCGAGCCCCAAATTCCCAGGGGTGCAGTTGGAAGCCAGGCTGGGAATTTGGAGCGCTCATTCCTGGGGTTTTTTTTTGGAGTGGGAATGGATTTATCTGGGAAAAGGCCTCAGGGGAAGCACCTGCAGCAGGATGAGGAATTTTCTGTTGATTTTTAGGGAATGGATGAGCAAATGGAAAAGCTTTTCCGTCTTCTGTCCCAAAATTCCCTCTGTTCCATCCAAGCCCTCCCTGTGGATTTTATCTCCTGCAATGTGGATCTATGAAATCCAGAGAAATCCCAGGAATTCCTGACCTGGCACAGTGTCCACTCCAGGGCTTTTCCAGGCAAACCTGGGGCTTGGATCCAGGGAATGTCGCTCCCTGCACATTCGCGGGATGTGGAGAGGGAAAAGGGAAGCAGGACAAGGCTGGGAGAGGCTTTTCCTGGGTGTTTTGAGCTCTCGTGGATCCAGGAAAAGCTCCGGTGGTCCAAAGCTGCAGGGAAGGCTGGGATTTGGGGATGGGAATTGTTCCCACAGCCAGGCAGGAAAAGGGGGAGCCCCAGGGAATTCCTGGATCCACATCCTGCCCCAGCTGCCGGCGCTCTCTGGGACGGGGATTTGGGATTCTCCTGCAGCAGCTCCTCCCATGCTGGAGCTGAAACCTTGGATGGGCTTTTCCAAAATTGGAAAATATTCCTGAGCAATTCCTCCCGGCAGGAAAATCCAGCAGAAAATTGGGAGCAGGGGCCTAAAGCCATCCCAAGGCATCGGAGAGGGAGCACAAAGAGCTTTTCCTGGGATTTGGGGAGCTGGGAAAAGTCTTGGAGAGGGCTGGAATATTTCCTGGATCCGTCCCTGTCCTGAGCCACCCCCTCCCTTCCCACGGGAAGGAGCAGCCGGAGCTGCAGCTCCTGGGGGAGTTGGGACCAGGGAATTAAAAATAGGCTGGAGCTGGATCCATGGGAATGCCGGGAGAGCCCACGCCGGGCTCCAGGAGCTGCCCAAATCCCTGGAATCATGACATGGATACCATAGAATGGCCACTCGGGGTTTTTCCCAGTTCCCAGAAGATCTCTGGGAATCCAGGATAATTCTTCCATGCTCTGAAGTCCAGTTTGGCCTTGGAAAGGGAAGAGCACTCCGAATTTTGGGAATTTTAATCCCGGGAAGCAGGAGGAGCAGGGAGCCGATGGAAGCAGGATTTGAGGGAGAAGGGATGGGAACAGAAAGGGCAGGAAAGGGATTCCTTTGCCATGAAAATGGGAACGGGATCCTTGGGTATATCCAGGTGGGAATATCCAGGTGGGAATTCTGCAATGGGGGAGGGGCCAGAGAATTTAACCTTGGATCAGGTGCTCCCAACTCCCATCCATTCCAGAGGCTGCTCCCAAATCCCAAATGAACAAATAATTACTGGGATCTGGAGGTGTGGTCATTTTGGGAAGAAGGGCTGGAAATGATTGGAATTTTTCCCAAAAAATGCTGTTGAAAGGAAGATGGTCCTGAGATGATCCCACGGCTTCTCCAGCTTTAATTGGCTTTAATTGGCTGGATCTGAAGTGATGGGAACATCCAAAGGAAATGGGAACATCCAAAGGGATGGGAACATCCAAAGGAAATGGAGCCAAACCCAGATCCAGGAAGGAAATTCCCGCTCTTCCCTGTCGGGCTCAGAGAAATGCTGCCCTATGGAAGTTCTCCAAGGCTGGGAGGTGCTGGGAATGCCGGGATATTCCCAGTGGGAATTCTCAGTGTCCTCTGCCGCCTTGGAAGGACGGGTTCCTGCTGATCCATGGAAAAGCTGATAGCGGATCAATCCCTCTGGAGCTCGGTGGAATGGCTGAGCTGTGTTAGCGGGGAATTGGGATTTGGAGATCATGGATTGATTTCCCGGGAATACAGGATGGAGGCTGCTAAAAATAGATTTGATGGAGCAGCCTGTCCTTGAGAATTCCAGATATCCCAAAGGGGTTCCAGGAGAGCTGGGGAGAGACTGGGGATAAGGGGACAGGACACAGGGAGTGGCTTCCCAGGGATGGATGGGATTTTGGGAAGGAATTCCTGGCTGGTCTGGAATTCCCAGAGCAGCTGTGGCTGCCCCTGGATCCCAGGAATGTCCAAGACCAGACTGGACAGGGCTTGGAGCAGCCTGGGGCAGTGACAGAGAATCCATGGAATGTGGGAAGTGGGACATTTCCTGCCTCATTATTCCTTAATTAATTCCAAAACTCCTTAAATCCTTTCCCTTTCCCTTTCCCTTTCCCTTTCCCTTTCCCTTTCCCTCAATCCCAAATTCTCCATAAAACCTGGGAAAAGCCCATGTGGGGTCACCAATCTTTGGGATCGCTGGGGGTTGGGAGCAGGGATTTGGAGCCGTTGGAATCTGGCAAAGGACAATCCCTGCTCCTGTAAAAATTCCCCTCATCCAAGGCAACTCCAGCCCTCGGCTTTTTAATGAGTTTTAATTGGGATGCCATGCAATTAATTGGGATTCGCTGCAATTAATTGGGATTCAATGGAATTAATTGGGGTTGTTAACTCACACCCGGCCGGGCTCGTTCCCGCCCTTCCCGCTCCTTTTCCATGGAATTTTATCAAACCATGAATGGCCCCTTTCATCCTGGGGCTCCGATCCCGGATTCCTGTCTCCCGAGTCATTCCCTAAATCCGGCAGTGAGGAGGAAAAGCCCTCGGGATGGAGGGAGATGCCCCCGAATCCACGGATCGCGGCGTTCCCGGCTGCCGGAGCTGTGCCAGAGCCGCTCCCAGAAATCCCGAGCTCCTTTGTTCACGGCAAAGGCGCCCGGCCGCGGATCTCTGGCTGGGTAAAGCTTTGGGAGCGGAATTCCCGGGAAAGGCTGAGCCAGGGAAAGGCCGGAGCGATCAAGGCATTGTTGGAATGGGAAAACCGGGATGAATCAGGATCAATAAATCGGGATCAGAGCCCAGACTGGGGCACGGCCGGGGGAGATCCGGATGGGAAATGTGGGAATGCTGGGAATGGTGGCAGCTGCATCCCTTTATCCAAAGCTTTTCCAAGCTCATCTAAAATCCAAGGAATTTCAGGATCGGGATGGGAGCTGTGTCCACACTCACTATGGATCCATAATTCTCATGGATGAGCCCCTGGCTCCATTCTGCTCATTCCCAATTTTCCCCTCTCTGACTTCCCTAAAGTCCCTCCTCAAGTTCGGGAAAAGCCTGGAATATTTTCTCCCCTCAAGGGAACTGAATTCCATGGAGCTCAACTCCATCCGGATGGAATTCCAACCTCTGGAAGTGCTGGTTTATCCCAGCAACTCCTGCTGTGCAAATCCCAATGAATCATGCAAAATAATTATGGAAAACTATGGGAAAATTATGGGAAATTTATGGAAAAATTATGGGAAAATCCTCCTGCGCCAAAACCTGGGGAAGAGCCATGCTCCAGCAAAATTCCCCATGGTGCATCCCGGGAAGCTGCTGGGGATGTTTGGGATTAGGCAGTGCTGAGAGCAGGAATCTCTGCCACGGAGTTGATTCCATTTAGATTTGGGAATGGGAATGGATTTGGGAATGGGAATGAACCCAAAGGCTGAACCGCATTCCAGGAGTGTCCAAGGAAAGCTTGGATGGGCGTCGGAGCTGCCTGGGGTGGGGGAAGCGTCCCTGCCCATGGAATGGGATGGATTTAAGGTCTATCCCACCCAAACCATTCCAGAATTCCATGATTCCATGATTTCCAGGGATGCTGGTTGACCCATTGGCACTGCCGGATCTGGATCCCTGTGGATCCTAACCCTTGGAATGCCCCTGGGGCTGGAGTTCATCCCCAAATTCTCCAGATTGTTATCCCTGTTTTATCCCCGTTCCTCCATTTTGCCGACGCCGCGGTTCGGGATTGATCCTGGTTGGAATTTGGGATCCAAAGGCTTTTTCCTTCTTTTCCAGGCTCCAGGAGCAGCCCTGATTCCCTGAGCTCCGCGTCCATCCCGGGGGATCCAGAGGTGCCCGGGCAGCCCGGAGCTGCGTGGGGCAGGTGAGGAGAGGGATGGGAACATTACTGGGATTTCATTTGGGAATCTCCCAGCCCAGATTTCCCCATGGAAGCTGGGAATACACTTCCAGGGGTTTTATCCATCAGATTGCAGCAGCTTCCATAGATTTCCTCCCAAGACTGGACCCGTTATCCCAAAAAAATCTCAGCGCCATCAAATCCTTGGGATGCTGGGGAACAAGGATGGAGGGAGTTAATCAAGGAAATGACCCAAAACGGACGGAAAAATTAGCAGGGGATGAGCATTCCATGGAGGCTCATCCAGAGGGATCATCCCAGCCTCTGGAAAAGGGAACCTTGTGGGAAGATTCCCGAGAAATCCAAGGAAAACCTGGGGGAAAAGCGGGATTTGGGGCAGGGGAGGGACATCACGGCTACTGCTCCGAGGAAAACAGGGAAAACAAGGGAAACAGGGAAAACAAGGAAAACAAGGAAAACAAGGGACACAAGGGACACGAGGCTGCCTTGCCTTTCTCCGGAGGGCTCCGCTCGCCTGGAGCACAAGGAGAGGCTTGTCCGGGCTCGGATTCCCGGGAAAACGGGAGGCTCGGGAAGGGGGGTCGGTGCCATCCCGTGACCTTCGGGCTCCTGCGGCGCTTCCCGGGAAACGGGAACGAGCAGCTGGAATATCGGCCGGATCCCGCTTGGCGCCCTTCCGCTTTTATTCATGGATTTGGCCGTTCTTATTCCTTGGTTTCTGCTGGGGAGAAGTTTGGGAGAAACTTCCCCGAAGGAAAAAATCCTTTTGGGGTTTTGGGTGGGATGGGGTGGGAGCCACCCCAGGGTGCTCATTCCTGGGAATATTTGGAATTTTTTTGCGTGGAAAGGGAGAGCTGTTGGAGCTGCTCCCTGGAGTGCTATTCCCCACTTTGGAAAAATCCGAGGAAAAGGAAATTTCCTGGGATAAATAAATTTCCCTGACCCATGGAAAGCTGGGGCTTGCAAAGGGATTTTTTCCAGGCTATTCCAGTGTTTCTGCTCCCAGTGGATTTTTCCCGCTGTTTTTTGATCCTCTTCCACCCGGCATCGCCCTAAGGAATTTTTTCCCTGTGGGATCCCTTTCCCCTGAGAATTCCATCCCTTTAATTCCCACTTTTAATTGGCTTTCCTCCCTTTTTTTCCCATAAAAAGCTGGCCTTGGGAAAGGTTGGATCGATGAGATCTTCCCACTGGAGCCTTTTTCTTGGGATAGACCCAAAAGCGACTTTTCCCCCCTCTGACTTCCCAAAAAGTCAGGAAAAAGCTGGGAATATTTTTTTTCCCTCAAGGAAATGGAATTCCAAGGAGCTGGAGGAGGGGGAATTCCTGGGGGCGGTGCCCCAGGGCAGCTCCGGGGGCTGGGAATGTTTTGTTCTCCATCCGGAGCTTCCCGAGGTGGGAAAACAGAGTGGGAGGACGGCTGGCCTTGCTTCTGGAATTTTTTTCCGGAGGGGGAATTTTGGGATTGTTCTCGGCACGTGGGGCCTGGGAAGGTTTGGTTTTTCCTCCTCCAGGAGTTTTCCCGGATGGAAAACGATCCAAACTCGGCATCCTGAGGGTGCCAGGGATGCTTTTGTGCCTTTCTGAGAATTCTGTGTGGAAATTTGGGAAGCAGCTCCACGATCCCGAAGGATGAGGATTCCCGGGAACCGCTCAGCTCCGGCCGGTCTCACCTGGAGCTTCTCCCGAGCAGTTGGGAAGAGCAGAAGCCATTCCCAGGATTTCCAGAAAGTCGAACTCCAGGGAAATCCCAGGCTGGAAAAACCTCAGCTGGAATTGTCCCACCTCCCACATTCCATGGATTCTGTCGCTATCCCAGGCCGCTCCAAGCCCCATCCAACCTTACCCTGAGCATTCCCTGATCTCCGGGAATCCCAGCCCGGCCTCTCCCCACTTCCCTAGGGAAGAATTCCCTCTCAATATCCCATAATCCCACTTTCTTAAAACACAAATCCATGGTTTTCATGGAATTTCCTCGTCCTGTAGAGGAGCTTTGGCAGTGCTGTGGAATTATCCAAAACAGGGAGGAGGAAACGGGATTGGAACCCCCAAAAATTCCCGGCTGGGGGTTGGATCTGGCCCTCCGGAGCAGCAGGAAGGGTTCGGGGGTTTTCCCTGGAATTCCCGGGAAATGAACGGAATTTTTTCCTTTCCCTCTCTGCAGGGCTCCATGAGGGACCTGCACAAGTCTGAGGTGCTGGGGAGCAAGCGCGGCCTGGTGAGTGTCCCCAGCTGGGAATTCCGGCTCGGAATGCGACAAAATCCATGGAAAACCCATCCCAAGGAGGCCCAGAGCCCCCCCAGGCACCGGAGGTCCCTGGGAACGAAGGGAATTCACAGCATTCCCACCCCATATCCTGCATTGCTTTGGATTTCCCTCTTGGATTGAAGTGTCAAGGTTGGACCGGGAATTCCGGCCCCGTGGTGAGTTTAGATCAGGAATTCCAGCCTAAGGACCAGGCTGGATCAGAAATTCCAGCCCCATGGCCAGTCTGGATTGGGAATTCCAGCCAACTCTTGCTCCTGAGCTTTCCCCTCCCAATGGAAAGGAATCCGGGATGGGGATGCGGAGGTGCCTTTGTAGGGGCTCTCCCAGCGCGTTTTGAGGTTTTCCAGCCTGGATTTCACCTCTGGATATCCAAAAATTCTAGAACAACTCCTGGCTCCAGCTGGGCAGGATCTGGGATCACCCCAAATCCATTCCCAAACGGAGCAAATCCTTTGGGATTTAACCCCTGAGGATCCCAAATCCCTCTGTCCTGATGCTCCCAGGTGCAGATTCTGTGTGGAACTCACTGGAAATTTGGGATCACAGCTCTATCCTGGGAATACCCCCAGGAATGTGGCACAGCAGCAAGTCCAGGGGGGATTTTTCCCAGAAAAATCCCACCTTTTAACATTTTTCCCCCTTATTCAGCATGAGGGAATTGCAGGATGTCCGTGGGGTGGGGTTGGGCAGCTCTAGCTCCTTCCTGGCAATTCCAGATCCTTGATTTTCCTCTGGAAAAGCAGCTCCTGTTTGTGCCCGGCCTTAATGAGCCATTGATACTGGAAATGTCAAACTCCGGCATTCCTGACCTTTCCCATGGAAAAACTTCCCGGGATGCGCCAGATCTGGAGGCAAGGAGGGAAAACAACCCCACGCCTGGGGCTGGGATCAGCTTGGATTTGGGATTCCTACAAAATCCCAAAATTCTGGCAAAACCCAGCCTTGATTTTATCCAGAAAATCCCAGACAGGGAATTTTGTCACAACTGCAGGGAAATCTGAAAAAACGGGATTTGGGAAAGGCTCCTGGATCCCCTTCCTGAAAACTCCAGAGTTTTTTGCCTTGGATTTCCCTTTCCTGATGATTTTTCCAAGCAAATCCCACTTTTTTCTGCCCCCTACTCCACCAAATCCACTGGAGGAACAGCAAATCCAGAGGAAAGATCCCTTTATTCCCATTAAAAATTCTCGGGACACACAAAGTGCCATGGTGACAACACAAAAGCTGCCGGGAGGGCACAATTCCAAGGAAAAGACACTGCAAGGGGGGAATTTTCTTCCCAAAACTTCCAGGTGAAAGCGGGAATGATTTCCTCCGTGAGCTCGGACGCTGGCGGCGGATTACTGGGAGCTATTTTTAGGCTATCCAGGTTTTTTCGGGATTAGGGCCGGGGCTCTGCCTGTTGTTGTGGCCGGAGCTCTGTTCCCGATTTTTCCCTCTCTCCCGCTGTTTCCAAGGCTCCTGAGGGATGAAAGGATCCTTTGAAAAGCCAAACACGGAGCCAGGGGCTGCTCCCGCCACCAATCCCGGGAAAGGCCGGAGCTGCCAGGAGAGCGGGAAAACGTCCAAGCACGCCCGGGGGGCTGTTCCTGGGTTCTCTTCCCGGTTTTCCAGGCACTGCTATTCCCAGGGAATGAGGGCAGAGCTGCTGGGGGGTTCTTTTCCCAGTTTTCCAGGCATTGCTGTCCCCATGGAATGAGGGCAGAGCTGACAGAATTTCACTCCTGGGATTTTTTTCCTGGTTTTCCAGGCATTGCTGTTCCCAGGGAATGAGGGCAGAGCTGGGGATCTGCTCCCGGCTCCTTTTCCACCAGGATCAGCCGATGGATCCTTTGGATCCCTGAGCTTCCAGGAGCAGCTCGTGGATCCTTGGATCCTTTCCAAGCAGGAAAAGTTGTGGAAAGCAGCCGCAGGTGGAGCATTCCCAAGGCTCCCTCCGTCCCTGAGCGCTCCCATCCCGCCCCAATTCCCGCTCTCCCGCCATCCTTTTCCAAGCCATCACATTCCAGGACAAAATTCCTTTGTCGTGTGCGCCCAGCCGTGTCCGGGATGAGCATTCCCACTCCAAAGGGCAGCAGCTGGAATTCTGCAGCAGCACGGAGGCTTTCCCAGCCTTTGGGAGCCCTTCCAGCACTGGGGCGGTGCCATAGGGTTTTTGGGAATGTTCGTGTTGGAATGGGATCATGTCCCACTAGGTGAAAACAGATTTGGAACGGGAGAGCAATCAGGAATGGGATTTTTGGGAATGCTGAGTCTTCTTTTAGAGCTTTTTGGGAGCTCTTCCAGCACTGGGTAAATGCTTTTGATTTTTTGGGAATGTTCATGTGGGAATGGCACCATCCTGATGCTTCCATGTCCCACCAGGTGAAAACAAGAGAGCAACCTGGAGTGGTTTTTTGGGAATGCTGAGCCTTCTTTTAGAGCCTTTTGGGAGCCATTCCTCGCTCCAGAGGATTCTTTCAATTTTTCAGGAATGTTCATGTGGGAATGGGACCATCCCAACACTTCTATGCCCACGGTAAAAACCAGGAACAAGCAAGACTGGGAGGTTTTCTGGGAATGCAAATCCCTGAATTTCCCACAGATATCATGGCAGGAAAACCAGACTGGGAATGGGAGAGCGACCGGGAATGGTTTTTTTTGGGAATGCTGAGCACTCTTTTAGAGCCTTTTGGGAGCTGCTCCAGCACCAGGAAACGCTTCCTGGATTTTCGGGAATGTTTTCGGGAATGTTGATCCCTGAATTTTCCCAGATATGTCATGGCAGGAAAAACAGATCGGGAACAGGAGAGCGACTGGGAATGGGTTTTTTTGGGAATGCTGAGCGTTCTATTAGAGCTGCTCCAGCACTGGGGAAACGCTTTCCCGATTTTTCGGAAATGTTTTCAGGAATGCTGATCCCTGCGCTTTCCCACAGATCTCATGGCAGGAAAAACAGATTGGGAATGGGAGAGCGACCAGGTGTGGTTTTTTGGGAATGCTGAGCGTTCTTTTAGAGCCTCTCGAGAACCGGGGAAACGCTTTCCCATTTTTCGGGAACGTTTTCGGGAATTCCGACCCCGCTCTTCCCCGCAGATGTCATGGCGGCCGCAGTACCGCAGCTCCAAGTTCCGGAATGTCTACGGGAAGGCGGCGAGCCGGGAGCGCTGCTTCGACGGCGTCCCCATCACCAAGAACGTGCACGACAATCACTTCTGCGCCGTCAACGCGCGGTTCCTGGCCATCGTCACCGAGAGCGCCGGCGGCGGCGCCTTCCTCGTCATCCCGCTGCACCAGGTGAGGCTCCCGGCGGAATTCCAACCTGGAGCCATCCCAAAGTGCCCAAATTTCATTTTCCTGGGGGGGTTTCCTCGTCATCCCGCTACAGCAGGTGAGATTCCCCATGGGAATTACCAAAAAAGGGTCCGAATTCCTGGTGGTGTTCTTGGGGGTTCCTCATCATCCTGCTACAGCAGGTGAAACACCCAACGGAATTCCCACCTGGAGCCATCCCAAAGTGCCCAAATTTCATTTTCCTGGGGGGGTTTCCTCGTCATCCCGCTACAGCAGGTGAGATTCCCCATGGGAATTACCAAAAAAGGATCCATTTTCCTGATGGGTTCTTGGGGGTTCCTCATCATCCTGCTACAGCAGGTGAAACACCCAACGGAATTCCCACCTGGAGCCATCCCAAAGTGCCCAAATTTCATTTTCCTGGGGGGGTTTCCTCGTCATCCCGCTACAGCAGGTGAGATTCCCCATGGGAATTACCAAAAAAGGATCCATATTCCTGATGGTGTTCTTGGGGTTTCCTCGTCATCCTGCCAGAGCAGGTGAGATTCCCCATGGGAATTACCAAAAAAGGGTCCGAATTCCTCATGGTCTTCCTGGGGTTTCTTCATCATCCTGCTCAAGCAGGTGAGATTCCCAATGGGACTTCCCACCCGGAACCATCCCAAAGTGTCCAAATTTCATCTTTCTCGATGGGATTCCCAAAGTGTCCAAATTCCTGCTGCTCTTCCTGGGATTTCCTCATCATCCCACTGGAGCAGGTGAGATTCCTGATGGGAATTCCCACCCGGAGCCATCCCAAAGTGTCTTGGAGAAGGAGAAGCTCTCCCTGTTTTTTTTTTCCCCATCTCATCTTTCCTTCCACCCTTTCCCTGTGCAGCATTCCCGCCTCTCCCGGATCCCTCCTTCGTTCCGGAGGCAGCTCCAGATGGAAGGAATTCTAATCAGGATTTAATTGCAGAGCGCAGCTTGAGCCTCATTAATATTCCTGGGGAAAAAACGTGAGCTTTGTCTGAGCACCCAGAGTGCTCTGGCTCCGGCCTCATCCCAGCTCCTTCCTCACGGATCCCAGCTGGAATCTCCATCCGCACCCCCTCAGTCCCGAATCCTGAGGAACAACCCCAAATTCCCAGCAAATCCCATTTTTTTCCTGGCAAGATCTCGGTGGGATAAAAGCAGGGATGGCCTTTGCCACCTGTTCCGAAGGGATCCTCAGAAATCCGGGGATTTCCAGCGGATCAATCCCTGCTGGAGTGGCCCTGGATGCTGGAGGAGCTAATAAATTCCCAATTTTTTTTTTTATCAGGAGCCTGATTAGCTCATTAAGGCGAAACTCATTTTCCTTGGAAATCAGCAGCTCCCTAATTAATTGGGCTCCATAATTAGAAGCTAATGAAGGTAACCCGGATACCGCAGAGCCGCTCCGTGGATTTGCTGCCGTATTTTTGGATCTTTTCCCTGGATTTTGCCCTCAGCAAAGCTCCCGGAATCTGGGCCGGGCCATCTGCTCCCGCGGCTCATCCCAAATCCACATCCCGGGGTTTTCACGGAGCCATCCAAGGGATGTGTGGGTTGGGAGGAGGGGGCTTTGTTCCTCCTTCCTCCCAGATTCCGGAGCCTTGGGATTGGGAAGGAGCTTTTGCCCAGCACCGGGATAAAAATATCCCAAGGGAGTGGGCGAAGAGCAGGATTGGCTCCATAGCAATGGGAGAATCCCGGAATCCTGGAATGGTTTGGGTTGGAAAGGACCTTAAAGCTCATCCCATCCCATGGACAGGACGAGGCTGGATTTGGGATGGGAAAAAGGCTGGATTTGGGATGGGGCAGGGCTGGATTTGGGATGGGACAGGGCTGGATTTGGGATAGGGCAGGGCTGGATTTGGGATGCACCAAGGACAATTCCCACTATCCCAGGATGCCCCAAGCCTTCTCCAACCTGGCCTCCAGGATTAGGTCCTGGAGACCCCTTGGAAAATATTCCTGTGTTTTGAGTCAGGGAATAAAATCCTTGGATGCTGCAATTCCATCGGGAAGCAGCTCGGAGCCATCACATCCCATCCTTCTGGAGCTCATCCCATTCTCCTGGAAATGCTGGAAATGCTGGGAATGCTCCCCTGGAGAAGGGAAGGATCCAGGGAATCCTGAGAGCCCCTTGCAAGGCCTAAAGGAGCTCCTGGAAAGCTGGAGAGGGATTTGGGATTAGGATTTCATTGGGATCACCGTGGATCCCTTTGCAAGAAATCACTTCCATGGAAACAGAGGGAATGAGGAGTTGTTTTCCCGATGTTCCCTCCCAGAGGAAGTGGCAGTGGGAAGGAGCAGCCTCTGTTTATCCACAGGAAGCTGAAATCCAAACTCCTGCTCCCGTCACTGCCGGTGCTGTGGGAAGGGCTGGATTTGGGATGGGAAAAGGGCTGAATTTGGGTTAGGACAGGGCTGGATTTGGGATAGGACAGGGCATGGAATTCCCAAACCTCCCCATCTTTCTTTCCATGTTCCCTTGGGATTTTCTATCCGGGAATGGGATCCAGAGGTGCTGCCGGGTGGATGCTGCGTCCACCCCTGAGGTTTTCCATCTGGGATTGAAGGATGGAGTGGAACAAAGGGATTTTTCCATGTTTTTGGAGCTTTCCAGGGAATGGGAGATTTAGAAGTGCTCCCGGTTTGTTTTCCAAGGGAAAAGCAGGTTTTGGGAATTTGGGATATTGAAATAATTTATCCAAGCTTTCCTGCTGGATGGATTTCTGGGAAAAGTGGAACTCAGTCGTGGCCAGGGCGGAGCCGTGCTGCTCCAAGGGTGGGAATTGAGGAATTTCCCATCCCTTGGATTTGGTGCTGATGGATCTGATGGAAAATTCATCCCGGATTTCCATCAGGGAGGGAAATTCCATCCCTCTCATCCCAGGAATGGCTCTGATTCCACTGGAATTCCCGGGATTCTCTACACAGGCCGTGAGTTTGGGATGATCCTCAGGAGATTCTGCGATCTCATTCCCTGATCCCAGAATCCGGAGGGTTCCCATCCCTCTGCCTGCTCTTGTTCCTGCCATTCCTGAGGAGAGAATTCTCACTCCTCCCCTGAACCCCCAAAAATCACAATTTTTCCGAATAACTTCCCCTTTTCCCAACGTAACCCAAAGGATTTTCCCTTTTCCAAGCGCTGCAGCAAAGGGAGGGGTGGGAGCTGCTGGAATTTCCTCCTTTCCAGCCTTTTCCGTGGAAGAGCTCGGAGCTGCCGGAGCGGAGAGCTCCGGGCTGTCCCTGCGGGGCCGGAATCTGGGTCAGTGAGCTTCCCCCAGCCGGGGATCAGGGATCCAGGGATTAGGATTCACCTTGGATTAACTCCCCGCTGCCGGCAAGGTCCTGCTGACAAACGGGAAAACGCAGCTGGAATCCCGGATTTTTTAGGGATTTCTCCCTTTTGTTAACTTTATTTTTCCTTTTCCAGGGATGGCACATTCCTTGTCCTTTTCCCACTGTGCACAACCAATTTCAATCAAAATTCCGGATTTTTTGGGAAGAAACAATCCCAAATAACCAGACTCAGTGTTGTCCTCTTAAAATCCCGATAAATTTTGGGGAAATCTGTCGGATCTCCTTGGAAAAGGAATCGACTCAGCCAATTCTTCAAAGTAAAAGTGGTCAGATTTGAATTTGTGCTGTTAAAAATTCCATCCAGCTGGAATTCCACGGTTTCTGAGGGAATTCCTGCTGTGGCCAGGGTGTGAATAAAGTCCTGGCAATGCAAATCAGAAATTTGGGAAAAGTGGGATAAGCCGAGCCTTTGGATGAGCGATGGGGCTGGAATATTTCATCTGACAAAGATAACAGCAGGAATTGCATCCCAGGAATTCCCTGGGAGGCAGAACTGAGGAATCACTGACATTCCCATGTTTCCTTTTCCTTCTCTGTCTCACCTTTGGGAATTCTCCTTCCCTGTAGCTCAAGGGTGGGAATGAATCCATAGACACCTTGGGAGCGACAGCTCTGGGGCCATTCCTGGCCCCGATCCGACTTCCCGGGGCTGCTGAGGGCAGAATTCCCAGCGCATTCCTTTGTTCCCGACAAACAGAGCCGGGAGCTGGGCAGGGGAAAAGTCGGGAAGGAAAATCCATGAAATATTCAGCGGCTGTGCCGGGCTGACCCAGTTATTCCTCACGCTCCGAGCGCGGCTCCAGCGCGGAGCAGGGAGGGACACCGGGGTGGCACCGGGACATGGAGCTTCCCTGGGAATGGGAGGGGTCCCTGTGGCCCATCCCAGCGGGAATCTTCCCAGGAGGCTCCATAAAAGCTTCGGGGATTCCGCGTGGAAAGATCCCATCCATGCGGGGTCACGGGCTGAGGATTAGCGGGAGTTGGGTGATCCTGGAATTCGGGGTTTGTTCCGTGGAGGAGAACCTTGGGAAAATGGGGGTTCCAAGGTTTGGGAGGGAAATCCAAAATTTGGGAGGGAAATTCCAAATGCTCCAGCTCCAGGCAGGGTTGGATGGGCTTGGAGCAACCTGGGATCGGGAAAGGGAACCTGGGCCATGGCAGGGATTGGGAATGGATCTCCTGAAGGATCTTCCCGCCAAAACCCTTCTGGGATTCTGGGATTCATGTGGGATCCAATGGCTGAGGGGCTTTGGAGCCTCTGGAGCCTCTTCCAGTCCTTTTGCCCATGGATTTGGATCATGAAAGGAGAGGTTCAGATACATGGAAAGTTCCCTCATGGAAAGGCTTTTCCAGGCCTGTCCCCATTCCCAGAGGGATTGAAAATCCCGGCCCTTGGGGACACGGATCAGTGCTGGGAAGTGCTGGACTCCAGGATCTTGGAGCGCTTCCCCACCCCCAATATTCCATGATTCCGGGAATTCCCACTGAGCTCCCGGCTGTGCTTTCCCTGCTCCATGGAGTCTGGATAAACCCCTTCCCATCTGGATCAGCTGGGAATACCGGGAATATTGGATGAATCCAATCCCAGGCCGAGCTGGAGCTCCCTTCTCCAACAATTCCTCATCCCTGAAAACACCGATTTCTCCCGAAATTTGATGGTTTTCCCGATGTTTTCCTTGATTTCCCACTCCAGACCGGCCGGATCGAGCCAAACTATCCCAAAGTTTGCGGACACCAGGGAAATGTGCTGGACATCAAGTGGAACCCCTTCATTGACAACATCATCGCCTCCTGCTCCGAGGACACCTCGGTGAGCCGGAATTCCAGGATGCAATCCCCAGATCTGTCCATGCTCCCGATCCCGTTGATTCCCTGTTTCCGTATTTCCATGGCGTTTGTTTTGGGAGTGCTGAGGGACAGGAGATCCCAAGGATTTGTTATTTATCCTTGAGAGGGCACCAGCAGCAGGGCTGATCCTGAAATTCCTGAAAGCTTTTTTTTCCTGGGAAGGAGAGCTTTCAAGAACAGGAGTTGGGATGTCCCAAATGCCATTCCAGGTGCAGATCTGGGAGATTCCAGAGGGGGGATTTTTCCCAAGGGATCCCAAGGTTTTGTTAATTATCCTTGAGGGGGCATCAGTAGCAGGGTAGATCCTGGAATTCCTGGACAAGACAGGAATTCAAGGGCAGGCACTGGGATGCTCTAAACCCCATTCCAGATGCGGATCTATCCTGGCTGGATTTTTCCCAAGGGATCCCAAGGATTCATTATTTATCCTTGAGGGACCAGCAGCAGCAGGGCTGACCCTGGAATTCCCAAAAGCTCTTTTTTCCTGGGAAGGAGAGCTTTCGAGGCCGGGGGCTGGGATGTCCCAATCGGCATTCCAGGTGCGGATCTGGGAGATTCCGGAGGGGGGCCTGAAGCGGAACATGACGGAGGCGGTGCTGGAGCTGTACGGGCACAGCCGGCGCGTCGGGCTCCTGGAGTGGCACCCCACCACCAACAACATCCTCTTCAGCGCCGGATACGACTACAAGGTCAGGATTCCTGGGAATGCCGCTCCAGAGGGCTCTCCCGGCAATCGGCGCTGCCAGGGGCCGCCTGCGGGGATGGCGGAATGCCGGGATGGAGCGGGGTGGAGGGGGCTGGAAGCTCGGCTGATTCCCTGCTTTCCGTGGGTCAGGGAGGGCTTCCAGGCCAGGGAGGCATTCCATGGGTCAGGGAGACATTCCATAGAGCAGGGAGGCATTCCATGGGTCAGGGAGACATTCCATAGATCAGGGAGAGCTTCCATGGATCAGGAACAGCTTCCATAAACCAGGAACAGCTTCCATAGACCAGGGAGACCTCCCAAAACACAGGAACAGCTTCCATAGACCAGGAACAACTTCCAAAAAGCCAGGAACAGCTTCCATAGACCAGGAACAGCTTCTGTAGATCAGAGAGGGTTCCTAAAGACCAGGAACAGTTTCCACAGACCAGGGAGACCTCCCAAAACACAGGAACAGCTTCCATAGACCAGGAACAGCTTCTGTAGGCCAGGAACAGCTTCCATAAACCAGGAGCAGCTTCCAAAGACCAGGAACAGCTTCCCAAGGCCAGGAACAGCTTCCGTAGACCAGGAACAACTTTCAAAAAACAGGAACAGTTTCCACAGACTAGGGAGACCTCCCAAAACGCAGGAACAGCTTCCGTAGACCAGGGAGACTTCCCAAAGACCAGGAACAGCTTCCACAGACCAGGAGCAGGTCCTGCAGGCCGGGAGCAGCTCCCGGTGTCCAGGATTCCGCAGGGCCGCTTCCCGCAGGTGCTGATCTGGAACCTGGAGGTGGGCGAGGCGGTGAAGATGATCGACTGCCACTCGGACGTGATCCTGTGCGTGTCCTTCAACGCCGATGGCAGCCTGCTGGCCACCGCCTGCAAGGACCGGCGCCTCCGCGTGCTGGAGCCGCGCTCCGGGAAAGTCCTGCAGGTGGGAACGTCGGGATCCTGTGGGAATGTCGGGAAATGTCCGTGCGGGCCGTGGGCGCTCCCCGTGGGCGATGCTTCGCCGCGTTTTTCCAGTTCCCAGCTCCGTAGTAGAGGTGCTTTCCTCTAGGAAGGAAAGGTCCTTTCCTCTCATCCCGAGAGGAGGAGGTGGAGGGTTTGGTTCCGTTGTTTATTTGTGGGAAGTGGTGGGAATAAAGGGGAAGGTGCCGGAAGTTTGGAGGAGAATGGTGGGTTCTCCCTGATACTCAGGGAAATGGGAATTTCGGCTTGCCCGGGGCAGTGCTGAAGGACAGAGCTGGGATGAGGCGAGGGGAGCACGGGAAGACTGTCCTGGGGTGAGAGCTGGATCCAGTTCCAGAGCTCATTCCCGAATTGCAGGAGGCCTGCTGCAAGAACCACCGCGTCAACCGCGTGGTTTTCCTGGGAAGCACCAAACGGCTCCTGACCACAGGAGTGTCCCGCTGGAACACCCGGCAGATCGCCCTCTGGGACCAGGTGGGTGCCGGGATCCCGCTCCATTCCCGTTGGAATTCCTGCTCCAACCCTGCCAGGATCCTGCTCTGTCCCTGCTGGGATTCCTGCTCTGTCCCTGCCAGGATCCTGCTCCATCCCCACTGGAATTCCTGCTGCATCCCTGCGAGGATCCTGCTCCATCCCTGCTGGAATTCCTGCTCCAACCCCACCAGGATCCTGCTCCATTCCCACTGGAATTTCTGCTCCATCTCCAACAGGATCCCACTCTATCCCTGCTGGAATTCCTGCTCCATCCCTGCCAGGATCCTGCTCCATTCCCGCTGGAATTCCTGCTCTGTCCCTGCCGGGATCCTGCTCAGCACTGCCATCGGGACACGGCTGACGCTGGGATTTTCCTCTTTTCCAGGAGGATTTATCCATGCCCCTGATCGAGGAGGAGATCGACGGGCTGTCGGGGCTCCTCTTCCCATTCTATGACGCCGACACCCACATGCTGTACCTGGCTGGGAAGGTAGGGATGCACAGAGCATCCGGATGCGGCATTCCCAGAAAATCCCCCTACTTTGCTCAGGGATTGGGGCTGGAATTTTTATCCTGGAAATGGTTTGTGTGGAAAGGGAGCTTAAAGCTCATCCAATTCCATGGATGTCCCTTCCAGGGGACCCATTCCATTGTCCCAGGCTGCTCCAAGCCCTGTCCAGCCCAGGATATTCCAGGGATCCAGGGGCAGCCACAGCTTCTCTGGGAATTCCATCCCAGCCCCTCCCAATCCTCCCAGGAAACAATTCCTTCCCAATATCCCATCCATCCCTGCCTCCCAAATGCTTCTAATCCTGGTTTTTTTCCACCTTCTCCTTTCCAAATCCATTCCCATCCCTCTTCCCTGCCGCTCCAGGGCGACGGCAACATCCGGTACTATGAGATCGGCTCGGAAAAGCCCTACCTGAATTATCTCATGGAATTCCGCTCCCCGGCTCCGCAGAAAGGGCTGGGTAAGGGTGGAGCTGCTGCTGCAGCTCCGCTTCCCGGGAAAGGTGGATGGGAAAGGTGCTGGAGGGAATGACACAAGGAAAGGGTTTGGATTGGGTTTGGGCTGGGGTTGGGCTGGGATTGGGTTGGGATTTGGGTTGGGATTTGGGTTGGGTTTGGATTAGGTTTGGTTTGGGTTTGGATTGGGTTAGAGATTGGTATTTTCCATGGTGGGATTGCACGGATGGCTGATCCCGGTGCTCTCAGTTTGGGATTTCCATTCTGGAATTGCACGGATGGCTGATCCCGGTGCTCTCCGCAGGGGTGATGCCGAAGCACGGCCTGGATGTCTCCGCCTGTGAAGTTTTCCGTTTCTACAAACTCATCACCCTCAAGGGGCTCATCGAGCCCATCTCCATGATCGTCCCGAGGCGGGTGAGCCCTGGAATGTGGGAATGAGCGGGATCCGAAATGTCCGGGGGGAGCCGGAGCCATGGACATGCCCCACTTTGGCTCTGTTCGCACCATCCTTGGATCTCTCCATCCTCCCTCATCCCAGGGAATTTCATCCACATTTTAACGGGAAAGTTTTTAGGGAATGTTTCTCTAAGGGGTTGGTCTCACCTGAGGTTTGGAAGTTTTTGGGGAAAATATCTCTTGGATCAGGGTTTTCTGGGAAGCAAATCCAGCTGCTGGCCAGGGCTGGGTGGAGGACACGATCCCAGGTTCTGTGCTCCAGCCAGCACTTCCCAAATTTCCTCCCTGTGCCCGGAGTTTCCCAACTGCCCGGGTGTTTATTCCCTCCGTGGGGGAGGGAATTATTCCCCCGTGCCCAGGGAGAGGATTCCCAGATCCCACTGCTCTTCTCCTCCTGTTTTCCCAGTCGGACACGTACCAGGAGGACATTTATCCCATGACCCCGGGCACGGAGCCGGCCCTGACCCCGGACGAGTGGCTCAGCGGGGTCAACAGAGGTAAAGCCACTGGAGGCGTATCCCAAAAATATCTGGGATGTGGGAATGGGCCACCACATCCCGGTGATCCGCCGGCTCTCCCGCAGATCCCATCCTGATGTCGCTGAAGGAGGGATACAAGCGGAATTCCAAGATCGTCTTCAAGGCGCCGGTGAGGGAGAAGAAGAGCGTGGTGGTGAACGGGATTGACCTCCTGGAGAACGTCCCGCCCCGCACGGAGAACGAGGTGGGGCAGCCTGGAGCGGGAATGGGAGCGGGAGGAGGAATGGGAGTGGGAATGGGAATGGGAGTGGGAATGGGAATGGGAGTGGGAATGGGAGTGGGAATGGGAATGGGAGTGGGAGTGGGAGTGGAAGTGGGAATGGGAGTGGGAATGGGAGTGGGAGTGGAAGTGGGAATGGGAGTGGGAATGGGAATGGGAGTGGGAGTGGGAGTGGAAGTGGGAATGGGATCTGGGGGATGAACCTGGAAAGGCACCCGTCTCCATCCCAATGGAGGAGGGAGCATGGGATTCCTCCAGGGATGGGAGATCAGGATCCATCCCATGACCCTTTTCCATGATGGACACCTTTTCCAGGGACATCTCCCACTCTCTGAGGCTGCCCCAGCCCCGGCCCAAATGGCCTTGGACATTTCCAGGGATCCAGGGGCAGCCACAGCTCCTGTGGGAATTCCATCCCAGCCCCTTCCCACCCTCACAGGGAGGAATTCCTTCCCAAAATCCCATTGGAATCTCCCATCCTTCAAATCCATCCCTCATCCCCAAAATCAGCCAAGTTACTGCCCGTTCCCAGCACGGATCTGGGACCAGCAGGAAGCAAAATCCTGAGATGAGCTGGAGTGATCCCAGCAGCTCCATCCCTTCATCCCCATCCTTGTTTTCCAGCTGCTCCGGATGTTCTTCCGGCAGCAGGACGAGATCCGGCGGCTGAAGGACGAGCTCTCGCAGAAGGACATTCGGATCCGGCAGCTGCAGCTGGAATTAAAGAACTTCCGGAACAGCCCCAAGAACAATTGACCCCAGGGACGTTTTCTAAAGAAATCCCTTTGTTTCTACTCCCGAATTCCTTGGATCCACTCACCCAGAACACAATTCCGGAATTCCGCGGCTGCCGAGAGCCTGGAATCACGTCCTGCGCGTCTTGTCCGGCACTAATCCCGCTCTAACCTGATTCCTGGGAAAGCCTGGAGGCTCCCAGGGGAGCCGTGTCCGTCCGTCGGGATGAGCCAGCCCAGGGCGCATTCCCGGGAAAGCGCCAAGCTTCCTTGCTATTAATTTTTTTTTTCCTATGCAAAACTGTGACAGTGGGAGCAGAACTGGAAAAGGGGCGGGAAGGGGGAAGGGCTTGATCATCCAAGGGGGTTTCCGTGTGGGAATCCGGGATCCTTCCCGTGGAAAATGGGAATCTGGGATCCATCCCGTGGGGGCAGGACAGGATCCAGCCCATGCTGGGAATCTGGGATCCTTCCCACAGCAGGAGCCTGGGATCCATCCCATGACCCTTTCCTGTAGTGAGAAGCTGGAATCCTTCCCATGGTGGGAATCTGGGATCATTCCTGTGGTGGGAACATGGAACCCTTTCCCCTGGTGGGAATCTGGGATCCTTTCCGTGGTGGGAAATTGGGAGCCCGGGATATTCCTGGGTGTGCTGCCCCAGGGTTGGATCCCAAGGAATGGACCCTGTGGGATAGATTCCAAGGAATGGATCCTGAGGATGGATCCAGAGGGATGGATCCCAAGGAATGGGTCCCAAGGGTGGATCCCGAGGGATGCACCCGGAGCTTGCCGGGCTCAGCACTTTGGACAATCCCAGGGTTGATGGATTTGCCCGGAGCACAGGGAACGACCCCAGCTCCCGTTGATTTTCCCTGAGATCCCAATTCCCACTCGATCCGAGCTGCAGAATTCCCGGCATTCCTGGGGCGGGTCCATCCCATCCACGTCCCGCGTTCCCGGCGTTCCCCGCTGCGTTCCATGTGCTGTCATTCCTGATTATTTATGCTCCCACGGGATAGTGATGGAATAAAATCTTTTCAGGATACCAGAACCGCGTTCCCGCTCTTCCTTCTCCATCCAGGGGCTCTGTGGGGGAGGTTGGGGAGATCCCAAGGAAAATTCTGGGATTTTTCGCTCCTCTGGACCAGGGTGGGGGGAGCAGCCAGAGATGGATCCTGAAATCCAGCAGGGATCCTCATCCCAGCATTCCCTGCTCATCCCAACATTCCCATCGAGGATCCAGCGCATTCCAGAGGGAGGAGAACACGGATAACTCCCATACCAAAGGAGCCTTCCCTGGGATCCAGGAGCTCCTTGTTCCCAGCATGGCAAAGCCAGGAAAGGATTTTCCAGGAGAAAGGCTCCAAGTTGTCCTGGGATAATCCCCCAGAACCCCCCAGTCCCGAGGGAAAAACATTCCAGGAGCTTCACTCCACCCCAACCTCTCCCTGAGCTCCATCCAAAGGATTTTAGGGAGCCAAAGATGCTAAAAATGTGGGAATTCCTGCTTTTCCAGGGCTGCCATTCCTTGTTTTCCCAGAAAGAATTCCAGAGGCGGGATTTGTATCAAAAGCTTTATTGAAATTCCTCAAAGCCAAACAGACAAAATCTCCAAAGGTGGCTCTGCCGGGCCCCCAAATTCCCAAAAAAACCTGGAGCCGCTGCATTTCTACACACGGAAGCTTTCCTAGGAAATCCAAGTCACTTCCCAAGGGACTTTTCCCATGGGATCTGTACATTCCCCAAGGGTTTTCCGGGTTTTTTTGCCTCCCACAAGGTAAGAAAATACAAATTTCAGGAATTTCCATGGAATTTCAGGCATTTCTCCTGGAATTCCTGGCTTTCTGGGTGGAAAAATAGGGATTTTCCAAGCAGTTTTTCCTGGATTAATGGCGGAAATTCCAGAGGGAGCTGACTGGGAAAGGGGGAAGCAGTTGGTTTATTCCAAGGTCGGGCAATTTGGGAATTTGGGATATTTTTTATAGAGATTCCCATTTTTTTCATGCCTGCCATTTCCAGGGATTTGGCCACACTGGACCCAAGAAAATTCCCAAGAATTCCCAAAAAATTCTCTTAAAAACCCAGAAAACTCCCCAAAAATAAAAATTCTCAAAAAACCTAAAATTCCCTCCCAAATTAAAGGAAAACTGGGAACACACAACACACAGGGATCGCAAAGTCACCGGCTCCAAACCCATCCCGAAAAATCCAACATTCCCAAAAAAACGACGTTTGGTCACTATTTACAATGAGGGAATTCCCAAAGTTGGGAAAAGGGGCTGGAAATGGCAGCATTCCCAAACAAAACCATGGAGCAAGGCACCACTGCCACCCAGGGAGGAGGCCTGGCTGCCATTCCTGAAAAAAACGTGGATCTGGGAATGGCAGAGGTGGGAAAATCCTGGCTCATCCATGGATTCCAACTCGGTTTTCTCCTCGTTTTGCTTCCGAGATGTCCAAGCTCCGCTCCAGGAATTCCCAGCTCGGTTCCTACTCAACTCTCGCAGTTCCAGGGATTCAAGGAAAAGGATCCAAGGAAAAAATTCCCAAAGAATCGGAGGAGGAGCGGCAGTAAAAATAGGATTTTATTCCCTTCCCACCCTCGCTGCTCCCGCTCGGTTCCCACAGCAACGTTACAATCCGGAAAAAAAAACCAANCCACCCGTCCCCACAACAAAGTAAAAAACAAAAAAAAAAAAAAAAAAAAAAAAAAAAAAAAAAAAAACCAGGAAAAGAAAAGGAAATCCAAAGGGTCGGGAGTGGGAAAAGGGGGAATTCCGGGATAAAAACAGTCAAATCACAAGAGGGAATTTTTTCCAGGGAAAAGCTGCTCAGTCGTCCTCATCCCCCTCATCCTCAGGCTCTCGTTTCCTCTTCTGGCCCTGCTCTTCTTCTGGAAAAGAAGAAAGAATTCCCATTATTCCCGGAGCCACATTCCTGCTTTTCCGGGAATTCCACTTTCCGTGGAATTGAGGTGGTTTTTCCTTAGGAAAAGTGGGATTGGGTCCGTACCAGGCTCCTCCTCGTCCTCCTCGTCGTCCACCTCGCCGTCGTTGTAGCCTTCCTCATCCTCCTGGAATTCCGGGAAAAACCAGGGGGAAAAGCTTGGGATCAGCTCAGGAGCTTTCCCAATATTCCGTTTTCCAAGGAGGGAAAGTCCTTGGAATGTCCTCAGCGAGGAGCCGCTTCCCAGTATTCCCGTGTTTTAGGGAACAGCAGGAGCTGGCACTGGAATCCCAGGGAATCAATTCCCAGCTGGAGCTGGGAATGTGGGAATGTGGGAACCATTCCTGAGGTTAGGAAACCTGGACTGGGATTCATGGGAGTGGGAACAGCTGGATTTATCCAGAGCCTCTGAGCGGGACTGAGGAGGCTCAGAACATTCCAGAGGGGCAGGAGAGGGAAAACAACTTCCTGGAATCCCATTTTCCCATTCCCAACTCCCTCCTCCCCTCCTCCCGTCTCATTTTCCCCACCTATAATCCCAGTTTTCCTCCCTCAATCCCCTTTTTCCCCCCACTCAATCCCATTTTTCCCCCCACCCAATCCCATTTTTTCCCCCTTCAATCCCATTTTTCCCCCTTCAATCCCATTTTTCCCCCTTCAATCCCAGCACAAAGCAAATCCTGAAATTCCTCAGCTCCCCCATTTCCTGCCCAGCCCTTCCCGGCCGATTCCCGGAATTCCAAGGCTCACCTCCTCCTCTCCGCTCACGNTCCTCCTCGTCCTCCTCGTCGTCCACCTCGCCGTCGTTGTAGCCTTCCTCATCCTCCTGGAATTCCGGGAAAAACCAGGGGGAAAAGCTTGGGATCAGCTCAGGAGCTTTCCCAATATTCCGTTTTCCAAGGAGGGAAAGTCCTTGGAATGTCCTCAGCGAGGAGCCGCTTCCCAGTATTCCCGTGTTTTAGGGAACAGCAGGAGCTGGCACTGGAATCCCAGGGAATCAATTCCCAGCTGGAGCTGGGAATCCTCCTCATCCTCCTCATCCTCCACTACCTGAGCGTCGTCGTCGTATTCCTCCTCTGGAAAAACAAAATCCATGGGGAAAGCAGAGGCTTTCGTGAGTAATTCCACCCAAAATCTGGGAATCTGAGGGGAGAATTCCTCAGGGATAGCACAGTAAATGTCTATTCCCTTTTTGATTTTTGGGAATGTTGGATTTTTCGGGATGGGTTCGGTGACTTTGCAATCCCTGTGTGCTGTGTGTTCCAGTTTTCGTTTAATTTGGGAGAGATCTTTAGGNGCTGGGAATGTGGGAATGTGGGAACCATTCCTGAGGTTAGGAAACCTGGACTGGGATTCATGGGAGTGGGAACAGCTGGATTTATCCAGAGCCTCTGAGCGGGACTGAGGAGGCTCAGAACATTCCAGAGGGGCAGGAGAGGGAAAACAACTTCCTGGAATCCCATTTTCCCATTCCCAACTCCCTCCTCCCCTCCTCCCGTCTCATTTTCCCCACCTATAATCCCAGTTTTCCTCCCTCAATCCCCTTTTTCCCCCCACTCAATCCCATTTTTCCCCCCACCCAATCCCATTTTTTCCCCCTTCAATCCCATTTTTCCCCCTTCAATCCCATTTTTCCCCCTTCAATCCCATTTTTCCCCCTTCAATCCCAGCACAAAGCAAATCCTGAAATTCCTCAGCTCCCCCATTTCCTGCCCAGCCCTTCCCGGCCGATTCCCGGAATTCCAAGGCTCACCTCCTCCTCTCCGCTCACGTCCTCCTCCTCCCCTTCCTCCTCCTCCTCCTCATCCTCCTCATCCTCCACTACCTGAGCGTCGTCGTCGTATTCCTCCTCTGGAAAAACAAAATCCATGGGGAAAGCAGAGGCTTTCGTGAGTAATTCCACCCAAAATCTGGGAATCTGAGGGGAGAATTCCTCAGGGATAGCACAGTAAATGTCTATTCCCTTTTTGATTTTTGGGAATGTTGGATTTTTCGGGATGGGTTCGGTGACTTTGCAATCCCTGTGTGCTGTGTGTTCCAGTTTTCGTTTAATTTGGGAGAGATCTTTAGGTTTTTTGGGATTTTTTTTAATTTTTGAGGACTTTTCTGGGGTTTTAAGAGAATTTTTTGGGAATTCTTGGGAATATTCCTGGGTCCAGTGCAGCCAAATCCTTGGAAATGGCAGGCATGAAAAAAACCCGGGAATCTCTATAAAAAATATCCCGAATTCCCAAAAATCCCCCGCTTTTCCAGGAATGGATGAAGCAGAACGTTCCCATCATTCATCAGGAGCTTCCCACGGACACAAAATTCCAGCCTTTTAGGCAATTCCCAAAAGGAAAGCCCCCAAATCCAACCATTCCCAGCAGAAAACCGGGAAGTGCTGAGCCCCTGGAGTGTTTTCCATGCATTTGGGAGCTTTTGGGAACCATCCCAGAGCTCCCACTCAGCATTCCCGGGAAAATGCACATCCAGCTTTTCTGCTTCTGCTGCGCCACTGGGATGGGAGAATCCAGCAAATTCCCTGGATCAGCCAGATCCTCATCCTGGGACGGCTCTGGCAGCAGCCAGGGAAAGGTGGATTCCCTGGAATTCCAGGCTGTTCCTTCCTCAGAGCTGGGAATTAACTGGAGCTCCCCAGTGTTTTCCATGCACTTCCCTCATGGAGCAGCTCCCCAGTTCCTGCTTTTTTCCATGCCCATGGAAACCCTTTTCCATGAGCATTTCCACAATTCCAGGACATTCCCTCTTATCCATACTCACCCTTATTCCCGGAATTCCTTCCCCTGGTTCCCTCCTGATCCCACCCCTCCACTCCCAGATGGAGGAATGGAGATTCTCCACTTTGCCCCCTCCTCCCCTCATTCCTGGGGCTGCAGGAATTCCCTGGAGCTCATCCCACATACCGTCCTCATCCTCCTCCTCGTCGTCCAGCCCCTCCACGTATCCCTCGGCGTCGGAATCCTGCGCTTCCTTGTCATCCCGGTCTTTCACTAGGGACAAAACCGGGCAAGTTGCTCCCTCAGGCCCTGCCAGCTCCTCCCTGCCATTCCCTCAGGATACCTGGTTCCATTCCTCATTCCTTCAGCTCTTTCCCCTCATTCCCTTCCCTCATTTTTTGGGACAGCCGGGTCCTTTTCCTCATTCCCTCATTCCTTTGGGACACTGAGGTTCTTCCCCTCATTCCTTTCCCTCATTTCCTCAGGTGCTTTTCCCTCATTCCTTCCCTTCATTCCCTCAGGACAGCCAGGTCCTTCTCCCACCATTTTTTCAGTCCTTCCTTCATTCCTTTGGGACACTGAGGTTCTTCCCCTCACTCCTTGGGACATGCAGTTCCTTTCCCTCATTCCTTTCCTTCATTTCCTCAGGTCCTTTCCCTCAGGACACTGAGGTCCATTCCCTCACTTTTTTGGGACCCCGAGGTTCTTCCCCTCATTCCTTTCCCTCATTTCCTCAGGTCCTTCCCCTCATTCCTTCAGGACACAGTTCCTTCTCCCACCATTCCTTCAGGACAATGAGGTCCTTCCCCTCATTCTCTCAGCTTCCTTTCCTTCATTCCCTCAACTTCCTTTCCCTCACTCCTTCCCCTCAGTTCCCTCACGAAAATGAGGTCCTTCCCCTCATTTCCTCCTCTCTTTCCCCTCCTTCCCTCGCTCCTTTTCCCCTCATTCCCTCACTCCTTTTCCCCTCGCTCCTTTTCCCCTCATTCCCTCGCTCCTTTTCCCCTCACTCCCTCGCTCCTTTTCCCCTCACTCCTTTCCCCCTCATTCCCTCGCTCCTTTTCCCCTCAGTCCCTCGCTCCNCCCTCATTTCCTCAGGTCCTTCCCCTCATTCCTTCAGGACACAGTTCCTTCTCCCACCATTCCTTCAGGACAATGAGGTCCTTCCCCTCATTCTCTCAGCTTCCTTTCCTTCATTCCCTCAACTTCCTTTCCCTCACTCCTTCCCCTCAGTTCCCTCACGAAAATGAGGTCCTTCCCCTCATTTCCTCCTCTCTTTCCCCTCCTTCCCTCGCTCCTTTTCCCCTCATTCCCTCACTCCTTTTCCCCTCGCTCCTTTTCCCCTCATTCCCTCGCTCCTTTTCCCCTCACTCTTTTCCCCTCATCCCCTCCCTCCATTCCCTCATGTCCTTCCCCTCACACCCTCATCCATTCTCCTCATTCCCTCACTCCTTTCCCCTCATTTCCTCATTCCTTCCCCTCATCCCCTCACTCCTTCCCTCAACTCCTTCCCCTCCTTCCCTCAGGTCCTTTCCCTCATTCCCTCACTCCCTTCCCTCATTCCTTCATCCATTCTCCTCATTCCCTATTTCTCCCCTCATTTCCTCAACTCCTTCCCCTCATTTCCTCAACTCCTTCCCTTTATTCCCTTATTCCACCCCTCACTCCCTATTCCTTCCCTTCGGCGTTCCCGTACCATCCTCATCCTCCTCGTCGTCGTCCAGCCCCTCCACGTATCCCTCGGCGTCGGAATCCGGCGCCTCCTTGTCGTCGCGGTCGTACCCGTCCAGGTACGTCAGCTGCGGCAGCAGCTTGAACACGTTTTCTCTGTAGTCGTTCAAGTTGGTCACCTCACAGTTGAACAGGTCTAAGCTCTTCAGGTTTTCCAACTTTTTCTGGGAAAACAAAGGGATCCACGCGGTTTGCTGCTGCGGGAATTCCCTTTGAAGGTGAGGATTCCACAGGGAATGTGCTCAAAGGATTCCCAGGGGTGTTTGGGGTTCTTTCATTTGGGATCTGGGGTGGGAGAGGCTCTCCCTAGAGTCCTGCAGCTCCCAGACCCAAAGGAATAAAGGATGTCCAGGGAATTATCTCAAAGGAGGCAGATCCAGGAATAGCTGATGCCCAGGGAATTATCCCAAAGGAATTTTTGCAGATAGAAGCAGGAATGCAGCATCTGGACACAAGAACTTTGCTAAGAGAGGTTTAAGAAATGGAATGGTTTTTTGGATGGAATTCTTAGCCTCTGGAATAATGAAAAAATACATGGAAATGGATCAGGAATTCAATTCCTGGGAATTTTGGTGGGATTTGTGGAGGTTTGCTGCTGCAGGAATTCCCTACGAAGGCGAGGATCCCACAGGGAATGCGCTCAAAGGGATTCCCAGGGGTGTTCTGGGTTCTTTCATTTGGGATCTGGGGTGGGAGAGGCTCTCCCTAGAGTCCTGCAGCTCCCAGACCCAAAGGAATAAAGGATGTCCAGGGAATTATCTCAAAGGAGGCAGATCCAGGAATAGCTGATGTCCAGGGAATTATCGCAAAGGAGACAGATCAAGGAATTATTTCAGGAATTCCTGCAGATGGAAGCAGGATTGGAGCATTTGGCCACTAGAACTTGGCTAAGAGAGGTTTAAAAAATAGAATGATTTTTCCTTAGCCTCTGGAAAATGAAAGAACACATGGGAATGGAATAGGAATTTAATTCCTGGGGTTTTTGTGGAATTTTTTGGGGGGAAGAAGTCTGCACTGCCCACAGAACTTGGCAATCCTAATAATAAAATCCAGAGGAATTGGGTGTTTGTATCAAGCCTTATCCACGGATAAGAAATATCAGCTCTTAGGGAATGTCTCCCTTCCCTTTAATGTGGTAAGCACTCGGGAAAAAGGCCTGGGAATGGGAAAACTGGGAGAGCTGGGAGCACTGGGAGCAGCTCCAGGCGTCTCTGTGAGTTTAACAGCCCTGCCTTTTCCGTGTGCTGCAGGAAGGGAGATCCAGGCAGGAGCTGCTCTGGAAGGATTTCCATGGGAATTGCTGTGCTCGGAGATGGATGCAGAGCCCGCGGAATCCTGGGAAGCCGCGGTGATTCCCGCCGGGAATGGGGGAGCCCGGCCCGGCTGCCACTAGAGGGAAGCAGCGGCTCACCGGGAACAGGGACAGGGATTTGGGATGGGCATGGACCCCGGGATTAGCCGGGATTGGGGGAAGGAATGAGAAGGGGAGGATCTGGCACAGATTCCAGCAGTGACATTCCCTGCAAGGAGCAACCTGGCATAGAGGTTTTGGAACGGGATCAATCCCATTCCTTGGAACAAAACCAACTCCCCAGGATTTGGGATGCAGGGGGGGCAGGAAGAACTGGGATTTCGGGAAGGAATGAGGGGGAGAGACCCTGGCACAGGTTCAACATTCCCTGGAAGTGCCCACGGCCGGGCTTGGAGCAACTTGGGACAGAGGAAGGAATTCCAAGGGGTCTGGAAGGGGATGAATCCCGTTCCTGGGAGCAATCCCGACTCACCAGAGGTTCTATTGTCCCGAGATCTTTAATTTTGTTGCCGCTTAGGTTTAGGTGCGTGAGGTTCGGACACTTCTCTGCCAACACTTCCAGGCCTCCTGAGATTCTGTTGTCGCTCAGCTCGAGCTGCAAAGGCCCAAAAAAACCCTTAAAAATCCCATCCCAGCCGCTTTTCCACCCTGGGAGAAGGGGAAAAGGAGGGATTTACCTTCTTAAGTTTGTTTAACTTTGGTAGGTTTGCAACTGAGGTTAAACCGACGTTGATTGTGCTGAGGAATTCCAGCTCCTCAAACTCATCCGTGAGGCCCTCGATTTTCCCTTCGTACGACCTGCAGTTGTCCAGAACGAGCTCTTTCACCTGCAAAGGGAGGGAATCCAGGAAAAATGTAAGGAATTCCAGGGAATTAGGTAATAATCAAGAGGTTTGCAGCAGAGAAACTCAAGAGTTTGGGGTTGTGTTGAGAAGAAAGCCAAAGATGGAGGCTCCCGATCCCACACACTGAGGCAAAAAAAACCAAAATAAACACCCAAACCACTAATGGGGGTGAAATTTGGACAGAAAACGCCCCCAAAATACGGAAAATACGTGGAACTTTTCCCTGAACGGTGTTTAATTATCAGAATTCCCCAGAGGATAAATTTGGGATCAATAAAAAGTTTCTCCCCTCATGTTCTCCACACACGGCTGGAGTTCCCGCCAAAAAAAAGGCGGGAAAATGGCAATGGAGGTGAATCCTCCTTATCTGTGTCCCTGCTCTGTTATCTCATCCCAGCACTCCTGGACATGGAGTCAGGAGAGCTTGGGATCCACACCAGGAAGCTCCAGGTGGGGTTTGCCTCAGAGGATTTGGGAATTCCTCACAGGAATTTAGGGAGCTGAGGGGAATGGGAATGGCGGGAAGGGAATGTGCCCAGAGCTCACACTGAGGGACAAACAGCACTGCTCCCAATCCCACACACCGAGGGACAAAAAAACCCCAAAATTCCCCAAATAAATTCCCAAATTACTAATTGCATTGAAATTTTGATGGAAAATATGTGGATCTTTTCCCTCAATGGTCCTTAATTATAAGCATTCCCCAGAGGATCAATAAAGAGTTTTTCCCCTCACGTTCTCCACACACGGCTGGAGTTCCCGCCAAAAAAAAGGCGGGAAAATGGCAATGGAGGTGAATCCTCCTTATCTGTGTCCCTGCTCTGTTATCTCATCCCAGCACTCCTGGACATGGAGTCAGGAGAGCTTGGGATCCACACCAGGAAGCTCCAGGTGGGGTTTGCCTCAGAGGATTTGGGAATTCCTCACAGGAATTTAGGGAGCTGAGGGGAATGGGAATGGCGGGAAGGGAATGTGCCCAGAGCTCACACTGAGGGACAAACAGCTCCAGCCCTGATCCAGGAGGTGGGATATCCAGCCCCCCATCCTCCCTCAGCACAGAAAACAGGGAATTGGACAAAAAAGCAGTGAACTGGACAAAAATTCCCTGAGGTGTAGAGCAGAGATTCAAGGAAAAGCTGGAAATAGTCTTGGATACCCTTTAGCACCAAGGCCAATGACCCAACTGCCTTTTTTTCCTTTTAATTTGCGTTTGTTTTAAATAATCTTGGAATGTTTTGGGTTGGGAGGGACTTGAAGGATCATCCCACTCCAACCTCTCCATGGAAATTTTTAGGAAAGGCTGTTTCCTCCCCACTTTTCAAGAAGTTTGGTGCATAAATGCCACATCCCCTCCTTCCCTGTTTGCAGCACTGGGCAAAGGCACAAATCCAACAAATCCATGGAGAAAGCTCCTGGAATCCTGGAGGCCACGTTGGGAAAGCTTGGATGAGTTCAGAGATGGTTTGGGAAGAGCAGAGCACATTCCCAACCCTTCCCAAGAGCAACATGGTGTCGGTGTTAACTCCCTGAATCCCTGGGAACAACAGCATTCCAGACAAAATTCCAGGATGGCTCAGTGTCCTCAGAATCCCCGAGGAAATCCAGGTGTGCCAGAGGAGGTGGAACTGGATTTGTGGGATTTTTCCCAACACCCCACAGCCAGCCCTGCCTTCCATGGCACATTCCCTCTCCACAAAATCTCGGAATTTCAAGGAGAAACCTTGGGAGAGGCCATCGTTTCCCACAGTACCCCAGCAGAGAACTTCTCCAAGGATTTGTCTGTCCCAAAATTCCAACCGGAGGCAAGAAATTCCCTGAATTGCCCATTCCAATCCCACCTGGAATGCGACCAGACCAGTGAAAGCTTGGATGAGCTTCCCTACTCAATCCCGGGATTACCGGAGCTGCTCCGAAGGCTCCCATGAGCCAATCCCTGCTCCAAGGTCATCCCCACATCCTCAAGCTCCAGAACCTGATTTAAATAATTAATTCATTAAATTCCAGTGGCAATTCCAAGCTCTCCGTGATCCAACCCCACGGCAGCTCTGAGAGATCCCATTCCTGGTGGAAAAGAGGGAAGGATTCCATGGAATATCTCCCAGCAGCTGCTCTGTGTCCCCTTGGTCAGAGCTCCGGAGCTCTTCCAGGTTTTCCAGAACCCTTGGAATTCTGCCCAGGGCAGGGAGGGCAGCAGGTGCCATGGCCAGCGGCCACTGAGGATTCCCATTCCATGGGATTCCCATTCCAGGGGGATCCTCAGCTGCTGCTGCTGCTGAGGAATGAGGAGCTGACCTGGAGGAAAAGGAGAATTCCAAAGGAAAAGGAAAATTCCCAAGGTTTCCCATCCTTTTCCTGCCCCAGGATAAACAGTGGATGGAATTCCTTCCTCAAACCCCATGGGATTTGGGATATGGATGCAGCTCTCCAGGGCTTTTTTGGGAATATCCCAGCTGGGATAAACTGATTCCTGAGGAAAGCCAGGATCCTTGGGAATACGCTCCATTCCCGCCTTTTCACACCAGCTCATCCCAACTGCAATTCCAACCTGGAATCCGACAATCCTTGGGAAACACCACTAAGCCATGGAATGCAGCCACCAATCCAATCCCACCACTTTTCCAGGACTAAACCTTTCCTGAGAATATCAAATTCCCCTCGGGAATACCCAAGATGGGATAAATTGATTTCCAACCAGTCATCCATGAGCATCTCCTGGCTGGGAATGTGCTGGGAAGAGAATCCCAAAAATCCTGGGACAGGGAGAGATGGTGCTGGAGAACGGCCACGGAACACGACCCAATTCCCAGGAAATCCAGCAGCCCAGTTCCATGGAAATCCTGGGAATTGTCCTGGAGAATCCCACTGCAGAGGCAGGGAAGGGACTGGATGGGATTAACGTGGATACTGGGATTGGGAGCAGAATTCCAGCAGCATCTTTAGGGATGGAAGCGACATCGCAGCTGCCGGGACTTCCCGGGAGTTTTCCGGGATTTCTCCAAGCTCCAGTTTACAGGAATTCCCTCTATCCAAGAAATCCAGTTCCCTTCAGCAGCTCCCAGGTGAATCCAAGGAATCCAGGATTCCTGAGGAAAGCCAGGATCCTTGGGAGCACACTCCATTCCCTTTCACACCAGCTCATCCAACCAGAATTCCAACCAGGAATCAGACAATCCTTGGAAAAATCAATGGAATGCAGCCAACAATCCCACCTTTCTGGGATTAAACCTTTCCTGGGAACACCAAATTCCCATCCCAGGAAGCTCCAACCAGACTCCAAACTCATCCCAGCTTTGCCAAAATTCCAATGGGAATTTCTGCTCTGCAGCAGCTCCCTGGGAAAATCCCCCCCAGGAATTTACACTTTCAGGATTCCGGGATCACTGAGGTTGGGAAGGACACCCAGGATTGAGTCCAAGCTGTGCCTGATCCCAGAGCTCCCAGTGGCACATCTAGGAATTCCCAGGATGCTTCCAGGGATGGGAATTCCACAAGAGCTGCCCTTGTCAATGTTCATCCGCCTTTTCCATGGAAAAATTCCCGTTGTTGTCCCAGCTGAGCCTCTCCTAGCGTTCCCAAACCCTGTCCCTGTTCCCTGGAGAACATCCCCATCCTGCCCAGGGAATTTTAAGAAGATTCCTTCCTGATCCTCCTTTTTTCCAGGAAAAAACCCCAAGTCTCTCCTTCCCTCCAATCCATGGGGATTCCAGCAGGGATCAAACTTTGACTTTTATTCCTCTCAATCCTGGCTTTAAAATTCCCAATATTCTCACACCTGGATCTTTTATTCACTTGGAAATGTTAATTCCAGAGGGAAAATGTGTGGAAAATTCCCTTTAAAATTAAAACCAGATTATTAAAAAGCTTTTTTCTCTCAGTTGTTTTTCCCTTTTTTTTCCCCAAATTCTGTTGGATTTGGTTTTTGCCTCCTGAGAATTCCCTTTTTTTGGGAAATTCCAAAAGTTCTGATGGAATTTGGGGCTGATTGAGGAATTTTTTTTTCAAGTTAAATCAAATTTTCAGCCTAATTTTAACCCCCACTTGCCCCTGCTTCCCAATATTTGGACTTTCTGATGGGAATGAGCAGGAAAGTGCCAAAATCTGCCCAGGTGAACACTTTCTGAGGGAAATTAACAGGAATTAATTAATTATAAGACAGATTATATTAACAAGAGAAATAAAACAATCAATTTGTTGTGATTTGTAAATTTAATGGGATAACAAGTGGGACTATCTGGGGAAAAAAACCCTGCCTGAACATCTAAAAATTCCCAATTTCCAGCAATAAAATCCACATTTTTTCCTGATGCTTAATAATATAAAAAAATAATAGGAACATTTAAAAAGTAAACAACAAAAATGAGATTGAGGAAGGAATTTCTCCACAGAATCCACCTGAGGATATTTTCAGCATGTTGTATTATTCAGGATGTGACTTTCCGGGATTATCCAATGGAAAAGCCCAGAATTCCATGGAAAAATAGGAGATCCAGGTGGAAAATATCCCCAAGAAGCTCAAGAAAAAGCACAAAACACCACCCACATCCAGGGATTTAATTCTGATTTAAAGATAAATTAAATCAAAGAGAAGCACAGAATTTAAGGAAATTCCCAAAACTCAGGGAATTTTCCCAGGATTCCTTGCTATTCCACATAAAATTGGGCAGTAATAAAGACAAGAACTCAAAATTAAGGGAAACAATTCCCAAACTCACCCTTCCCACCCAAAACTTCCTAAAATCCAGGAATAAATGACTTTGGCATCAACAGTCCTGTCACATTCCAATTCCAGAGGGTGGAATTAGCAGGGTTTTCCTTTAATAGTTTAAAGGAACAAAATTCATCCCACAAACTTCATTCCCTAAAAACCACGTGCACACAGCTCAGAACACATCAACATTCCCAACTGGAATTTCCAGCTCTCTGCCTAAAAAACCCTGGAAAACTGTGACTTAGAATACTTTGGGGGCACCAAGGCACCAAATTCCCTGAAAATTCCAAGGAAAACCAAGCGGTGAAAGGTGAAACGATCCCGATTTTCCAGCTGCCCATTCCCAGCCCTGAGGAGCAGGGAACTCCCTTCAGCTCCGAGTTTTCCCAACTTTTTTCGGCGTGAGGCAAAAGCGAGCGGAAACAGCAGAAAATCCGAGCACGGAAGAGAGGGAAAAACGGAGTTTATCGCTTTGGAGGTTGTTTTTAAACAGCGTTTAAAATGGGGAAGAAACCCCCAGCGATGAGGGCGGTGAGGCGAAATGGGGGCAAAAATGAGCAAAATTAGAAAGCTATTTTTAAAATCAGGGAAAAATCATGAAAAAAATCAGGAAAAATACGAAACAAACAGGATGAAAAGGAGCACCACACTTGCCAGCCCCAGCGCTGCCTCCCCACAGGGCCCTGCCCAGGAAGGAGGCGGATTCCCCGCTCCGCGCTCCTCACCGGGGAACCGCGGGCTCCTCCCGCTGCTACACCGGCGCCCTTCGTCCCTCCCGGTGCCCCGGCTAGTCAATAAAACCCAATTTTAAAAAAGCTTTTTTATTTTCTTTTTTTTTTTTTCCTTTTCTTTATTTTTTTTTTCCTACCCCAGCGCGGCCCTCACGAATCTCCTCCCGCCCCGCGGCCGGCGACAAAATGGCAGCGCTGCCC
>VXBR01007475.1:87012-99452 GCA_013400215.1 Cisticola juncidis | reverse complement strand
TCCTCTCCCGGTTCCTCTCCCGGTTCCCCCGGTTCTGTCCCGTCCCCGTCCCCGCCTTTCCCCGCTCTCCCCTCACGGCTCTCTCCCCTCAGTAGGGCCAGGACCCCGCGGCGGCCGAGGAAAGGCACCAACCCCACGCTGAAGGACCCGGTGGGGGTGAGTCCCGAGCTCCCTGATTCTCACCTTTCCTCATTCCCAGCTTCATAAAGGGTTAATTCCCGTGTTCATTCACGGTTTACCTCTGCTTGCCTCATCCCATCTGTACTCCTGGGTTCATTCCCGGTTTATCCCTGTTTCCCGCATTCCAGCTGTACTGCCAGGTTTATACCCGGGTTCATTCTCCGTTGCTCCCTGTTTCCCTCACTCCAGGTGCACTGCCTGGGTTCATTCCCAGGTTAATTCCCATATCCATTCCCAGGTTAATTCCCAGCATCATTCCCTGTTTTCCCTGTTCCAGGTGTCCATTCCCAATTTCCCTCACTCCAGGTGTCCGTTCCCGTGCCCATTCCCCATTTCCCATTTCCCCTGTTCCAGGTGTCCATTCCCCTGGCCATTCCCAGGTTCATTCCCCGTTTCCCCCGTTCCAGGTGTACTGCCTGGGTTCATTCCCATATCCATTCCCCGCTTCTTGTTCCCCATTTCCCTCACTCCAGGTGTCCATTCCCTATTCCCCATTCCTGTTGTTCCCTGTTCCAGGTGTCCATCCCTGCTCCCCATTCCTGTTGTTTCCCATTTCAGGTGTCCATTCCCTATTTCCCACTCCCATTTCCCATTCCAGGTGTCCATTCCTGTTCCCCATTCCCTGTTCCCCATTCCCGTTGTTCCCCTCTCTCCAGGTGTCCATTCCCATTCCCCACTCTCGTTGTTCTCCCATTCCAGGTGTCCATCCCCGTTTCCTATTCCCCGTTTTCCTCCGTTCCAGGTGTCCATTCCCATTTCCGTCACTCCAGGTGTACTGCTGGGTCCATTCCCATTCCCACTCCCGTTTTTCCCCCTCTCTCCAGGTGTCCATCCCCGTTCCCATTCCCATTTTTCCCTTTGTTTTCCAGGTGTCCTGCCGTGTCCATCCCCGTTCCCATTCCCGTTTTTCCCTCTGTTTTCCAGGTGTACTGCCGGGTGCGCCCGCTGGGCCCTGCGGACCAGGAGTGCTGTGTCGAGGTCATCAACCACACCACGGTGCAGCTGC
Source organism: Cisticola juncidis (assembly GCA_013400215.1). NCBI lineage: Eukaryota > Metazoa > Chordata > Aves > Passeriformes > Cisticolidae > Cisticola > Cisticola juncidis. The sequence continues at coordinate 98,266 of VXBR01007475.1, read as the reverse complement.
ACCCGCCCGAGGGCTTCCGCCTCTGCCGCAACGGAGAGTACCGGGAGGTAACCCCGGAATTCCGCCGGGATTCCCCCGGAATTCCTGCCCGGAACGGCCCCGGGAGCGCTCACCGGGAGCTGCCCCTGCCCGGGGCACTGGGGGTGTCTCTGAGGGCCCTTCCCACCCAAAGTGTTTTGGAATTCCATGAATTCCATCCAGCTCCGAGTTTTCCCATGAATTCAGGAATTCCATGAATTCCATCCAGCTCCAAGTTTTCCCATGAATTTTGGAATTCCATGAATTCCATCCTGCTCTGAATTTTCCCATGAATTCTCTCCTGCTCTGAGTTTTCCCATCAATTCAGGGATTCCATGTATTCCATCCTGCTCCAAGTTTTCCCATGATTTGTGTGACTTCGGGGCGCTCTGGGGCTGGAGCTGGAATTCCAGGTGTTTTTCTCTGCCCTGCAGACGCAGTATTCCTTCAAGGAGGTGTTTGGCACGCTGGTGGCACAGAAGGAGCTCTTTGACGTGGTGGCCAAGCCCCTGGTGGAGGACCTGATCCGGGGAAAGAACGGTGAGCACAGCCCTGGAGCCCTGATCCCGGGAATTCACTGCTCCCGGGGGGGTTGGGAATGGGGCTGGGCCCCTCACACAGCGCCCCTGGAACGGGAATCCTGGGAGGGTTTGGGTGGGAATGAATGATCCAGTGCTCCTCGCACAGCACCCCTGGAATGGGAATCCTGGGGGGGTTTGGGTGGGAGTGGATGATCCAGTGTTCCTGAGGTTTGGAACTGTGGCTCCTCACACAGCACCCCTGGAATGGGGTTGTCTGGATTCTTTCTGGAATACTAATCCTGGGAGGGTTTGAGTGGGAATGGATGATCCAGTGCTCCTCACACAGCACCCCTGGAAGCTCTTTCTGGAACAGGAATCCTGGGATGCTTTAGATGGGAATGGGTGATCCAGTGCTCCTGAGGTTTGGAATTGTGGCTCAGTTCTTCACACAGCATCCCTGGAATGGGGTTGTCTGGATTCTGGGGTTGTCTGGATTCTTTTTGGAACAGGAATCCTGGGAGGGTTTGAATGAGAATGATCCAGTTCCATGGAAATGTTGGAGCAACCTGGCTTAGCAGGAGATGTCCCTGCCTTTGGCAGTGGGATTTGCTTTAGGGTCCCTTCCCACCCAAAGCATTCTGGAATTCCATGAATTACACATCCAAACCCTTCTCCCTGCACTCGCGAGTTTTCCCATGGTTTGTGGAAGTTGCAAATTGTGGGATCAGAGTTCTGGCCTTTCAGCAAAGAACGTTCTCAACTCCCAAAAAAAGCAACAAACACCAAAAAAGCATCACTCCCTAAACCATGAAATTTATGGGAAGGGCATTAAAGCTCATCCCATTCCACAGGCAGGGAAACCTTCCAGCATCCCAGGGTGCTCCAAGCCCCATTCAGTCTGGAACATTCCAGGGATGTGGCCCTTGGAGAGGACAGAGGACATTCCCAGCAGGAACCATCAGCGAGAGCTGCCAGCACTCCTGCTGCTGTGGGACATTTGAGGCGTTTTGGGTTTTTATTTCCCGTTGATCCATCCCTTTTCCCTGCATTCCCAGGTCTCCTGTTCACCTATGGAGTGACGGGCAGTGGGAAGACCCACACCATGACGGGGTCCCCCGGGGATGGGGGGCTCCTGCCCCGCTGCCTGGCCATGATCTTCAACAGCATCGGCCCCTTCCAGGCCAAGCGATTCGTGAGTGCCTCCCCACGCCCCAAATCCCGGGATTTCTGCTCCAAACCTGGCACTGGGAGGGCTTGGAAGAGGGAAAAACCCAGTGCCGGGGTCCTGGCTCCAAAGGGAGTTGGATTTCTGGGAATGCCTGGGTGGTTTGGTGCTTGTTCCTCAAGGCCATCCTAGGAAAAATGTGTCAAAAACACACCAAGAAGAATCCAGCCAGGAATATTTCAGTACTGCTGGCCAAGGTGTTCCCTTCCTCGTTAGGATGGGTGATTAATAAGCAAATATTTAATTAATTAGGCCATTGTACCCCACTGAAATTCCCAGTCTATTCCTGCTGGTCTAACAGGTGATTTCTACATGGAGGAAGCCATTCCATGGCCTTTTTTCCCTGGAAAAACATTGGTTTGGTGCTCCATATTTCCATATTATCCCACTGGATATCAGTAATTCCCATAAAACCAAAAATTAATTGCGTCCTGATGAAATCAGGGATATTTTTCCCAAGGTGTGCCCTTGTGGTGCCTGCAATACTCTGAAATAATCCTGGAATCCTCATCCTTGGGAGCTTTTATAAAATGTTATTTTGCAAATTGTTTCTGTCAGAACACGCTGGGTCGAGTGCCAATGAGGGGCACAGCATTAATAAATTAATGCCAGCCTAATCAGGCTAATTAATGAATGAAATAACGCTTTGCTGGGCAGCAGCTGTGTGTTGGGATTGGCTGGAATTCCTGGATTTGCCCGCAGGTTTTCAAGCTGGATGAGAAGAATGGGGTGGATGTGCAGAGCGAGGTGGAGGCGCTGCTGGAACGCCAGAGGAGAGAGGCCCTGCCCGTCCCAAAAACCCCAGCTGGGAAGTGAGTGACCCTGGGAATGGCACAGGGAATTCATTCCCTGGGAATGGGGTTGGACTCCTCTCGGGCTCTTCCCTTGAGGAAACGGTTGGCAAATATTTAATTAATTGGGTAATTGTATCCCACTGAAATTCCCACTCTGTTCCTGCTGTTCTAACAGGAGATTTCAGCGAGGAGGAAGCCATTCCATAACTTTTTTTTTCCTGAGTCTTTAACCTTTTCCCTTAGAACTTTTGGCCTTTTCCCCCTCAATTTTGACCTTTTCCCTCAGAATTTTCTGCCATTTCCCCCTCATAATTTTGGACCTTTTCCCTCAGAGGTTTTGGCCTTTTCTCCCCAGAACTTTTGACCTTCTCCATGCCAGAATTCCCTCAGTTGTATCATGGAATTTCCACCATGGAATTCCCTCAGCTGGATCATGGAATTCCCTCAGTTGGATCATGGAATTTCAATTAAGGAGGTTCCTCAGCTGGATCATGGAATTTCCACCATGGAATTCCCTCAGCTGGATCACAGAATTCCCTCAGCTGGATCATGGAATTTCCACCATGGAATTCCCTCAATTGGACCATGGAATTCCAGCTCCTGGCCCTGCCTGGGACCCCCCAAGAACCGAAATTTTTCCAAATTTCTCCCATTTCCCCACCCCACCCCTCAGCTCTGCGCTCAGCTGCCCCAGCACGCCCTGGCTCCCCAGGAATGCCATCCCCATCCCTGTTTTCCCGCAGGAGGCAGCTGGATCCCGGGAATGCCATCCCCATCCCTGTTTTCCCGCAGGAGGCAGCTGGATCCCGAGTTTGCCGACATGATCGCGGTGCAGGATCACTGCCGGGCCGAGGAGGTGGACGAGGACAACGTCTATGGCGTCTTCGTGTCCTACATCGAGATCTACAACAACTACATCTACGACCTGCTGGAGGAGGCTCCCGGCGACTCCATCAAGCCCAAGTGAGTCTGGAATTTCCCAGGATTTCCCCGGAATCTTCCCCAGAATCCTGGGATTTCCCCTGGAATCCCGGGATTTTCCCAGAGCGATGCCCGCGGTGTCCCTGTGTCCCACACCGACATCCACTGCCTGCTCCGAGCCCTTCGGAGTGGGAGTTTGGGAATTCCCACATTCCCAGCCCTGGGAGGCTTCCAGAGGATCTCCTCTGTGGTTTTGTGGTTCTCACCTCAGGGAGCCTGGCTCAGAATCCCCGGGAATAGCTGTTAAAAACACACGGAAAGGAGCCCAGCCAGGAATGGTTCAGTTTAGGGCCACTCTCTTCCTTGTTAGGCTGGGTGATTAATAAGCAAATATTTAATTAACTAGGCAGTTGTATCCCACTGAAATTCCCAATCTACTCTAACAGGTGATTTCAACTTGGAACAAGCCATTCCATAGCTTTTCTTCCCTGGAAACAGTGAAAAACACTGGTTTGGTGCTCCATATTTCCATGTTATCCCACTTGGTATCAGTAATTCCCACAAAACCAGGAATTAGGGATATTTTTTAGGAATTTTTTTCCAAAGATGTGCACTTGTGATGTCTAAAATCAGTAGGGAAAAATCTGCAGATTCCCCTTGGAATCCAAGGACTGAAATTCCAACTCCATTCAAGGAGCCCCTCAGTCCTGTGTTAATTAAGGAGTGGTTGATTAACAAAGACTAACGAGGGCAAAGCAAACTGGGAGCTGTCTCCAGACTCCTCATTCCAGAAGGGTTTGAATCTCTGGGAATGCTTTTAAACCATTCAGTGATTTGAAACTTATTCCCAAAGACCATCCTAAAAAAAAAAAAAAAAAAAAATTGGGATTATTTCTCTCTCTGGAAGCTGCAGCGTGGAAAGGTTTGAGGCAGGAACCAAGGATTTAATATTTTAATATTTTTATTTAATATTTTCTTGGTAGGTGGAACAATTGCAACACTCCTGTGAGAAATGGAGACTTTGTGTATGTGTCCAGTGTCTTATTCCCATTATTCCAGTGCTGTTTGCCTTGAGTAGAAGCAGAAAATGCCCTGCCTTTCCTTGCTTTCCTAGGAAACCTAGGATGCTCTCCTCGCTTCTGTGTGCTTGTAGAAAAGCAATAGCTGCCACCAAAGCAATTAATTGCAATTAAATAGCTGCTAATTAGAGCAGTAGCTGGAGTGTCACTAATCCTGGCTGTGTGTCTGTGTCCTGTATTCCCTCTTCCAGCTTTTATGTGGATAACTGACCTTTTCCCCTCAGAATTTTGACCTTTCTCCCTCAGCATTTTTTACTATTTTCCTGTCAGAATTTTGACCATTTTTCCCTCAGAATTTGGATGATTTTCCTCTCAGAATTTTGACCATTTTCCCCTCAGCATTTTTGACCATTTTCCCTCAGAATTTTGGATGATTTTCCCCTCAGGGTTTTTGACCATTTTCCCCTCGGAATTTTGACCTTTTCTCCCTGAATTTTAACCATTTTCCTCTCAGAATTTTGGCCTTTTTCCCACAGAACTCTGGATGATTTTCCCTCAGAACTCTGGATGATTTTCCCTCAGAACTCTGGATAGTTTTCCCTCAGAATTTTTGACCATTTTCCCCTCAGAATTTTTGACCATTTTCCCTTCAGAATCTTTGACCATTTTCCCCTCAGAATTTTTGACCATTTTCCCCTCAGAATTTTTGACCTTTTCCCCTCTGAATTTTGACATTTTCCCTCCAAATCCTGAATTTTTCCCTGCGAATTTTCCGCCTCCCCCCTGACTTTTGCCCTCCACGAAGCCCTGCATGGCAGGAAGCTGCACAGGGAGCTCCATTCCCATGGGATTGGTTTGGATTGATCTGTTTTCCCTCTTTCCCACTGTCCCAAAGACCTCCCCAGTCCAAAACCCTTCGGGAGGACCAGAACCACAACATGTACGTGACGGGCTGCACCGAGGTGGAGGTCAAATCCACAGAGGAAGCTTTTGAAGTCTTTTGGAGAGGTAAGAACCTTGGAATTCAGTCTGATCCCACATCCCATCCCCTTTAATCATCCACAAGCCAGGAAATCCCACTGGATCAGCTCCAGGGATGGAGTTTTTCTGGGAATTTAGGGCCTCCCCATTCCCAGCCCTTCCCAATACCCCCCAGCTGTGAAATCCCTCACACGCTGGTGCTGGAGGAGGTGGGAATTGGGAAAGCAGCGGGATTTTTTGGGAATCTGGGGTGTGTGAGCAGGGCAGAAGAAGCGGCGCATCGCCAACACGCAGCTGAACCGGGAATCCAGCCGCTCCCACTCCGTGTTCATCATCAAACTGGCACAGGCCCCTCTGGATGCAGACGGGGACAACGTGCTCCAGGTGAGCCCCGCGGTATCTTGGGGGAATTTCAGGGAATTTTCCTTGGGAATGGCTCCCGGGCCTCGAGTTCAGAGGTGACAGAATTAATCATAAAGTCCAGTATTAAAGCCGAGGGTGAAGCTGTGATCCCGTTGGTTTTCACCTTTGGGATTCTAAAATTCCTTTGGTTTTCACCTTTGGGATTCTGAAATTCCTTTGGTTTTCACCTTTTCCTTTGTTGGGATTCTGAAATTCCTTTGGTTTTCCTTTTCCTTTGTTGGGATCCTGAAATTCCTTTGGTTTTCACCTTTTCCCTTGTTGGGATTTTGAAATTCCTTTGGTTTTCTCCTTTTTCCTTATTGGGATCCTGAAATTCCTTTGGTTTTCCTTTGCTGGGATCCTGAAATTCCTTTGGTTTTCACCTTTTCCCTTGCTACGATTCTGAAATTCCTTTGGTTTTCACCTTTTCCCTTGTTGGGATCCCGAAATTCCTTTGGTTTTCACCTTTTCCCTTGTTGGGATTCTGAAATTCCTTTGGTTTTCACCTTTTCCTTTGTTGGGATTCTAAAGTTCCTTTTGTTTTCCTTTTCCTTTGTTGGGTTTCTAAAATTCCTTTGGTTTTCACCTTTTCCCTTGTTGAGATTCTGAAATTCCTTTGGTTTTCACCATTTCCTTTGCTGGGATTCTGAAATTCCTTTGGTTTTCACCTTTTCCCTTGTTGGGATCCTGAAACTGTGGGAATTGGAACGATCCAACACTTTCAATCCCGTGGCCCAAGGCAGGAGGGATCTGCCAAACTTCCCAAAAAAAAGCTGTCCTGGGCAGTCCCAGCCCCTCTGAGCTCGTAGCCAAGGCATTTTTTGGAAGTGGGGTTTGGGATGAGGCGTTCCCCAGCCCTTTGGAACACGGAGGGATCCGGGATTTCCTCTTTATCCCAGGAAAAGGAGCAGATCACCCTGAGCCAGCTGTCCCTGGTGGATCTGGCGGGAAGCGAGAGGACCAACAGGACCAAAGCCGAGGGGAACAGGCTGAGGGAAGCAGGTAGGAGCACCCCGCTCATTAACCCTGCTAATTAGGCTCCTGCTAATCCTGGCTCCTGGGGAAGAATCCCAGGAATTCTTAAAGCACTCTCTTGGGATCAGTTAGGATTTGATGACCTCAATTTTCCGTTTGGAAACCACAAGTTTGAAGCAGCACTTGTGCCACTTCAGTTAATTACAGCAATTATTAACAAATATCGTTAATTAGGCAATTTATTCTTCTGAGTAGTTTGGGAATGTGATCCAAGTGCTGCTCATGGATTTTTTTTTCCCTTGTATTTGCTTTTTTAGGGAACATCAACCAGTCATTGATGACACTGAGGACGTGCATCGAGGTCCTACGGGAAAACCAATTGTACGGAACAAACAAGGTGGGCAGCCTCATCCCTGGATTTATCCCTGCTTATCCCTGGATTTGGTCACCTGGATGAGGAGAACTCCTGGCATTCTCCCTGGCCTGTATTCCAGATGGTTCCATACAGAGATTCCAAGCTGACTCACCTCTTCAAGAACTATTTCGATGGAGAGGGGAAGGTTCGGATGATCGTGTGTGTGAACCCCAAGGCTGAGGACTACGAGGAGAGCCTGGTAAATCCCCTTTTTCCATCCCCTCCTGCTCCTCTCTCCCTGCTTTTTCCTGGATTCCTGTACTCCCAGAGATGTAAGGAATCGTGGTTGTTGTTCAGGTGCTCCAGTTATAATTTCGTGGGATGAATCTGCTCTCCCAGTCTTATTTTTCCAGGTTCAAATTGCACCTGTCCTTGCTTGGAAAGCGGAAAAATTCCTCACAGAATTCCATGGAGCCACATTTAGGTGTTTAATCCCTCCCATTCCAACAATTCCAGCTGCCCAAGCTGTTGTGGCTCCTCGGTGGGGGAGAGTTTTCTGGAAGATCCCAAATCATAGCTGGCAGCAATTCCAGCTGGAGAATTCCTCCTTTCCCCTTTCCCAGCGCCTCGGCCCGGGGTGCTCCTGGTGTTCTTTGCGATTCCAGCCGGACAATTCCCCCTTTCCCAGCTCTGACCTGGGGTGCTCCTGGTGTTTTTTGCGATTCCAGCCGGACGATTCCTCCTTTTCCCCTCTCCCAGCTCCTCTGCCCGGGGTGCTCCCGGTGTTTCCCAGCTCCCCTGCCCAGGTTGATCCCGGTGTTTTTCCTGGTGTTTCCCTGGTGTCCCAGCCCGGGCTGATCCCAGTGTTTCCCTGTTGTCCCCGCAGCAGGTGCTGCGGTTCGCGGAGGTGACGCAGGAGGTGGAGGTGGCGCGGCCCCTGGACCGGCCGCTGTGCGGGCTGACGCCGGGGCGGCGCCTGCGCCACCAGGCCTTCCGCCAGGAGCTCTCCCGAAAGCTGGAGCTGCGGGGCGGCCCCGTGGGGGCAGGTGAGGAGCAGAGAGGGAATCCCGCCCTGGGAACGCTCACCTGGAAATGGGGAGCGTGCAGGGAGAACTTAGAGCTCCTTGCCAGGGCCTAAAGGGGCTCCGGGAGGGCTGGAGGGGGATTGGGATGAGGGATGGAGGGACAGGACACAGGGAATGGAATTGAAGGGAAGGGNCTTTCCCAGCTCTGACCTGGGGTGCTCCTGGTGTTTTTTGCGATTCCAGCCGGACGATTCCTCCTTTTCCCCTCTCCCAGCTCCTCTGCCCGGGGTGCTCCCGGTGTTTCCCAGCTCCCCTGCCCAGGTTGATCCCGGTGTTTTTCCTGGTGTTTCCCAGTGCTGACCCGGGGTGCTCCTGGTGTTTTTTGCGATCCCAGCCGGACAGTTCTTCCTTTCCCCCTCTCCCAGCTCCCCTGCCTGGGGTGCTCCCGGTCTTTTTCCTGGTGTTTCCCAGCGCTGACCCGGGGTGCTCCCGGTGTTTTCCTGATGTTTCCCAGCTCCCCTGCCCGGGTGCTCCCGGTGTTTTTCCTGGTGTTTCCCAGCTCCCCTGCTCAGGGTGCTCCCGGTGTTTCCCTGGTGTTTCCCTGCCCGGGCTGATCCCGGTGTTTTCCCTGGTGTTTCCCTGCCCGGGCTGATCCCGGTGTTCCCCAGCCCGGGCTGATCCCGGTGTTCCCCAGCCCGGGCTGATCCCGGTGTTTCCCTGCCCGGGCTGATCCCGGTGTTTCCCAGCCCGGGCTGATCCCGGTGTTTCCTGGTGTTTCCCTGGTGTCCCAGCCCGGGCTGATCCCAGTGTTTCCCTGTTGTCCCCGCAGCAGGTGCTGCGGTTCGCGGAGGTGACGCAGGAGGTGGAGGTGGCGCGGCCCATGGACCGGCCGCTGTGCGGGCTGACGCCGGGGCGGCGCCTGCGCCACCAGGCCTTCCGCCAGGAGCTCTCCCGAAAGCTGGAGCTGCGGGGCGGCCCCGTGGGGGCAGGTGAGGAGCAGAGAGGGAATCCCGCCCTGGGAACGCTCACCTGGAAATGGGGAGCGTGCAGGGAGAACTTAGAGCTCCTTGCCAGGGCCTAAAGGGGCTCCGGGAGGGCTGGAGGGGGATTGGGATGAGGGATGGAGGGACAGGACACAGGGAATGGAATTGAAGGGAAGGGAAAGAAGGAAAGGAAAGGAGCAGCTGGGGGCATTTGGGCTCGGCTCCCACTGGAAAAGGGGAGGTTTGGATGGGATATTGGGAAGCAATTCCTGGGTGGAATTCCCAGAGCAGCTGTGGCTGCCCCTGGATCCCTGGAAGATCCTAAGGCCAGGGTGGAATGCGGGACAGTGGGAGCTGTCCCTGCCCATGGAATGGGGTCACTTCAAGGTCCTTTCCATCCCAAACCATTCCATGATTCCAGCAGAGTTTTCTGTTAGGAATTAAAGGCTGGGGATTAAATTTTAAGCCAATTCCACTGAGCCTTAACTGTGCCAGAGGAGTCTCAGTGCCCTGGGACCTGCTGCTCTTCCCTCTTCAGCATCCCTGTGGAGGTTCCCAAGGAATTCCATGGGACTGGGATGAATCCATAGTCCCAGTATTGCAGCTCCTGGCAGGAAATCATGCCAGGGAAATCGTGGGATGTTCCTGGATGCTCAGGACCTGCTTTTAGTGAAGCAAGGACTCAAGGATGTCACACTTAATCCTTTCCCATCCATCACCTCTTTGGGAACACCTAGCTCCCATTAATCATTCCCACTTTCCCACGCCCCTGCCCCTTGCCCGTTGGGATTTTCCCCTCCTGCTGACGGGTTTCCCATCCTGCAGGACCAGAGGAGCAATCTGCTGCCGAGCTGTTTTTCCAGAACCTCCCTCCCCTGCCTTCCTGCGAGCTCCTGGACATCAATGACGACCAAACGCTGCCAAAACTGATCGAGGCCCTGGAGCAGCGCCACAAAATGAGGCAGACGCTGGCGGAGGAGTTTGCCAAAAACGGTAGGAATTTGCTCCAGATTGGAACATCAGGGCAAAGCTCAGATCTGGTGCTCCTGTTATTCCTCAAAGGATCCCCCTTGCCCCAATTTTCTTGGTTAGATTGATCGTTTCAACCTGTTTTTTGGGGAATTTTAGGCTTTAAATTGGTTGGAAAAAACAGAGCTTTGGGTGTTGTGGAGATAAGGGAGAAGATAAGAGATAAAATAGAAAATATGTGAATTCTCTTCCAGTTCTTGCCTTTAAAAAAATGCTGCAAGAATTTGACTCCAGTGTGGCGTCCCAGGAAAATTATATCCAAGGAAAACTGGCTGAGAAGGAGAAAACCATAACGGGGCAGAGGACGGAGCTGGAACGGCTGGAGAAGAAGATTAAAACCTTGGAGTACAAGGTCAGTGGGGTCATGTTGGAGCACAAATCCCTTTGGTTTTTTAATGGATCATTTGACAAATTCCTTGCCATCAGGAATAAACGTGGAAGGGGGAATTTTTGCTGGAAGTTTTTTGGCCTTTTTTACGGGTTGAGGCTTTTAAAACAGCGAAACGAGCGATCTAGAAGTGAAAATCGAGATTTACCAGGGGGAAATTCAAGCAGGAATCCCTGGATCAGGGTGTTGTGTTCCCACCCAGATCCTTCCTGCCTTCCCACAGATCGATATCCTGGAGAAGACAGCCACGATTTACGAGGAGGACAAGAGGAACCTGCAGCAGGAGCTGGAGAGCAAGAGCCAGAAGCTGCAGCGACAGGTGTCGGACAAGAGGAGGCTGGAGGCCAGGCTGCAGGGCATGGTGGCCGAGACCTCCCTCAAGTGGGAGAAGGAATGTGTGAGTGCAGGGATCGGGGAAAAGGGGATAAAGCTGGCTGGGATCGGAGGATTTGGGGTGTGGGGCGCCCCTAAGGGTTCGTGGGTCTGGTCGGTGTTTGTGGGAATTGCGGGTTGGGGATTGCTCTTTGTCCTTGTGGAGGGGCTTGGGCAGGTCTGCTGTGGGAAGGGAAGGGGAAGGAAAAGGGAAGGAAAAGGGAAGGAAAAGGGAAGGGAAGGAAA
>VXBR01007475.1:63929-84031 GCA_013400215.1 Cisticola juncidis | reverse complement strand
TGCCGCGCGCCGTCACCGTGGAGGCGCCCAGCGAGCGCGCCCTGGCCCGCTGCGACCGCTACCTGCTCACCCACCAGGAGCTGGCCTCCGACGGAGAGATCCAGACCAAGCTCATCAAGGTCGGAACGCCGGGAACGCCAGGAAAACTGGGCATGGGGAGCTGGAATCGCGAAATGGAGTTAGAGTTACCCAGGGGGGTCCTGGATGTGGCGCTCGGTGCTCCGGGCTGGGGGCAGGGTGGAGATCTGGGACAAACCCATCAAGCTGACCTTAGGAATCTTGGGAATGTTGTGTTGGGATCACCAAAATTTCCTTAANGTTTTCCTTTCCCTGCTCTCATTCCCAGTGCCCATTTGAGCATCCATTCCCTGTGCATATTCCCTGTTACCATTGTTCCCAGAGCACTCTGGTGGCTCCGCTGCACACGCAGCGTTCCCACAGCGCGGGCGAGCACTGGGTCGATCACCCCCATTCCCATTCCCTANTTACCCAGGGGGGTCCTGGATGTGGCGCTCGGTGCTCCGGGCTGGGGGCAGGGTGGAGATCTGGGACAAACCCATCAAGCTGACCTTAGGAATCTTGGGAATGTTGTGTTGGGATCACCAAAATTTCCTTAAGATTACCCGAGGAATTTCTGGATGTGGCACTCAGTGCTCCGGGCTGGGGGCAAGGTGGAGATCCAGGGCAGGCTGTGACCTCGGGAATGTTGAGAATGTGGCAGAATCGCTGAAATTTTGTTAAAATTACCCAAGGAATTCCTGGATGTGCTCCGGGCTGGGGACAAAGTGGAGATTCAGAGCAAGCTCATCAAAAGTGACCTTGGGAATGTTGGGAATGTGGCCTTGGAATCGCCAAAATTTAGTTTGAAGTTTTCATGGCTGGGTTCCATGATTTGTGGGATCCTGTGATTTGTGGGATCCTGTGATTTGTGGGATCCCGTGATTTGTGGGTTCGCATGATTTGTGAATCCTGATTTATGGGATTTCATTATTTGTGTGGACCCCATGATTTTTAGGATCCCATGATCCATGAATCCCAAGATTTATGCATTTTCCTGTGGAAAAAGGCAACAATCTGTTGGCAGTGAAGTGGGAGGAGCTTGTTTGTGTCCGTGTCTCTTTGGGCTGGAATTCTGGGATGAATCCCGGTGTTGCTCCTGTCCCAATCCCGCTTTTCCTTGTCCTTTTCCCATTCCAGGGGGACGTTTTCAAGACCAGGGGTGGGGGCCAGGCCGTGCAGTTCACAGACATCGAGACCCTCAAGCAGGAATCTCCCACCGGGTGAGTCCAGCTTCCGGAATCCTGGGATTCCCAACATACTGGTCATGGAACCTTTCATTTGAGCTTCCGGAATCCTGGAATTCCCAACATGCCGGTCGTGGAACCTTTCACATGAGATTCTGGAATTCCCCAGGTTGCAGTGATGGAATCTTTCATTTGAGCTTCTGGAATTCCAGAATTCCCCAAATTTCAACTGTGAAACCTTTCATTTGAATTTCCAGAATCCTGGAATTCCCAGCATTCCAGTTATGGAATCTTTCATTTGAGTTTCTGGAATTCCCAAGGTTCCAGTGATGGAACCTTTGATTTGAGTTTCCAGAATTCCGGAATTCCCAAAATTTCCATTGCGGAACCTTTCATTTGAGCTTCTGGAATTCCCAAAATTCCAGATATGAAACCTTTAATTTGAGCTTCTGGAATTCCCAAGGTTCCAGTTGTGGAACCTTTCCTTTGAGTTTGTGGAATTCCTGGTGCATGTGTGGAACCTCTTCTGGGCTGAATGATCCAATGGGAAAATCCAGCCTGAAATCCCATGAACTTGGAGAAATCCATGGATGCTGGAGCTGCTGGCTCCAGGATTTACTGAGGAGGAGCAGGGAGGCGTTGGGATGTGGCAGATCCCACGGGGCTCCTGCCGTAATTCCCAAATTCCCCTTGCAGGCGGAAGCGCCGCTCGTCCCCTCCCGATCCTGACCCCGCCGGGGACACCGCGGACTCGGAGTGGACAGACGTGGAAACCAGGGTGAGCTGGGAATGCCGTCCTGGATCCTGGGATTTGGGATGGCCGGGGCTGGGAGGGACCCCCAGCTCATCCCGGTCCTTCCTCAGGCCCTTCCCACCATCCCGCCTGGCCGTGGGCACAGCGGGGCTGGGATCCAGAGCCTCTGGATGAGGCTTTGGGAATGCCGGGAATGCCGGGAATGGTGGGAAGCAGCGGGTTTGACCCTGGTGTGTTCCCAGTGCTCCGTGGCTGTGGAGATGAGGGCGGGATCGGCGCTGGGACCCGGATTCCAGCACCACGCCCAGCCCAAGTGAGTGCTCCTGGAATTCTTTCCCCACAGCTTCCAAACTTCGGGAATGTTCCCCCTCTGGCTTTGCTGCCCACACCAGGTTTGCATTCCCAGCTGGAATATCGGGAATGGCAGCGGGAATGCCCTGGATTCCCTCTCTTGCCCCTTGAACCTCTCACTCTTGCTATCCATAGGGAAATCCCAGTTTCTTGGGATTGGGAAATTCCCATTTCTCAGGACTCCAGTTCCCTGTGGGAAGGGGAAATTGCAGTGGAATTCCTGCTAAAATTCCAGCTCCATAATTATGGAACTGCTAAGGAGGCGTGGAGAATTCCCTCTTCCCAAATTATTGATAGGACAGCCCTGGGAATTCCAGCTCCACGCCCAGCCCAAGGAAGCGCTCCGACAACTTCCAAACTTTGGGAATGTTTTCCCCCCGGCTTTGCTTCCCTTCCCACTCTGGGTTTGCATTCCTGACTGGAATAGAGTCAGGAATGGTGGCAGGAATGCCCTGGATTCCCTCTGCTGCCCCTTGGACCTCTTGCTCTTGTTATCCATTGGGAAATTCCAATTCCCCATGGGAAGCAGGAATTGAGGAATTGGAATCCAACTCCGTTTGCTGCTCCCGCTGCCTATAAATCCAAGGAAAACACCAGATTTTTTTTAATTTCCTTGGATTAAAAATTGGATTTTTGAGGAGGTGTGTGGGATTTGGAAGTGCAAAACCCTGGGAATGGGGGATTGGCTGCTCCCAAAATTCCTCTGGATGAATCCTGACAGTTCTCTGTGGCTCTTTCCCCTCACAGGCGCAGGAAGCCCTGAACTTTTCCTGCTGGAATCCTGGACTTTCCCAGCCTGAGGAATTCTGCGCTGCCACTGCTCCTCAGGAATTGCTTTGTGCTCATTCCTGGAAGTTTTTAGGGAAGCTGGGAAATGGTTCCATGGGTGATCCCAAAGAAGTTCTGGATGGATCTGTCCTTCCCCGTAGATTTAGGGAAATCCTGAAGGTCCCTCTGGAATTCCAAATGGAGCTGGATCCTTACAGACACAGCCGCCAGGCTTTTCCCTGGGAGGCTTTTCCAGCTTTTTCCTGGTTTTTTTAGTCCCAAATCCCTCTTTTCCGGTCATTCCCTCTCTTTTGGGAAGACCCAACTGCTGCTATTCCGAGCTGCAGTCCAGCACTTTAAGGGTGTCTTTGGCCATTCCCGCTTTTCCCGGAGCCGGGAGAACCTCGGGAATGCTGCGTTCTTCTGGCAAAATGAATTTGGAATATTTAAGGTGTCACTGAGCTGTCAGAGCATTCCAGAGCCCCCCGGAATCCCGGGAGCAGTGGGAATTCTCATCCCGCCTGCCTTGGGGCGTTGGGGGGGTTATGGAATGTTTTCCATGTGGGAATGGGGGGAAGGGGATTTCCTCACAGGGCGGGTGGGAATTGTCTCTGTGTGTCCCTGCAAAGTATTCAATAAATCCTTTTATTCCAGAGCCCCTTTCTGCTGTTCGGGAATTCCGAGGGGAGCGGCTTCCCTGGCTCTGCAGAAAGTCGGGATCGGGGGCGGGTTTTTGGGATGTTAAATCCTGGGATCTGCTCAGATGCTGGGCTGGGGTTGGGACAATTTTATCCTCAGCTCTGCAAAGGGAATGTGGGGACGTTTGGGATCATTTGGAGGGATTGCCTCGATCCAAGGGGTTCCAGCCCATGGAAAAGCTTTTCTTCCCGAGGCTTGGAATCTCCAATCCCAGAATGGTTGGGATTGGGATTGGAAGGGACTTCAAAGCTCATCCCAAGGACAGGGACACTTCCCATTATCCCAGATTCCAAGCTGGCCTTGGATATCCCAGGGATCCAGGGGCAGCCACAGCTTCTCTGGAAATTCCAGCCCAGCCCCTGCCCACCCTCCCAGCTGGAATTCCTTCCCAATATCCTGTCCATCCCTGGGAGGCCATTCCCTGTGTCCTGTTCCTTGTCCCAAATCCCTCTCCAGCTCTCCCGGAGCCCCTTTAGGCCATGCAGGGGCCCTGAGGATTCCCTGGATCCTTCCCATCTCCAGGTGAGCATTCCCAGCTCTCCCAGCCCGGCTCCAGAGCAGAGGCGCGCCGGGACTCCCTCTGGAATTTCTCCAGCAGCTCCAGGTCCTTCCCCTGCTGGGATTCCCGAGCTGGACAGAGCTCAGGGAGACAGAGAGGATTCCCAGCCCCTCCGGAATTCCAGGAGCTCCAGAGGCAGCTCCCGGCTGGATCCGCGGGCTGCAGCTCTGCCCGAGCACCGCTAGAGGGGGCGGGAAAACCGCGGGAATGGCGCCGCTTCCCGAGCCTGCCCTGGGATAGGGAATGACCCCTGGGAATGTCCCTGCTCCACCCTCCTCCCGCCTCCTGCTGCTCTCCCGTGGGAGGATTGGGATTGGGGCTGGGATCGGGATTAAAATAGGGACTGGGATTGGGATAGGAGCTGGGTTTAGGATTGGGACTGGGAGAGGGATAACCTCCAGGAATGGTGCTGCTTCCCGAGCTTTTCCTGTGGGAATCAGGCTCTGCCCTGGGATAGGGAATGACCCCTTGGAATATCCCAGCCTGGGCAGCTTCCTGCCCCGTGGGAGGATTGGGATCGGGATAGGGATTGGGAAAACCCCTGGAAATTATGGAAAACTCTGGGAAAGGCTGCTGTTGGTGGGAGTTAATGAGCTCAGTAATCACTAATGAGGAGCTGTTCTTGGATCTGGATTCCCAGTGACAGGATAAATCCCATGGGGAATGTTCCTGTGGAAAACTGGGATAGAGGAGAAACTGATGCTCATGGAGAGGGTTTGGATGCAGAAAAGGGTTGGAAAGCACTGGGAATTCTGAATCAGCTCCCTTGGATTTGATAATTTTGTCATTCTATTTTTGAAATTTTTATTCTCATTTTTAATTTATTTAAAATATTCTTTTATTTTAATTCTTATTTTATTCTTACTATTAATTTATTTAATTTTTTAATTTTTATTCCTTTTTTCTTATTTTTAATTTAATTTTTTAATTTTATTTTTATTCTTATTTTTAATTAATGTTAAGGGGTTTTTTATTCTTATGTTTACATTTTTATTCTTATTTCCATTCTTTTAATTTTCATTTCCATTTTTATTTTATTTTCCCCCAAACCCTGGCAAACGGGGGAGGTTGGAGGGGAAATGTTGGATTTGCAGCTCCAGGATCTCCTCCCGGTTTTCCCAGGCAGATCCCGGTCCCAATCTCTTTAATTCCAGGGGAAAATCCCTGGAAAAAAAAACCGAACCAGCTTTATCAGGGCAAAGTGGGCAGCAGAATCCAAGCGTTTATCCCAGAATTCCCTCCCGGAGCGCTGGGAGTGCAAGGAGCGCTTTTTCCAGGAGGTGTCAGTGCGGCACCGCCATTCCCATCCCATCCCATCCCTGTTTTCCAGGGCTGCGAAAAACCCTTGGATCAGCAGCTTATCCCAGCTCAGCGCATTCCCTTTTCATGGATCCCCTTCCACTCTCCGGAGTCAATCCCGGCGTGGCTCTTTCCCCTCCGTGTCCCAAACTTCCAAGCCAGAATTCCAGCTGGGAATGCTCTTTCCCTCATCCCGGAGAAAACCAGCAGGAAAAGGGAGCTCCCTGCAAAGGGGCTTGGGACAGGACACAGGGAATGGAAAAGATTTAGGTGGGAATACTGGGCAGGGAGGGGCTGGGATGGAATTCCCAGAGGAGCTGTGGCTGCCCCTGGATCCCTGGAATGTTCCAGGCCAGCTTGGATGGGGATTGGAGCAGCCTGAGACAGTGGGAGATTCCCTGTCCTTGGAGGGCAGGGAATTCCCTGCCTGTCCGAGGGCAGGGACACCTTCCCCTATCCCAGGTTGTTCCAATTCCCATCCAACCTGACCTTGGACACTTCCAAGGATTTATCCACAGCTTCTCCGGGAAGCCGGTCCCGTTTTTTCCAAGGTTTCCCTCCAATGGATATCCTGGGTGAGGAATGCCAGGCCTGAGCATCCCCATCCCTCTCCAGCTCTGGGAGATCTGGATTAATCCATAGGGGATTTAATGGATTAATCGATGGGCGATTTATTGGATTCCTCATCCCAGCCCCAGGAGCATTTTCCTTACCTGGGATCCGATTAATCCATGGAATATTTGATGGATTCCGCATCCCAGGAGTGTTTTCCTAACCCTTCCCATTCACCCAGCCTCGTTTTTTCCATGCTGGGCCTTCCCCGCCTCCCCTGCGCTCCAACAGACGGAGCAGCTCATCTGGAAAAGCGGGAAAAACCTCCCAGATCCCTCTTTAATCCTGGAATACGGGCAGGTAACGGGTTCAATACGGCGCCAGGGTCACGGGGGAGCTCTGATCCCGAGCAATAACCAAGGCCTGGATTGAATTATTCCTGGGAAATTCCCTAATCCATGCCTGGTTAAAGCCCATCCCTTGGAACCTGGCGGTTCCTTTGGATGCGGATCCGGATCGGACGGAGCCGGAGCCCCACCTGCCCCCACAGCTCCTGAATTCCTCGGGATGTGCCACAGCTTTGGGGGTTCTCCCTCCTCTCCTCCCTCCTCTCCTCCCACTGGGATCCAAAGACTTACCTGGGATGCACCTGGAATCTTTTCAGATGGAATTTGGGGGGAGAACTCCTCTGATCCCTCCTCGATGGGAACAAAGTGACCCCGAGACCTCGGTTTTCCTTTGGCAGCGTATCCAAGAGGAAAAAATATCCCTGCCTCTCAAGTGGAGCCAGACCCGACGTAAATATTTATGGAATATTTTATTACAATCCCAATTTACTCCTTGATTGGAAACATTTCCTAATAACCCGCTGGAAAATCCAATTAAAGTGCAATTTAAGGGGTTTGCTCTGGGGTTTTTTTTCTGGAATTGTTTTGGCAGGAATGCTGAGCCGTAGGTCGGGTGGAGAGGTTGGAATGCCAGCGGGGTTGGATGCCCAGGGAAGAGCCTGGATTTAAAAATGCAAGAAAAGTAGGAAAATCCTGGCTTTCCTTGGGAAATCCTGATTTTCCTTGGAAAATCCTGGCTTTCCTTGGGAATGGGGCAGCTCAGCCCTTCCAGCTGCAATCCCTGCTGCTTTTTGTCCCTCTTTTCCCTGGTTTGGGGCACATCCCAAGAATCCCCTCGGCTCCGGTGGGATCAGGGGCACACAAGGACTTGGGAATCCCCTCGGCGCGAGTGGGAGAGGCTTTGGGATCTTGATCCCATGGGAATCCCAAAGGATAACCATTCCAGAACATTCCTTGGGGTTTGGGATGCCCAGCTGGAGCATGGAGCTGCTGCTCCAAGAACTGTGGGATTTATCCCTGGAATTTCCCAGTTCCTGGCTGAATTCCCAGCTTTATTTATCCAGCCCAGAACATTTCCCTGATACCTCCCACGGCAGCAGCTCCTATCAAACCTTCCTCCCTTTTTCCCTCTGAATCCCACATTCTGGATTTTCCCATCCCAACCAAAGGCTGTTCCATCCGGTGAGGAAGCCAGGAATGCTTAGGAACTTTTATTTTTATTGCACAGGACAAATTTAAAAAGTCCTCCTCAGGAATTCCTTGGAGACCCAAGACTTCAAGCAGAAGGCACAGGCTCCTTTTAAATGGAAAAGCAGGGAATGCTGGAATTCTAAGAAGCCGGGAAGCTGGGAAAGGCAATTATCTGCCTGGAAAACATTGAATTCATTAGGAGGGACATAAAGGCAAACTTTGGGAAGATAATTGGACCTTTTAAATCTCCGTGTTCTTGATCCCCGGCTCGTCTCATAAATATGGATTTTTATATAATCCCTAAAAAAACCCAGGCTCCCGTTAAGAAGGAGCACAAAAAGTGCGATAAACGCTGGAATTTTTGACATGGAATCAAACAAAAATGGAACAATAGGGAAGAGATTTGAGTCCAAAGGCTCCTCCTGGCGCATCCTGGTTGTTCCTGGTGAGGGAGGGGAGGGATCCAGCGGCTCCCGGGAGCTGGGTGAGATCTGGGAATCATCTGGGTGCTGACATCAGGGATTTCCATTNCATCGATCCCATGGATCCCATCCCTGGGATGATTCCGTGCCCTCCGTGGAAAAGGCTTTTCCCAAACCCCAGGGTGATGCTCCATGTGCTCCTGGTGTGGCACCAGGAGCTGCTTTCTGTGGAAAAATTATCCATGGCTGGACAATGCTGGGAATGTCTCTTAATCCTTGTCCTGCCGTGGGTAAGGGTTCCAGGTTTTTGTGCTTCTGTTCCCAGAATCCCAGACTGGTTTGGGTTGGGAGAGATCCATGGCAGGGACACTTCCCTCTGTCCTGGGCTGATCCAACCCAGCCTTGGGCATTCCAGGGATCCAGGGGCAGCCACAGCTGCTCTGGGAATTCCAGCCCAGCCCCTCCTCACCATCCCAGACAGGAATTCCTGCCCAATCTCCCATCCATCCCTGCCCTCTGGCAGTGGGAGCCATTCCCTGTGTCCTGTCACTCCATCCCTTGTCCCCAGTCCCTCTCCAGCTCTCCTGGAGCCCCTTCAGGCCCTGGCAGGGGCTCTGAGCTCCCCCTGGATCCTTCCCTTCTCCAGGTGAACATTCCCAGCTCTCCCAGCCTGGCTCCAGAGGGGTTCCAGCCCTGGAGCAGCTCCAGGGCCTCCTCTGGAATTGCTCCAGCAGCTCCAGGTCCTGCTGGAGTTGGGATCCAGGGCTGGAGCAGCTCTGCAGGGGGGGCCTCCCCTGAGTGGATGGAGGCTGTGGATTTTCCAAGGATTCCTCCAGGATTGCTGGAGCTCCCCTGGTGCTTCCATGGATCTGGATGTGCCCACAGGGGTGAGGAACAGAGAGGGGACAAAGCTCCAGACATGGAAACCCCCGGGAATGGTGAGGCTACGAACTCCTTAGCCCTTCCCAGCTCTGTGCCATGGGAAATGCAGGCAAGTCAGGCCTAATAATTAATCCAGGCTTATTCAGACCCACGGCTCCTCTCAGTGCAGCACTGATCCATCAGACACGTTCTCCTGGCTATCCAGGGTGGTTTGTAGTGGATACTTCTGGAGCAAGGGCTGGTTATTCCCCGGTTAATTAAACCCATCATTAGTCTCCGGGTCCTGGGTCAATCCTCGGGAAAATCCGGCGCCTTTCCCTCCCCTCCAATGATTAAACCATCGATCAGGAGTGGCTCTTTAATCTCCATCCCTGTAAACAGCCGTTCCCGGCCAGATGGGCACACAATTCCCATCCTCGCTTGGAATCTCTCGGAGCTTCTGGAAGCCTGGCTCGGAAAGAGCCGGGAATGTCCTGGGGATGCCCACGCAATCACACGGCCAATTTGCGGGGGTAATTACCCCGGATCCGGTAATTGGCGCCGCAGATGGCTCCGGGATGCACGGACAGCCTCGGGAATGGCGCGAGCAAATCCCGAATATTCCTGCACCCCGCGCCTCCCGGGAGCAGAATCGCCGGGGCCAAGGGGGGTGTTTGAGGCCGTCCCGTGGGACGTGGGACGCCCTCGGCTGGAAGGGACCTCCAAGGATCATCCAGGTACAGCCCCGAGAATTTTGGGAAGTGCGCTGGAGGGAGGGAGGAGCCGGGAGGGGATCCGGGAGTAACCGGGATCCGGCCGCGTTGGGAATGCCAGGGGAGCTGGAAGCAGAAGGGGGTGGCGCTGCCAGCCGTGATTCCCACAGGATGAATCCCAAAGGCCTTTCCCAAGGCTGTCCTGTGGTGAATCCATGTGCCATTCCAGAGGTGAATCCGTGTGCCATTTCAGAGGTGAATCCATGTTCTATCCCACCAATCCATCCCTGTGTCATCCTGTAATTTTATCCCTTTGCCATCCCATCCATGTATCCCTGTGCCATCCCATCAGTGCATCCATGTTCTGTCCTATCCATGCATCCCTGTGCCATCCCATGATTTTATCCTGTGCTATCCCATTCTTTTATCCCACGATTTTATCCTGGTGACATCCTCTCAGCGATCCCTGTGCCATCCTATCCATATATCCACATTCCATCCCATCCTTCTATCCCTGTGCCATCCCATCCATGAATTCCTGGTCCATCCAACGATTTTATCCCCATGACATCCCACTATTTTATCCCTGTGCCATCGATGATTTTAACCCTGTGCCATCCCATTACTTTATCCCCTGTGCCATCCCATGGTTTTGTCCTGGTGCCACCCTCTCAGCGATCCCTGTGCCATCCCATCCATGCCTCCACATTCCATCCCATTATTTTATCCCAGTGCCATCCCATCCTTTTACTGTGATTTTTTTCCCGGTGCCATCCCTGTGCCATCCCACGATTTTTTCCCGGTGCCGTGCCAGTGCCAACCCCGCCGTGGCTCGGCATTCCCTCTCCCTCTCTCCCGCTCTCCCCCGTTCCCGTGCCGATCCCTTATCCCTTTTTATTGCGGCGCGGCAGCCGCGGGCTCGGGCACGGATAAATTCCAGGGCGCGGAGCCGGCGGGGCTCAGCGCTAACATTTACCGGGCCCGCATCCCGCTGATCCCGCTCAATCCGCGCCCGCGCCGCCGCCCCTGGATCAATCCCTCCTCCAAAGGTTACGTGAAGGTGGCCGGATCCTCCTGAGCTGTTTGCAGAGCCTCCGTTTGCTCTGCTAACACCGCCCGGAGCTGCTTCCAAGGATTCTGTTTGCCTTGGATTAGCGCTGTTTGCCCAAACACCTTCCCCAATCCAATCGGGGCCAGGCTTTCCAAACATTTGGGCACATCTGTCAATCAATAGCGGCAATCGGGCTCCTGATCCAAACAGCAAACTCGGCCAAATCCAATATTTATCCAAACTTTTACTGACTCGGGCTGGTTTGGAGCGGCGCAGCGGCGGCGGTGCCGAAAGGTCCCGGTAATTTTTAACCGCGGGCAAACAGAGCCGGGCGGGGGAACCAAACACCGCGGCCGGGCCCGCCCTCACCGCGCGTAATTTGCTTAAATGTCCGGCGATTATCTGCTAATAAGGCCGGGGTTAATTAGGCGGGGCCTAGGAGGGCTTTGGCTGAGCCTGGCTCAAGGGCAGGGCGCGATTCCCGAACTTTGGCCCCGTGCTCGGGCAGGTGACTCGGGGGTGTTATCGGGGCGGAAAACACCTGAGCCCGACAAAAAATAAATATATAAAGGGAAATAAAAATCCCGTGAGGACTCCAGGCAAAGCTGGATTGGGGCTTGAAACAAAGAGGAGCAGGAGAGGCCAAATGTTTTTCGGGAGATGCTGCCAGGCGGGAATGGCCGGCCGGGAATAGGGCCAGGGAGCTGTCGGAAAGCTGGGAGATGTTCCTCATCTGCAGCCCCAGGGAACAGGGGATGCCAGGAGTGACACCCAAGCACGGGCAGGGCCTGGATCCAGCCCACGGGCGGGATCCGAGGAGGATAAAGGGATGGAAACATCTTCCCAAAGTCATGGAATCGCAGCATGGCTGGGGTTGGAAGGGCAGGGACACCCCCCAGCGTCCCAGGCTGCTCCCAGCCCTGTCCAGTCTGGCCTCGGGCATTCCAGGGATCCAGGGGCAGCCACGGCTGCTCTGGGAATTACTCCCAGCCAGGAATTCCTTCCCAATATCCCATCCAAATATCTCCTTTTACCATTCCAAACCACTCCCCCTTTTCCTATCACTGTCCATGCTGAAATTCACTCTCCCTCTTTTTTGGAATTCCCTTTCAGGCACTGGGAGATTGAAAAAGGAGGGAGAGCGAGCGTCTGTAACTCCTGATGGAAGGAGAAAAGTGGGGCAGGGAATGATCCACACGATTTTCCCTTTGGATACCCCAACACCTCCTTGTGACAGTTCTTATTCCAGAGGCCTTTTTCCAGGTGAGGTGCTCCAGCTCTGCCATTTTCCCGGGAAAAGGAGCCCAGCTGGGCTCTGATCGAGAGCAGAGAACACCTAAAAGATGCAGGGAGTGATGTTTTCCCTAAAGAATCCTCGTTTGGAATTCAGGGAGGAGCAATGGATGAGGTGCGTTATCCGTCCCCCACGCTTTGCTCCTGGCACTGGGATAAATATCAGATACGGGCACTCGGGGAGAAATTTGGGAGGGAAAACAGAGGGAGAACAGAGGGGAGGCTCCCGCAGGCAGCAGCTTTTGGTGGAATCTGGTTATTTATGGAATGGCAGAGAGCGAACGGGAGAATTCCAGCTTCCTTCTAAGCTGGGGAAGGCTGGAGAGGGATTGGGGCGAGGGATGGAGGGACAGGACACTGGGAATGGCTCCCAATGCCAGAGGGCAGGGATGAGTGGGAGACTGGGATAGTGGGAAGGAATTCCTGGCTGGGCTGGAATTCCCAGAGCAGCTGTGGCTGCCCCTGGATCCCTGGCAGTGCCCAGGCCAGGCTGGAGCAGCCTGGGACAGTGGGAGGTGTCCCTGCGATGGGATGGGATCCATGGGATGGGGGCTGCACACGCCGTTATCTCCGCTGTGTCCCGGTGCTCCTCGGATCCCGCTGGGAACGCGGCGCTCCGTGGGAGCTGTGCCGGAGCAGAGTCAATATTGGCTGAGCAAACACGGCCGGCAGAGCTGCTGTTTGCGGAGCCGTGGGCTCGGGGCTCGGCTGCCGCTTGGAAATCAGAATAATCCAAGGAATCCGGGGTTTTCCGAGGCACGGAGTGGTTTTCATGGAGGGGAGAGCGGGAGGCTCCCAGGGAAGCTCCGGTTACTCCGCCCGGGGTTGGAATTGGAGGCGGCTGCACTGGGGGGTCCTTGACCTCGAATCCATAGAAAAAAGTGGGAATGCACCAGAAGTGCTGAAGCAGGAGGTGGGATGGAGATATCCATGGAAAAGCAGCTTCTGTGGGAGCCGTGGCCTCCCGGCACTCCCACAGTTTCTCCGGAGTGTCGCTCTTCCCGTGACGGATCCCTGGAATATCCAGGTTGGACAGGGCTTGGAGCAGCCTGGGACAGCAGGAGTGTCCCTGCCCATGGAATGGGAGGAGATTTCAGCTCCCTTCCCACCCAAACCATTCCAGGATTCTCCATGTCCAAGGAAGCTCTGCCGTGCGTGGGAGCTCCCGTTCCCGCTGGATTCCGTTTGCGTTCCCTGGCCCCATCCCCACCGGATAACGGGAATGCTGTGGGCAGCCACCAAGCTGGGCCCCAAATCCCAAATCAAAATCCACTTTCAACCATAAATTTCCATAAATATTCCAAGGTGGATCTTTCCTTCTTTGGTCCTGAGGTTTCCCTTCAGTTTAAAAGGCAGGAGGAGGAAAATGGAAATCCAGGAAAAGGGAAAAAATCAGGAAAAGAAAAAAGAGGAATACAAGGAGGCTTTGAGGAGAAGGGATTTGCCTGTTCATTTTCCCACTTTTTCAGGGAGGAGAGGAAAAGGGTTCAAATCAGGGAAAAGGGGGATCAAAGGACAGGAAAAAAGGGATCAAAGGACAGGAAATCCTGGAGTTTTCTTGGAAGGTGTCTGGGAAGTGCCGAGGGAGCAGCAGGATTGTGATCCCAATCCCTGCTCGCTCCAGTCCAGGAGCATTCCCAGATTCCCAAGCCTGGATTTTTAACCCCTCAGAGGCCAGAGCGCTGCCCCAGCCCCGCTGGCCATGCCCTGGCCTTTTCCAGCCGTATTCCCATAATTCCTGCTTTCCACCCATCCCATTGTGCAACATTCCCGCAGAGCCCTCCAGCTCCTGGCATCCCTGGGTGTTTAATTCCCTTTGGATGAGGGAAATGGAAAAACTGACCAACAGTTCCATGCATCCAGGGCCGGCCTCCGGAGCGGGTGTTTATGGAAAGCTCCTGTGCCAACCTCTCCTCATTTTTCCTGCTGCTCTGGCACCGGGAAGGACAAATATTTATATTCCAGGCTTTTCCGATTGTTTCCATGTTGAACCGCTTTCCAAGGAACTCTTCATGTGGTTCCAAGGATTGCCATTAATTTTCACTTCCAATTGGATCCAGCTTTCCTCCAAGGTTTTAATGTTGGGAACGATTTGTTTTGGGAATGCGGTGCTGGATTGGCAGGGGGTGGGAATGTCACATTCCTGGTTTATTTAAAGGATAATTAAGCTTGGAATGTTATGTTCCCAAGCCCTGGAAATGTTCCAGGCCAGGTTGGAGCAACCTGGATTAGGGGGAGGTGTCCCTCAGAGGGTGGAATGGGATGAGCTTAAAGGTCTTTCCCAAAAGAATTCCATGATTAAAATATTGATCCTCCATTGGAGAAATTAATTCAGAGGGAAAATCCAGCTGAGTGTCCCTCCAGCACCTCCAAATCCTGGGAAATGCTCAGGCCCATCCCATCCCATCCCATCCCATCCCATCCCATCCCATCCTATCCCAGGATTTGCCCTTCCCTCCTCTCCCCTCTTTTGGGAAAGCAGCTCCCTGATCCCTGACTTCCTCATTTAATAAAGGGAATAAAAGATCAGAAACCCTGGAAAAATCCTGAATAATTCACCAGCCTCGAGCTGTTTCGTTACCTTGAGCATTCCAGCGGCTCCTGACACCTTCTCTCACTAGTGATCCCATCCCAAAATCCCTGGGAATGTTGGCTGGATCCCCCTGCCCTCGTTGTGGGAACCAGGGGTGTGGGAGTGGCAGCGCTGCTGGGAAAACGCAGTGGATTTGACCCGGAATCTTTGGCAGGAAGAGAAAACCATTCCAGGGCTTTTCCCACTGCCTGCCAGAATCCAGGGATCCTTGGGCATCCATTCCCTCCAGGAGAACGGGAGCTCCGATCCAGGATTCGATCCCGCCCTGCCTCTCCAGGGGCTTTTCCTTGGTGAGTTGGGGTTGGGATTGGGGCAGCACCGGAGCTTGGCTCCTTCTCCTCAGGCTGTTCCCATTCCTGCTTTTGTGAGCTGGGAGTGGATCCCAATGTTGTCTTCCCGAGCTAATTCCCATCCTGGCAGGTGCTGGAGCTCTGGGATGCGGGAGCTGTGGGCTGGGGTCATTATCCCTGGATTTTAAGCGGATTATGGCGACTTTGGGGCGGTGTTTGTTGGATTTCCCCACGCTCCGTGTTTGCTCGGCGGCTCCCAAAGCCAGCAGGGGCCTGATCAAACATTCCTGATCCCTCCTGAGGCCCTTTTCCCAAAGATCCGCTCCCAGGAACAGCCATGGGGAGCCGGGAATGCGCTGTCCAGGTGGCACCGAGGAATCCAGGATCATCCCGAGCCCAGGAGCCGGGATGGAGGAGCAGCCCTGCCCGGGGGTGTCACCGTGGAGGTGTCACTGTGGGATAACAGTGGCATTCCTGGTGAGATGGGACTGCTCCTCCTGGAGAAGGGAGGATCCAGGGACACCAGGAGATCCCGCGGGATGTGCTGGACTCTGGCGCTCCGGGGAGCATCCCAAGCCAGGCTGGGACCCTTCAGTGGCTCCTGGAAAACCAAAGGATTCCTGGGAAGGGAGCAGGGATGCTGGACAAGGCCGTGGGGTGTCCCTGCAGATCCGTGTGGAGCTCCAGAGGGAGGCTCAGGCTCCCCAAATCCAGAGACAGCTGGGAAGGGCCTGGCAGGAGCCCGGAATTCCAGTGGGATCCGAAGCTTGGGAAAGCTCCTGGATCCCATGGGTGGCTCCTCTGGCTGCCCGGGATCCCGGGATGCGGCTCCAGCCCTGTCCTGTGTCCCATGGATTGGCCACGCAAATTCCAAAGGAAAAGCTGCTCCTCCTGCCGCTATCCCAGGCTGCTCCAGCCTGGCCTGGGACATTCCAGGGATCCAGGGGCAGCCACAGCTTCTCTGGGAATTCCAGCCCAGCTTTTCCCCAGCCTCCCAGCTGGGAATTCCTTCCCAATCTCCCAACCATCCCTGCCCTGTGGCAGTGGGACCCATTCCCTGTGTCCTGTCCCTCCATCCCTTATCCCCATTCCCTCTCCAGCTCTCCTGGAAGTGGCTCTGGAAGCGACTCTGACCTCCCTGGAGCTCCTCTCAGCGGGAATTCACCTTCAATGGTCAACCGCAAACCCCAAAAAATTCCATAAAAAAAACCAAAACACAAAACACCCAAAAAAACAACCCAGGAAGCAACCAACCAACCCCTGCGGTGCTCCGGGAACACCAATTCCCGGGATTGGCAGGGAATGAAAGCATTCCCTGCTCCCTGCCAGCGCCGGGCCCGAAATCCCAGCCCCGCTCCTGCCGTGCCCGGCTGATGAGCCAGGAGCCCCCGGGAGCCGCAGCTCCCCCGCTCCCGAGCCGCATTCCCGCTTTTCCCCTGGCACATCCATGAATTTATATTGACCTTATTAGAGCGGCTGCTGCCGGCAGCGCCGGGGCCTCGTTTGCACAAATTAAAGCTGTCAGCGGGAATTCATGGAGCGGCGGGAGCGGGAGCCGGGACGGGAACGGCCGGGATTGGGATGGAGCGGGGAAAGGGATGGATTGGGGAGCAGTGGGGAAAGGGATGGATTGGGAAGCAGTGGGGAAAGGGATGGATTGGAAAGGAATGGGGAAAAGGGACAGACTGTGGGATAAGCCCTGCTCAGGATGGGAATGGCTGGATTGGGAAGCAGCAGGGAAAGGGGATGGATTGCGGGAGAAACCCTGCTCAGGACGGGAGGGTCGCTCTCAGGTGGGGTTGTTTTTTTAGAGATTTCTTGCTCGGGATGATTTTCTCCCTTTCCCTTCCTCCCTTTCCCCCTTTCTTTTTCTCCGTTTTTCTTTCCCCCTTTCTCTTTCCCACTTTTTCTTCCTCTCTTTTCTTTCCCTTCCTTTCCCTTTCCTCCTTTACTTTTCCCCCTTTTCTCTTTTCCCTTTTCCCTTTTCCTTTTCCTTCCTCTCTTTCCCTTCCCCAAATTTTTCCCCTTGGAACACTTCCAGGGATGGCGCATCCATGATTTCCCTGGAAAAGCCGTGCCAGGGCCTCCCCACCCTCACTGGAAGGAATTTATTCCTCCCTGCAGTGCAAAAAGAGACGCCAGATCCAAACCTTCATCTCCCAAATCCGTCCAAACCCGGTGGATCCCAATCCCTCCCTGCTGGAGCCGCACTGATCCCGCGGATCCACGGCCGGGGCAGCGGCTCCAGGCTTGGATTTGTGCCCTGGGAATTCCAGCCGGGCTAAATTTGTCCCGCTGGCGCTGGGGAGGGCAGAGCTCCCTTCTCCAGCGCCTGGAAGATGGGCTGGGAGCAGCTTTCCCACAGGATTAGCGCCCTGGGGCCCCTGGGGCCGTCACTTCCATCTGTGGGATCCACGGATCGGCCTCTGCCGCAGCTGGGCTGGGAAAAAAAAGGGAAAAACTCAATTTTTATGGATGGCAACACGTGACAATCCGCCGATCCAGCCTGGAGCTCCCCTTACAAACACCCGATTCCGCGGCTGTCCCAAAAGCTGGAATTCCAAGTGTTCCAGCAGCCTGGGGGTGTTTACAGCAGGAATAAGAGTCGGTGCTTCCCTTCTCCAGGAAACTTGGGAAGAGGACAGGTGATCTCAGCCGTGCCATTTGTGGAATTCTGTGGGAATCTGGAGTGAGATTAACGCCTCTCCTGCATTCCTGGGCGGGCTGGCAGCTGCCGGAGCGGGGAAGGAACCTCGGGAAGCAAAGAGCTCCAAAATCCCAAAATCCCCAAATTCCCTTGACGCAGAGCCAGCTGCAAAACTCTGCTTTTTTAAGGCATGAGGAGCGGGATAACAGGAGCAGGAATAGCGGGAATGGGATGGGAACACCCCCGGGATGCCTTTTCCTTGGATATTCACGGGATCAGCTCTTCCTCTCAGTGGCAGAGATTCCTGCTTTTCCCGAGATATCCGCACAGGAGTGGGTTTGGATCCAGCCCCTGCTGTGGATTTCCAGGTGAGACCCTCAGGGAATTCAGTCCTTTAGGAAAAGCCCGGATGCAGTGGGAAAACAACGCAGGAATTGCTGCTGGAGCCGATGACCACAAAGGGCTTTTCCAACCCAAACCATCCAGGGATTCCAGGATTTTTCCTCCTCCTGTCCCAGGGACTGGTGCAGGGCTGAAGGGATTTGTCCCTCCAGATTTTTGTCTCAGGATTTTCCCTCTGGATTTTCCCTCTGGGTTTTTTCCTCAGAATTTTTCCTCTGGATTTTTCTTCTGGATTTTTCCTCAAGATCTTTTCCTCAGATTTTTTTTTTCCTCAGGATTTTCCTTCTGGATTTTTTTCCTCAGGATTTTTCCTCTGTATTTTTTCCTCAGGATTTTTCCTCAAGATTCCTTCCTCAGGATTTTTCCTCATCTGCTTGATCCCATATTTTAAAACATCCCTTCAGGAGCTGCAGAATATCCTGGATTTTCTTTGGATCTGTGAAGATCCTTCAGCATAGCCCAGAATCCCAAGGATCTGATAAATGTGGGATAATGGTGGCATTCCTGACCAGAAACAGGATTGTTCATCCTGGAGAAGGGAAGGATCCAGGGACACACTGGAGCAGCTTCTGAGGAGCTCCAGGAGAGCTGGAGAGGAGCTTGGGATGAGGGATGGAGGGATAGGACCCAGGGAACGGCTTCAGATTGGAAAAGGAGAGATTTGGGTGGGATATTGGGGAAGGAATTCCTCCCTGAGAGGGCTGGGCTGGGATTCCCAGGGGATCTGTGGCTGTCCCTGGATCCCTGGAATGTCCCAGACCAGGACGGACAGGGCTGGTGCCCCTCCAGGGACACCTGGCAGAGCCAGGGGTTGATTTTTCCACGGCTGCACCTTCCCAGCACCATTCCCTTGCCATTATCCCAGGGTAATCCAACAAACCTGGGAAAATTCCCGTGTTTCCCAGCTTTTCCTGCCCCTCCGGGGGTGGATCCTCGGGGTGCTGGCAGCCCCTCTTCCCATCCATCCATTCCCGAGGATTCCCAAGGCCTCCCGTGCCAGCTGCTTCCCTGCATCCCACCCCTCTCCCGTGCAGTAGCCTAGGAAAATATTGAACCCGTGCCCAGAGCAACACCAGGATATGAAGGGGAAAACTTTAAGATGTTTTGTAACTCCTTTTTTTTTCTCCTTTTTTTCTTTTTTTTTTTTTTTCTCAGGACCTGCCAACTCTTAATTTTTCCAGTTTGGAATAAGACCCTTGGAACCATCTGTTTGCTGTCAAGCCGTGTTTGTTTGGAAAGGGGTTTTATGGATTTTTTCCAGCTCGCACTCCTGTTCTTCCACCCGGTTTACTGAACTCCATAAACGTCGGCTCTGGCAGGGTTTTTTTGGGGGGGAGTTTTGATTTAGGATTTAATCAAAATGGAGCCGTCAGTGTCTTTAATCAATGGGAATGGAGATCAAAACCAAAGGAATGGGAGTGAGGAATGAAATATTTAATGGATCCCTTTGAAAGTGCCTGATTCCCGACCTAATGGCTACCAGGGATCATTAGGACAAACTTCCAAAAAAAAAAAAAAACAAACCTCCAAAAACTGCTGGCCGTGCTTTTTAAAGATAAAAAGGGAGAAGGCAATTTAAGGCTTAAAAGCAATTCCAGCCTTTTATCCCATTAAATATTAATAATGAAGCAGCGCCAGCGGCTCCGGGGCTGCCGCAGCTCCTGGGGACAGGGATCGGTGTCCAAAGATCCCCGTTCTCATCCCGGTTTGGGCAGTGGGGATGGAGGGAGCACGCCTGGATTGGGCCACACTCTCTGTGGGACGGTGGCACCGGCATTCCCTGCCCGACGGGATGCACGGGTTTGGTGTGGGAATAAATCAGGAAAAGGTGGGAAGTGGAGCTGTGGTTCCCCTGGCACCACTCCATCCCCCATTCCTCCAGCTCTTCATCCTTCCCTCCATCCATCCATCCATCCACCCATCCCTCCATCCATCCATCCCTCCCTCCATCCATCCATCCATCCCTCCATCCATCCATCCATCCATCCATCCATCCATTCCTCCACCCATCCATCCCTCCCTCCATCCATCCCTCCATCCATCCATCCATCCATCCATCCATCCAT
>VXBR01007475.1:45664-63634 GCA_013400215.1 Cisticola juncidis | reverse complement strand
CCTTCTCTTGTCCAGGTGAACATTCCCAGCTCTCCCAGCCTGGCTCCAGAGGGTCTCCAGCCCTGGGAGCAGCTCCGGGGCCTCCTCTGGAATGGCTCCAGCAGCTCCAGGTCCTGCCGATGTTGGGATCCAGAGATGGAGGTCTCCCCTGAGGGCGCAGAGGGGGACAATCCCCATTCCTGCTTCCCAGACTGTGGGATGATCCCGGGAGATCCCCTGGGGGTCAGCGCTGCTGGAGGCTGCTCCTGCTTCCAGCGGCCCTGAGGAGTGACAGGGACAGAGGGTTGGGGATGAGCTCGATGCCACCTTGTCCTCTCAGGTGTCACCAAACCGCTGCAGGCGCTGCCTCCCCGGACTCCCCCCAGCTCCACCTCCCCCGCATCCCGGAGAACCAGCAAGGAAGCGGCTCCCCAGGATCCCTCTCTGCATTCCCTGGATAAAACCGGGAGGGTGGGACACCTGTGGCTTCAAGGAGCAGCTCTCCCGGCCTCCTCCCGGCACGGCTGCGTTTTTAATCAGCTTTTTTTTAAATTTAATTTTCAGCCTCTTTCTTCTCCTGTTTCTTCTCCTGGTGTTTTTATCTCCGCTTTGGATGCACAAATCCCGACTATTTTGTTCCCGGAGTCAGCGGGATGATCAAGGGGTTTGCAGCCTCCTGAATTATTCAGGATATCGGAGTTCCTCACTAAATATTTTTGCTTCCAGCCTGTCAGGGAGAAGATCACAGGAATATTTTGTTCATTCCAAGATCCCTCTCCGAGCGCCGGTGATGGGCAAAGCGCTCCCGTCATTTCCAGAGGGGCTCGTTAAGGGAGGGGCTCATCATTAATTAGAGCAGGGGCAATGTCATTGTCACCCCCAGGGTGGCTTTGGGGACACGGGGCTGGCTGGGAATTTTCTCCAGGGCTTGGAGAGGGAATGGGGTTGTGCCGGCGCTGTTGGACTGGGGTGGGTGGCTGGAAGTCACCCCGAGTGTCCCTGGGTGGAGGTGGCAGTGCCACCCCACCAGACCAGGGGACACCAGTGCCTGACGGAGTGTCCTGGGCTGGGGACCCTCAGCTTATCCCCCATTCCTGGGAGGGATGGAATCCCAAAATCCTGGAATAGGAGGGGTTGGAAGCGGCCTCTGCCCAGGCAGGGTCACCTGGAGCAGGTGACACAGGGACACATCCAGGTGGGTGTGGAGGGGCTCTGGAGAGGGGGACAGTGGCATGTCCTTGGTGGGATGGTGGCATGTCCTTGGTGGGATGGTGGCATGTGCTTGGTGGGACAATGGCATGGCCCTGGTGGGACAATGGCATATTCCTGGTGGGATGATGGCACATCCCTGGAGGGATGATGGCTTGTCCTGTGTGGGACAATGGCATGGCCTTGGTGGGACAATGGAATGTCCTTCATGGGACAATGGAATGTTCCTGGTGGGACAATGGAAAGTCCCTAGTGGGACAATGACATGTTCCTGGTAGGACAATGGAATGTCCTAGGTGGGAGAATGGAATGTCCTGAGTGGGACATTGGAATGTTCCTGGTGAGACAATGACATGTCATTGGTGGGACAATGGAATATCCTTCATGGGACAATGGAATATCCTTCATGGGACAATGGAATGTCCCTGGTGGGACAATGACGTGTTCCTAGTGGGGCAATGGAATGTCCTTCACAGGACCATGGAATGTCCATGGTGGGACAATGGAACGTCCCTGGTGAGACAATGGAATGTCCATGGTGGGACAATGGAATGTCTGTCATGGGACAATGGAATGTCCCTGGTGGGACAATGGAATGTTCCTGGTGGGACAGACACACCCCCAGAGCTGCTGCCACACCCACCAGTGCCTGGCCCTTCCCCAGCAGCATTTTTTTGGATTTGTGGTGGTTTTTCCCAAATTCTCCCATGGTCTCTGATGTGGGACCTTCTCCTGTTCCTCAGCAGGGGCCCCGCGGCTCCTCCTCCCGCCGTTCCCTTTCCACGCGCGGCATTCCAGGGCTCCACATTGTCACCATCACCAACCTCTTCTTGTGGTTACATCATAAAAATTCCCGGGATCTTGGACGGCCCGGGAATATTTGCATATGTACATCCCTCGTTTTCACGGCACAGCCTGGCTGCCAGATGGGAAAACTGACGGAGCCTCCAACATTTATCCCCGACTCTGCCGCTTCCCTGCGCCGGGAGCCGCAGCTCCGGAAACGGGGAGGTTTTCCAGCCCTGGGACACTTTCACAGGGATCAGGGAAAAGGGGAGGGAAAACCACACGGAATCAATTAAAGGCCGCTTCCCAACGTTAAACGGTGGGGAAAAATTCCTTCATGTGCCCTTGGAAAAATGGGATTGTGGCTGCAGAAATCCCTTTTTCCTTGGATTTCACCCCGTGCCCAGCACACGGATTGGGTGTCCTGAACACCACAGCCCACACCAGGATTTATCCCAAAGGACTGGAGAAACAATTTTTGCGGGGGGAAACAATTTTCCTTGGGAACATGGAACAGGAATTTTGACTTTTACATTTTTTTCCAAGCCCAGATTTCAATGTTTGGGGTATAATGGTGGTTTGGGGAGTATAATGGTGTTTTTTGGGGTATAATGATGCTTCTGGGGGTTTAATGGTGATTTTTAAGTGTATAAAGGTGGGGTGTTAAGAGATAATTATACTCTTGGGGGTATAATGGTGATTTTTGGGATATAATGATATTTTTTGATGATTTTTTTGGGGGTATAATAATGATTTTTTGGATGTAATGGTGGGTTTTTTGGGGGGTATAATGATGCTTTTTAGGGTGTAATGATTGTTTCTGGGATATAATGATATTTTTTGGGATAAGAGGATTTTTTGGGGCACAATGATGCTTTTTAGGGAGTAATGATGGGATTTAGGGTACAATGATGGTTTTTAGGGTGCAGTGAT
Organism: Cisticola juncidis; assembly: GCA_013400215.1. Classification (NCBI taxonomy): domain Eukaryota; kingdom Metazoa; phylum Chordata; class Aves; order Passeriformes; family Cisticolidae; genus Cisticola; species Cisticola juncidis. The sequence goes on along the minus strand of VXBR01007475.1, from coordinate 60,727 downwards.
TTTTTGGGGGGTATAGAGATGAGTTTTAAGATGCAATGATGATTTTTAAAGTGAAATTGTGGGGTTTAGGGTACAACGATGTTCTTTGGGCTCCAATGATACTTTTTAGGGTGCAATGTCGATATTTTGGAGTGTAGAAATGATTTTTTTTGAGTCCAATTTTTTTTTAGTGTAATGATGCATTTTAGGACTTTTAGAGGGCGAAGCTCCTTTTGGGGTGTCATGGTGTCGTTTTGGGGGTGCATTGAGGGGCACAATGAATTTTTTAGGCTATAATGATGATTTTTGGGATCTAAAAGTGTTGCCCCACATCCCTAAGACAGTCTGGGATCTCTTCCATGTCAGAGGGCTTGTAAGGGATTAATCAACCCCCCTAATTATTTTGGAACATCCCAAATTATCCAGAGGGAACAGCAGGAAAACGACGCGACCTCCAAGCAGAGCCTCATTCCAGGAATCCGTCCTCTGCTCATTCCTTAAAGCTCCGGCAGCACAAACTGGGATCCACATGTCCCTAAACGGTTCCCGATGACGCGCACGGGAATTTTCCGGCGTTATTCCGGAAATGTAACGACAAGGGCCCTTCCCTGGGATTAATTGGCTCCTAAGTGGTTGCACGTGTTGTGTTTGGAGTCTTGGATCCCAGGAATGCTGCTGGAGGCAGGAATTTCGGGCTCGGGGAAGGGATTGATCCGGCTCCAAAGGGCAGAGCGCAGTTTTCCAGGAATGGGATTGGAGCATCCAACAAATAGGCTGAAAAAAATTTAAAATGTGATTTTAAGGGTAAAAAGGTGATTTGGTGTTTCTTTCCTAAAAATCCAGCTGGATTTTTAAAGCAAATTCCAGATTTTATTTTGGTTTTTTTAAAAACTTTTTTAGGATTTTTCGCGATTGTGGAGCCATCCAGGGTCGGGAAATCCAGGAGTGCCAGGGTTTCTCTGGAAGGTGAGGAGCTGGGAAGGTTCATGGAGCCAAGAACAGTGACAGGGCCTTGGCAGAAATTCTGGGAGGACGAGGAATCCACGATGATCCATGAAATCTGTGAAATGAAAAAAGGGGAAAATGCATGCATGGAGTCGGATTTGCTCCGTTTTCCAGAGGGGTTTGGAAGGTGCTTGTCCCATGCTTGTCCTTCCCTCAGCACTAAAAGGATTTCCAAAGTCTCCAAAAGCTTCCAAAAATGATGGATGTGCTCCTCTGTCTCCAAAAGTCCAGCTGGGAATCACTGGATCCCCCCCAAAAAAATCAGGAGGAATTCAAGTAAATCTGTGATGCTCACACCGATATTCCCAGAGCTCTGCACATCCCAAATGATCCCAAATCGATCCTCAGCACTCCCAGCTGGACGTGTCCCCTCTGCCCTGAGGGAATCGTGCCAGGAGGGTGTCCCTGCTCCTCCAGGTGCCCTGGGAAGGTGTCCCAGGTGTCCCTGCTCCTCCAGGTGCCCTGGGAAGGACGGGATGAGGCTGCAGCCGCTTCTTCCCGAGCCGGTCGCAGCCGACTGCAGCAATTTTCCAGCTGAAAGGAAAGCTGTGAAAACTCCTCACGGATCACAGGAGGCACGGCTGCAATTCCCGCTCCGGTGCTCCAGGGATTTACCTCTTGTTTAAAAAGGGGAAAAAAAAGAAAAAGGGAAAGGCAAAGCTCCGTGTCCCTCCGGAGCTCCAAAGTCAGGAGAGCGCGGACTCAAGGTCGGATTCAGCCTCGGCCCATCCAACCAAAACCTCCCATTATTTCCCTGAGCTGTTTAAAATCAGGAATTCTGCAGGGAAGAGTTCTCCTCTCCTTGGCCAGGAAAAAACCACGGGATAGAAAGAAATACAACACAAAGTGTCCCTGTTCCCAGCCCTGGGAAGGGCATTGGGATTGCATGGAAAATCCCAGCAGCAGCTCCCGAGGATCCATAGGAAATGCGAAGGGCATGGAGGGCTCTGGGACAGCTCCAGGAGAGTCCTGGCCCCTCAGGGACACCAGGAGTGGCCCTGTCCCCATGGGAAGGGCATGGATGAGCCACCCCCGTGTGTCCCCTTCCAGCCTGGAATCTGCCTCTTCCCACAAACCCTGTGGGCCGGGAATTCCCCAGGCACAGGGACAGCCCGTGCACAGCACGAGGCACAGTGAAATTCCCATTTTCCTGTAGGATTGCAGAGAATCCTGGAAGGGTTTGGGAACCTGGAATATTCCCAAAGCTGATCCTGTCCCCCTCTGCCATGACAGGGACAGCTCCCACTATTCAGGTTGCTCCAAGCCCCATCCAATCTGGAATATTTCCAGGGATGTGGCATCAGAGTTGATTCACTGCCGCGTTTCCAGCACCTTTGGGACCTTCCCAAACTTTCTGACATCCACAGGAAATTTTTTCCCCTGGCTGGAATTTTCCTTCCCGTGGGCAAAGCTGAGGGGAGGAATCCCCACCTGAGCTGCTGGGGGGTGACAGGGACACGGATCCTGAGCCGAGGGATCCCAGCTGGCAGAGCTGGGGAAAACTCCTTCCAAGGAAACCTCAATTCCAAGGAAACCTCAGTTCCAAGGAAACCTCTCCTTCCCTGCCCACTCCAGGGGCAATTCCCACCGCGCTCCGGGAAAGCAGTGGCTCGGAGCGAGCCAAATTCCAATTGTTGTTCCTCCTGTGCCGGGAACCAGAGCTTGGGAGCTGTTCCCGGCATTCCAGCCCCTTCCCAGCCTGACAGCCGCTCTCCCTTCCCAGAAATTATCCCTCACTCATGGCTCCAGCCCTCTCCCTGCTCCAGCTTTGGGAAGGGACGAGCTCCGGAGCCGTTCCAGTGAAGATCTCCCTGGCGCTGGCAGTGGGAATAGCTGGAATGTGGAGCTGCAGCTCCGGGCCTCAGCTGTTTCTTTTCGAGCTGTCACTGGAAAATTCCAGAGGCTGACCATGATATTTTTAACGTGGCGGCGCTGAGGGAGAGAGATCCGGATTATCCCGACCCACCTTGGGCTGGGAGCGGGGACGGGACGGGGCTGCTGCTCCGTGTCAGAGGCCTGAGCCATTCCCAGCTCCCAAAAATTGTCCTGCACCTCCCAAATCCCGGCTCCTCGGGGAGGTGAAGGTCTGGAGTGTCTCGAGCTGCTCATCCTGGGCTGATTCCTGGCAGGAAGGAGGGAATTGTCCCCCCTGTGTCCCCTCAGGTGCAGGCCCCACCTGCAGAGCTGCTCCAGCTCTGATCCAACACCAGGACCCGGAGCTGCTGGAGCAATTCCAGAGGAGAATCGCTCCCAGGGCTGGAATTCCTCTGGAGCCAGGCTGGGGGAGCTGGAAATGTTCACCTGGAGAAGGGAAAGGATCCAGGGGGAGCTCAGAGTCCCTGCCAGGGCCTGAAGGGGCTCCAGGAGAGCTGGAGAGGGGCTGGGGACAAGGGACAGGACACAGGGAATGGCTCCCACTGCCAGGGGTGGGATGGGATGGGGTTTAAGGGTTTAAGGTCCCTTCCCACGCCAAACCGTTCCAGGATTCTGGAATTCCGCGCTCGGGCGGGAGGCGGGGCTCGGCCCCGGGATTGAGTTGTCTCGGGATCCTTTGGGAGCAGCTCCAGCCCCGCTCCGTGACCCGACCCGGGGGTGCCGTCAGCGAAAATAAATCTGCCTAATCCCGAGGAATGAGCGGGAGCGGCGGCAGCTCCGCGGGGATTAGAGCCGGGAGTTTTGCGTTACAGCACTTGGAAGGGCCGGGATTTACTTGGAAACCGAATCCCGTTAATTAGCGTTCTGCTAATGGCAGCCCTGGATAAATTTAGCGCCCCCGGTCCCAGCGCCAGGCGCGTGTTCAGATCCCGATACCGGAGCCATTAACGCCTCTCCTGGGAAGCTGTTCCCGGCGGGAACAGGGATTCTCCCGAGCCAATCCGTCTTCCCAACGCCCCGGCCCAGAAATCCACCTGCATTTGTCAGAATTCCAGCCCAGCCAAAGGTCGGGAGAATGGGATATCCCGGGAAAAGCAGGATCCGCCGGGATGTGCCCCCGACTCCGGCGTGTCCCGTCCCAGGGCGCGTGCGGGGCGTGGATTTATCCGGGGCGTTCCTCGGGCGGTCCTGGAGCTTCTCCAGGGTTTTCTGAACTCCGGGGACATCGAAGGTGGGAAAGGGAGTTTGGGAATTTTGGAGAGCTTTAATGATTGTTTGGTGTTGATTAACCCCTAATTTTGGGCCTGATTACCCACCCCCACCCCAGCTGACAGGAGGAGAAGGGAACACATTCCTATGAAGCCTGAGGGGACGGAATTCCAGCGTGGAAGGAGCACAGGATTGGGGCCATTCCTGAAAATCCACTGTGTGCATTCTTCCTGGAATTTGGATGGGATCTCAGAAGGAATTGTTCCCTGAGGGTGGGGAGGGGTTGGGATGGAATTCCCAGAGAAGCCGTGGCTGCCACTGGATCCCTGGAAGTGCCCAAGGCCAGGCTGGAGCGGGATGGGATGGGATGGGATGGGATGGGATGGGATGGGATTTAAGGTCCCTTCTCACCCAAAACCATTCCAGGATTCCATGAAATGCCGATCCCTCTCCCAGACCAGTGAGTAGGACTGGACGCAGTGGCCAGGCAGGAGCCATTGGCATCCCAGGACAGCATTCCCGTGGTGTTTGGGTCCTGGGATGGAGCCACAAGGAAACCCCACATCTCCCTGGCCTTGGCTCCATCCCGGATTTTCACTGGATCGTGGTCACTGGGATTAAAGAGCCTCCCCATTCCCTGGGGCCATTCCACGCCCGCTGAGGTGCTGGGTCATTCCCACCGCTCCAAGACCCAGCCTGGGAGTGGGAGCATCACTGGACTGGGATCAAAGCCTGGGAAAACACCGTGTGTTCCCACAGGGGTCAGGATCCAGGTACATCCCATGGGATCCTGGCCTGAGCATCCCTTCCCTGCGGGATAAACCCCAGGGGATCCCTCTCTGGGCGCCAAGGGCTCCAAAAACATGGAATAAACTCCAGGAGGAGGGAAAAACACTCAGAGCACATGGAGCCAGGAGGGAGAGTTTGGAGAGCAAATTTTGGGGTTTTTTTTTCAGCTGGGAGGTTTCATTCCTCATAAAAGCTGCACTTGGCTCATGGATTGGGAATAACACTTATCTCATGGCTGGAGCCAGACGTGTGTCAGCCACATTCCAGGGGCATGGATTGCCCGGCGTTATTCCCACCTCCGATTTTGGGAATGGGGGTTTTAGCCGGCCTTGAAACCCCAAAGCAGATGCAGGCGGCAGCCAAAGGATTTTGGAATGTTCTCAATCCATGAAATCATAAAATAAATAGGGAAAGAGCCTCGGGAGCTGCAGGAAAACTTGGGATCAGCATTGGGAAATGCAGTTGATGGGAGCAAAAATATCCTTTTCTTTTTTTTAATTCAAAAAGGAGGTGTGGGGTGGAAGAATTCCCGATCCTGAAAATGTCCGGGGTGATTTCTTCCTCAGAGCTGGCAGCTGGAGGAGGCTTTGGGTGGAATCCTACTCCCAAGGAAAGGGAAGCAGAGGGAAGAACCCTCCGAGGAGGAAAGGCTTTAATGAGCTGTGAAGTCCTGATCACCCACAGAGAGCCGGGATTAATTAGGAGCTGCTGAAAGCCGGGCTCAATTAGGAGCCTGAGCCGCTCCCGAGGTGTGCGCAGGCTCCGGGGAGGACCGGGATCGCTGCTGGATTCCCTGCCTTGGATTCCCGGGATGGACAACGCGGCTGTGCCCACCCAAAACCCGGCCCAGCTCCTCCCGGTGTCCCGGCTCCTCCCGGTATTCCCTGTCCCTTTGGAACACCGTGCCCAGGGGACCGGGAATGAGGCTGGGAAAGAAGGATGCTCTGGAGAGGATTCCCGGCTGGATTTCTGTGTCTCCGCATCCTCAGGGATTCCCTGCCTGCCCAGAGCCCATCCTGGCTCCATCCTCAGCGTCATCCCAGATCCTGGGGTGAGATCCCGGGGTTCCATCGGGATTTGGGGTGCAGCAGCCCGGGCAGGAGGAGCGGAGCCCCGATATCCCTGTGGATCCAGGGGCTCCGGCAGCTCCTGTTCCCAGGTTTCCCTCGGTGGTCCAGAGATGGGTTTGGGTGGCCACAACATCCCAGACCATCGATTCCCGCTTCTTTGAAGCAGAGAATCATGGAATTCTGGGATGGTTTGGGCTGGGAAGGGACATTAGAGCTCACCCAGTGCCACCCTGCCATGGCAGGGACACCTCCCTCTGTCCCAGGCTGCTCCAAGCCTGGCCTTGGACATTCCAGGGATCCAGGGGCAGCCACAGCTGCTCTGGGAATTCCAGCCCAGCCCTGCCACCTTCCCAGGGGACAATTCCCTCACAAATCCCATCCATCCCTGCCCTCTGGAAGTGGGAGCCATTCCCTGTGTTCTGTCCCTCCATCCCTTGTCCCCAGTCCCTCTCCAGCCCTGCAAGGGACTCTGAGGATTCCCTGCATCCTTCCCTTCTCCAGAGCCTCTCCACCCTCCCAGGGAGAAATTCCTTCCCCATTCCCAACCTGAACTTCCCCTCTCTCCCTCTGAACCCACTCCAGCTCCCAAGGAAACTTCCAGGATATTTCCCAAGCCATTCCCAGCTCTCCCCCACGTGCACAACCTAATAACGAGCGCTCACCAAACATCCTAAACCCAGGAAATTTATGGAGCATGACCCAAATTGAATTCTCCATTACAGCAGGATAATTGATTTTTTAGAAGAGAGATTAAATTTATTTTCCGCCTCACTAACGAACAGCCGGATTTCCCTTAATTGCTTGGAATGCAGAGTTGGGATGATTCATTAAAGCCGGAACATGCCTGGGTACATTACACTGTGACTAAAGCTTCCCTGCTTGGAGCAATTAATGCGGAGAAATTCGGGATCTCACAAGGAACTGAATAAAAATTCCAGCTCGGGATGTCTTATTAAGCTCCTCAAGGAAAAACTCACAAATCTCTCCCCGTTCTCCAGGGAATCATTTGGTGATTTTTGTGTTTTTTTCTTTCCCCCTGCCTGGCGTTGTTTTCTCCTCGTGCCAGCCCTAAAAAGAAGTGGTGTCTACGAGACAGATTTCGTGCCTCGCTTCACAGTTTAATTTTATCAATCACAACATTTAGAGCCCAAATTGACAGCAGCGAGGAGACATCCCTGGATTCCAAGGGGAGGAATTTTGGGCGGAATCTCGGAACATTTGGTAATTATAGACACATTGCAAAAATAAAGGTAGCGATTGAGGAAAACAGGAGTGGAGAGGGAGGAGGCTGGGAGCTGGCAGGGATAAATGAGGCTTGTTTGGCACATTTGGATCCAATCCCACCCAGGCTCCGAGGGCTCGCGGAAAAAGCGGAGATGGATGCGGAGCCCAGGCTGGGATGGACACAGGGAGAGGGCACTGGGATCCTTGGAAAACCATTGGGATGCTCATTGCTGGCATCATGGCAGGGTTCTAATTCCCAGTGCCAGAGGGCAGGGGTCGGTGGGATACTGGGAATATTCCACAGAGCAGCTGTGGCTGCCCCTGGATCCCTGGAATGTCCAAGGACAGGGCTTGGAGCAGCCTGGGATAACGGGAGCTGTCCCATGGCATGGGGTGGAATGGGATGGGCCTTAAGGTCCTTTCCAACCCAAACCATCCCAGAACTGCATAGTTCATCCAAACTGGGGGGTCTGAATTTGGGAAGGGCCCACGGGATGGCGCAGGATTCCGATGGGATGCCGGATCCGCGCCGATGGATGCCGGGAGACATCCCAGGATTTCAGCCATTGGATGGAAGATTGTAGAGATTTAAGGAAACCTTTCAGGCCTGGGATGTGCAGCCCCAATGGGAATGAGACACCGATGGTGTCCTGAAGAATGGGATGTTCCTCACCCATCCCGATCCCAGCCGGCTCCATCCCTCCCTGCTTCCCTTGGATGCCTTAAAAGCTCCTGTGCCGCAGGATCCCGGGAAGATTCCTGCTCCAGGAGAGAATAAACTGCTCCAGGAGGAGCTGCAGTGGGATGACAGCAATTCCAGGCTTTTCCTTTAATTTTTTAAATTTTTTTATCCAGGAGATCAAGGGAGGCGTTGGAGGAAGGAGCTGCCCTTAGTGTCCGAGCCCTCCGCATCCCTCGGAGCTGTTCCCGGGAATGGGGAGATCATTAAGGAATAACGGATGGCTCCACCCGGCTCTCAGTGCTGGGGTGCCTAATTAGAGACAACGAGGGAGGGAATCCGCAGCCTGTAGAGGCCACAAAGTCATTAATTATGCTAATTAGGGGTGGCTTCTGTCACCGCAGAAGGAAGCTTGGAGCTCCCGCCCCAACTCGGGGTGGGCTCACACCCAATTCCCTCCCCATCCCTAAAGATTCCTCATCCCGGTGTTTGCTTTGGGATGGGTTTGGGGGTCCCAGGGGCGCTCCTGGAGGGGTTTTGAGGCAATGGAGCTGCAGAGCAGGGCAGGAGCAGGGGTGGGAGCACCTGGATGGAGGCTCTGCTCCCACCCACCAAGAGGGGAATGTGGAATTTGGGATATGGAGTGGGGAGAACTCTGAGGAGAGTTCAAATCCTCCTCAGATGCCCCATCCCTGGAAGTGCTTCTGTCCCTGGCAGTGTCCCAGACCAGGCTGGACAGGGCCTTGGAGCACCCAGGGATGGTGGAAAATGTCCCTGCCCATGGCAGGGATAGGATGGGATGGGATGGGCTTTAAGGTCCCAACCCATCCCAGGATTCTGAGACTCAAGAATGTTCCCAAATCCCAGCAGACCCCCCATGGTGCAAACAGCTCTGCCCCAGGGAGGGTGGCTGGAGCAGGAAAATGCCCGAGGTGTGGCTGCAGTGCCAAGCTGTGCCCTTCTCCCCCAGTTCCATTCCGTTCCGTTCCGTTCCGTTCCGTCCCATCCCATCCCATCCCATCCCATTCCATCCCATCCCATTATCCCATCCCATCCCACCCCTCCATGCTGACAGGAACGGCAGCAGAGCCGGATGCTCCGTGGAGTGCAGATAATGAAAACCTCAGCCATGAGGCATCCATGGATAACAAAAGGAGATTCCCGGAACACTCCGGAGCAGGAACCATCTGCTCGGCCGCGCCGGCCTAAAGCTCCGACTAATTTTTAGTGCCGGTTTTATGGCATCAGCCCATCCATGCCTATGGAAACGTGGGCCGGCCGCGCTATGCCGAGGAATTTTTCTCCCGTTTGAGCTCCTTTCCGGACATTAGAGGAGTAGTGGGCCATGGAAGTGCCATTTTGGCTCCATCCCCTCGCTGGAGCCGCCTCCGCCTCCCCATCCGTGCGGAAAACGGGAGAGGGACGAGAGCAGCCCAAAGAACCAGGCCACCGGCAGCAGGCCCACTCCTTCAGGTTAATTAATTCTTGTTAATTATGTCCCCTGGAATTTTCTCCGGGTCGGTGCTGCCCACTGGGGTTTGTGAGGAGAGCTCGGCCTTGGCTTCCCAGGAAATCTGAGCAGGAGCTGGTGCTGGGAGAGGATTTCGGGCAGCAGCCTCGGCCAGGCTGCGGCTCTTTAATGAATTTTTTAACGGCTTTATCGCCTTCCGAGCAGATTTGTTTAATTATTTATTTGTTTTATTCATTTCTCGCCACCCAGAATTAGAGCCGTTTATCCCGGATGTTTGGGATGGCTGGAATAGGGTTGGATTTAGTTGGAGCCAGACCTCACCAGGGGTTTTGCCCATTTCTCACGGAATTTGCAGCCTGGCGTGGCTCTGCCCTTCTCCTGATTCCCAGGAGATTTCCAAGGTGAGCATCTCCTTATTTTGGGAAGATTCAGTCTTGAATGCTTTAATCTGAGGGTGGGCTGTGCTCCTGTTTCTTTGACGTTTCCCATCTTTTGGGGGACAAAAAAGGGGAATAATGAAGGAAGCTCAGCCAGGGCTGGCACGGCCATGACTCCATGTCATCCCTCTTCCCTTCACGGTGACATTCCTGTCCTTTCCATCCTCTTATCCCTCTCCTCTCCATTGAGTTCTCCCTCTCCCCTTCCACCACGGTGCCTCTGGAACATCACAGCTCCAAGTGATTTCCTGTCTGGGCCATCGAGAATTCCAGGATTTAGTTTATCTGTAAAAACCTGCGGCAGGACTTCAGGAAAGAGAGAGGCTTTTCCCAGCTCCCCTTTCTCCTCCCTTCCATCGGGCCTGGAATGGGCCGGTAATTCCAAAGTCATTATCTGCTGGCATCAGGCCTTTGTTTTGTCTGGGATTCTCTCCCGAAGCCTTCGGGATCCCTTTCCCTGCCTCATCCCTCGGGATGAATGAATGAGCTTTGCTGTAGTCTGGGAATTCGGCTTGGCCGGGCTTGGTGCTCCTTGTCCTGGTTTTACCCGAGGATTGGGTGATGGAACCTTTTCCATGGGAAAAGCCCAAGGAATGAGTAACCTGTCTCCTGGAGTGGGAATCCAGACGGGCCGGATTCCACAAACCTTTTGGGATTCGTTGGGATTTGAGCAAATAAACAACCGGTGCTGGACGGAGACAAGCCGAGGAGAGGCCGCGGACACACCGGGATTTTAACGGGAATATCCACAAACCACGGCTCACGTGGAAGCTTCAGCTCCAGTCTCCTATAAAAGCAAAGCTAATTAAAAATTCCCTAATGAGCTGGGGCTCGGCGGCTGAGCAGAAGGGAAGCACCTCCGAGCGGCAAATCCGTTGCCAAGGACGGAAAACCCTCCAAGTGCGACGTGTTACACGGAAAATGTCACTTCATTGGATGTTCCCTCGTCTCGCTAACGAGCTCCAGGGGTAATTTTAGCTCTTCCGCTGCATCCCGGCTCCATTGTCTCCGGGGATCGTGGATCTCGGCTTCCTGCTCAGTGGGAATTCTCCCTTGAACTCCCAGTGGGAATGGGGCTGTTCTCCCATTGGATCCCATTGGGAATGGGGCTGTTCTCCCATTAGATCCCAGTGGGAATGGGACTGTTCTCTCCCATTAGATCCCAGTGGGAATGGGACTGTTCTCTCCCATTGGATCCCGTTGGGAATGGGCCTGTTCTCTCCCACTGGATCCCGTTGGGAATGGGGCTGTTCTCCCATTGGATCCCAGTGGGAATGGGGCTGTTCTCCCATTTGATTCCAGTGGGAATGGGGCTGTTCTTTCCCACTAGATCCTGATGGAATGGGGCTGTTCTCTCCCATTAGATCCAATTGGGAACGAGAAAATCAGCTGGGGGAGGAGCAGGGATGGGGGAGGAAAGGGATTGGGATGGGCAGGGAGGCTCAGGAATGGGCAGAGCTGGGATTGGGATGGGCAGGAAGGATCGGGAATGGGCAGAGCTGGGATTGGGATGGGCAGGGAGGATTGGGAATGGGCAGAGCTGGGATTGGGATGGGCAGGGAGGATCAGCACCACCCAAGTGTTCCGGGATGCCGGTGGAGTCCCCACGCTCTCCTCACTCCCGGGGTCATTCCTGCATCCCCTGAAGTCGCGGGATGGCCCTCCCAGCCCCGCCTGACACCGTGGACTCTCCTCCTTCCCTGATTCCCTGTGAATTGTTGGCGCTCCCGAGGTGTCCTCAATCCATTGGTTGCACTTCCCAGGATCCGAGCCGGCAGTAAATCCTCTGCTGTGCCCGAGGCTGCCGCGCCGCCTTCCAGAGGCTCATCCCGGTGCTAATTCCATCGGAGCAGGCTCAGCGCCGTTCCCGGCGCTCCGGATCCCCCGGGGCCGCTCCTGCAGAGGGCTGATAAGGGAATCGGCTTTGGCGGCCACACCAGAGGTGAAATCCAAAGATCCCGAACATTCCGGGATGTTTATCCCCGGTAATCAGCTCTTCCACTGGATGTCCCCGGGAAAGCCTGGATTGCGCTCCGTGCCCGGGGGCAAACTGCTCTCATTAATATTTCACATCATTTTCCCTTTATTTTTTCCCATCTCTTATTTTTTCCCCGCTCCCAGAGCCTCGCAGGAGAGCGCCAGGATATTTTCCCATCTCCCGTGTTTGCCTGCTCCAGTAATCATCGGATTCAATCACTCGGGCGATGTTTTTATGGATTAATAACAGGCACTTTGGAGAGCTGGGAGCTGCAATCTGTACAACCTTAATGAGCACCGTGGGGACCCGGTGCCATGGTTTCCCAAATCCTCTCCCTGCTTCCCTCTAAATCATTCCCTGCTCCGGGTGGTTCTCCTGCCTCCAGCACACCGGGCTCCCTGCTGGAAGTTGTCCCAATTAATTTTTTTTGTTCCTGTTTTCCCGGTTTTTTTTTTTCCACCCCCCTGCTTTCCTAAAAGCTCAGCTCTGTCAGCGCTGACAAAATGTTTGTGTTTGCTGCTGCCTGGTCGGGATGGAGCTGTGGGGTGGGAAATCTCTGCTCCTGGATCTGGGAATGCCGGGATGGAGCTGTGGGGTGGGAAATCTCCGCTCCTGGAGCTGGGAATGCCGGGATGGGAGCGTTCAGCTCTGCAGGTGCACCAGGAGGGGACACTGGGGACGGGGCTCGGCTCTGGGTGACACAGCTGCAGTGAGGGGACACCGGCAGGGGTGGGCACTGCTCCGTAGGATCAGGAGATCATGGAATCATTTCTGTTGGAAAAGCCCCCTGAGGTCATCAAGTCTGACCACTCCCAGCACTGCCAAGGCCACCTCGACCATATCCCCAAAGTGCCACATCCACAGGGGTTGAAATCCCAAAATCCCACATCCACAGGGTTTAAATCCCCAAAGTGCCACATCCACAGGGTTTAAATCCACAGGGATTTAAATCCACAGGTGCCACATCCACAGGGGTTTGGGATGGGCACTCCCCATGCCAGGGCTGGATTTCCTCTCATGGAACAAACCCAAGGGATCCTGAGGGACAATTCCATGTGAAAGGGATCCTCTCTCCCTGGGATTGCCAAGGGATCCTTGGGAAGCAGCAGGGGATGTAGGGACAGCCCAGTGCCCACCCTGCCCCCAGAATCTCTGGGATCTCCTGGGATCTTTGGGAAGGGATGCTCCCTTCCCTGGATCATCACTGGGTCGGGTCTGCACTGAGGGCCCTGGGTTTGTCCCCAGGGCTGGGGACACCGCGGGGACAGGGCTGCTCCAGAGCCTCTGGAACCATCTGCAGGCTCCCACATTCCCGGGATTTGGAACTGAGGCCTGAACACAAAGAAGGAGCAAAGGACAAGGCCTGGAAAACTCCCCTCTCCGGAGGCACATCCAGGCCCTGCCCTGGCTGTGATGGAGCAATCCCTGAATTCCTGCCCTGGCAGGACTGGAGCAATCCCTGAATTCCTGCCCTGGCAGGGATGGAGCAATCCCTGAATTCCTGCCCTGGCTGGGATGGAGCAATCCCTGAATTCCTGCCCTGGCAGGACTGGAGCAATCCCTGAATTCCTGCCCTGGCAGGGATGGAGCAATCCCTGAATTCCTGCCCTGACAGGATTGGATCAATCCCTGAATTCCTGCCCTGGCAGGGATGGAGCAATCCCTGGATTCCTGTTTTCTGTGGATGGCCCAGGAAGGGCCAGCCCAGGCAGTGCCAAACCCACCTTTCCTGGCATTCCACAGGTGCCCCATTTATTCCCAAACCCCTCCATAGGAAACTCCCAGCGCTCTGGAGTGGACCCAGCTCCGGCTTCTCCCAGGCTCTGTTTATTCCCGGGATTTTTAATGGCTTTTAGAGTCTGTTCTGAGCCTGCAGCAATTCCAGAGCCGTGGGATGCAGCTCTGGGTGACTCATAAGGAATTTATGGAGCCTTGGCTCCAAGATTCCTCCGGCCAGACAGAGGCCTGGGCTCAGACTGGGAGGACTGGGAGGATGAGCAGGCCCTGGGTGCTGGGGGAGCCTGGATTCCCATGGGAAGCTCATGGGGAAGGAATTTCCCCCAGGCAAGGTCTGGTTGTTCACTTTTTCCCATCCGGGCAGTGATTCCCGTCTGGATTTGGGGCTGCTGTGATCCAGGCCTGGAGAGGAAGGGGAGNACAGAATTATGGGATGGGCTGTCTGTTTTCTGCCAGGGATGCTCCGGAGGTTTTTCCTTCCTCCCACATTGGTCCGGGTGGGAAAGGAGCTGGGAACACCCAGGAACTGGGAACAAAAAGGGGAGACTCAGGGAATTGGGACAAAAAAGGGGAGACTCAAGGAATTGGGAACTAAAAGGGGAGACTCGGAATTGGGAGATGATCCCTTCCCTGTCCCAGCAGGGTGAGGGAAACCGGGAACCGAGGAATGCGGCAAAATGGGGGAGAAATTAATAATTATCCAGAGCTCATCGCTATCACTGCTCATCAAAACATTCCCCAAGTCCATCCCGGGCTCCTTTCTTCTCCCTGCCTGCAGTAAGTGCTCGAACATCCCTTTAAAAATTAAAGGAGGAGGGTTCTGGAAGAGATAAGGGATAATTGCCTGGCTTTGACTGCGGCATTGATGTGAAAATAGGATTGGAATTACTCACTCCGGTTGAAAGGTTAGTTGAAGGTTATTACAGGAAAATTGTTATTCATCCTTTTTTTTTTTCCCTGTGCCGCTGGATAGCCCCAAAGATTAAATCCGGGGAGCGCATAATGACCCATCAGGGCGGACAATGGTGGGAATAATCTCCAGAGGCTNCTGCAGCAATTCCAGAGCCGTGGGATGCAGCTCTGGGTGACTCATAAGGAATTTATGGAGCCTTGGCTCCAAGATTCCTCCGGCCAGACAGAGGCCTGGGCTCAGACTGGGAGGACTGGGAGGATGAGCAGGCCCTGGGTGCTGGGGGAGCCTGGATTCCCATGGGAAGCTCATGGGGAAGGAATTTCCCCCAGGCAAGGTCTGGTTGTTCACTTTTTCCCATCCGGGCAGTGATTCCCGTCTGGATTTGGGGCTGCTGTGATCCAGGCCTGGAGAGGAAGGGGAGGATTCCTGCTGGAATGGGGCTGCTGGCGGGGCCTTGGAATCACGGAATGCTGGAAGATCCTGAGCTGTATTTAAATATATATAAACAACAGAAACATATTTCTAATGTAAAAGTATCTGTTTTTCTATTTCTGTATTTTTCTATAAGAGTTTTCTCTTTTTTTTATATTTCTATTATAAAAGTTGTAAAAACATACTTTTACAAAAATATATTTACATAATATATTTTATATTATATATTAGATATGTTATAATTTATATATATATATATATTTAT
>VXBR01007473.1:6903-16935 GCA_013400215.1 Cisticola juncidis | reverse complement strand
CTGTTTTTTTTGTCGTTTTTTATTATTTATGCTAAAAGGACCAAGGCGTGCTGACGCCGAGGAACCTCGGGGGAAAGGGGAGGCGGCGCAGGAGAGGAAAAAAAAAGGGACAAAAAACGGGGAGATCAAAAAAAAAGAAAAAAAAAACAAAAAATCAAGCCGAAATTAAAAAATATATATATATATAGCTCTGGCCTTGGAGAGGAGCGTGCCGGGCCGGGTTAGTGCTGCAGGGCGGTGGCTCCAACGTCGGTGGCAGCTCAGAAGCCGTTGCCGCTGATGTTGATGGACTGCAGGTCGGCCACCTGCATGACATTGATGCCACTGCTGGCCAGGCGGGCAATGCCCTCGGGGCAGATGGCCTCCATGGCCACCATGTTGGTGGCAATCAGGGCAGAGGGCGCGGCGCCGCCGTTGCCCTCGGCCGAGGCCGCCGTGTCCATGGGCACGGCCGAGACGTTCATGGCCACGCTGGTGGCGCCTCCCTTCTTGTTCTGGTGGGTCTTGATGTGCTTGGAGAGGTGGTCGCTGCGCATGAAGCGCTTGGGGCACTCCGGGCAGGCGAATTTCTTCTCTCCTGGAGGGGAGGGAGAGGGTGGTGAGGGATGGGGGGAATGGGGTGGGGATTTGGGAAGAGGTTCCTGCCCTCGAGAGGGGTCAGGAGTGAAAACCTCAAGGGCAATGCTCTAAGATGGAGGAATTTTGGGAAAAGGTTGGGATTTGGGAAGAGGTTCCTGCCCTCGAGAGGGGTCAGGAGTGAAAACCTCAAGGGAATTTTGGGAAAAGGTTGGGATTTGGGAAGAGGTTCCTGCCCTCGAGAGGGGTCAGGAGTGAAAACCTCAAGGGAATTTTGGGAAAAGGTTGGGATTTGGGAAGAGGTTCCTGCCCTCGAGAGGGGTCAGGAGTGAAAACCTCAAGGGAATTTTGGGAAAAGGTTGGGATTTGGGAAGAGGTTCCTGCCCTCGAGAGGGGTCAGGAGTGAAAACCTCAAGGGAATTTTGGGAAAAGGTTGGGATTTGGGAAGAGGTTCCTGCCCTCGAGAGGGGTCAGGAGTGAAAACCTCAAGGGAATTTTGGGAAAAGGTTGGGATTTGGGAAGAGGTTCCTGCCCTCGAGAGGGGTCAGGAGTGAAAACCTCAAGGGAATTTTGGGAAAAGGTTGGGATTTGGGAAGAGGTTCCTGCCCTCGAGAGGGGTCAGGAGTGAAAACCTCAAGGGAATTTTGGGAAAAGGTTGGGATTTGGGAAGAGGTTCCTGCCCTCGAGAGGGGTCAGGAGTGAAAACCTCAAGGGAATTTTGGGAAAAGGTTGGGATTTGGGAAGAGGTTCCTGCCCTCGAGAGGGGTCAGGAGTGAAAACCTCAAGGGAATTTTGGGAAAAGGTTGGGATTTGGGAAGAGGTTCCTGCCCTCGAGAGGGGTCAGGAGTGAAAACCTCAAGGGAATTTTGGGAAAAGGTTGGGATTTGGGAAGAGGTTCCTGCCTTTGAGAGGGGTCAGGAGTGAAAACCTCAAGGGCAACGCTCCGAGATGGAGGAATTTTGGGAAAAGGAGTGAAAACTTCAAGGGCAATGCTCCGGGATGGAGGAATTTTGGGAAAAGGAGTGAAAACCTCAAGGGCAATGCTCCTACATGGAGGAATTTTGGGAAAAGGTTGGGATTTGGGAAGAGGTTCCTGCCTTTGAGAGGGGTCAGGCCCTGGAGTGAAGACCTCAAGGGCAATGCTCTAAGATGGAGGAATTTTGGGAAAAGGTTGGGATTTGGGAAGAGGTTCCTGCCCTCAAGAGAGGTCAGGCCCTGGAGTGGAAAACCTCAAGAGAAATGCTCTAAGATGGTGGAATTTTGGGAAAAGGTTGGGATTTGGGAAGGATTCCTCCTCCTGAGAATGCTCAGGCTCTGAGCTCCAGGCCAACGCTCCAGGACACCGGAATTTCAGGCTCGGGGAACCCTGAGGCTGCCCCGTGCAGCACCACGAGTCAGAGCAGACATCCCAACAAATTCCCAGGACTTCCCAGTGCATTCCCAGGGTCTCCCAGCGCATTCCCAGCACATTCCCAGGGTCTCCCAGCAGATCCCCAGGGATTCCCAGCAGACCCCAGTGTCTCCCGGTGCATTCCCAGGATTTCCCAGCGGATCCCAGGTTCTCCCAGCACATTCCCAGGATTTCCCAGCGGATCCCAGGTTCTCCCAGCACATTCCCAGGATTTCCCAGCGGATCCCAGGTTCTCCCAGCACATTCCCAGCACATTCCCAGTGTCCCCGTACCCGTGTGCGTGCGCTTGTGCCGCTGCAGCTCGTCGGAGCGGGTGAAGCGTTTCCCGCACAGCACCCAGGTGCAGATGAAGGGTCTCTCCCCCGTGTGCCACCGCAGGTGCGCCCGCAGGTGCGAGGTCTTCCCGTACACCTTCCCGCAGCCTGGCACGTGGCAGATGTGCTGCTTCTTCTTCCCTGGATCCCCAGAGCTCCTGCGGGGAGGGAAGGGTTAAACCCGAGGAGTCTCCAGGTGACACAGCCTGGGGGGGTGGAGCTGCTGGGCTGGGCTTGGTCAGACCCGTGGGATTGAGGGGTTTGGGGTTTGGTTCAGCCAGGTCCTGCCCTCGGGTCACAGCAGCCCCGTGGGATTGATGGGTTTGGGGTTTGGTTCAGCCAGGTCCTGCCCTCGGGTCACAGCAGCCCCGTGGGATTGATGGGTTTGGGGTTTGGGGTTTGGTTCAGCCAGGTCCTGCCCTCGGGTCACAGCAGCCCCGTGGGATTGATGGGTTTGGGGTTTGGTTCAGCCAGGTCCTGCCCTCGGGTCACAGCAGCCCCGTGGGATTGATGGGTTTGGGGTTTGGGGTTTGGTTCAGCCAGGTCCTGCCCTCGGGTCACAGCAGCCCCGTGGGATTGATGGGTTTGGGGTTTGGTTCAGCCAGGTCCTGCCCTCGGGTCACAGCAGCCCCGTGGGATTGATGGGTTTGGGGTTTGGGGTTTGGTTCAGCCAGGTCCTGCCCTCGGGTCACAGCAGCCCCGTGGGATTGATGGGTTTGGGGTTTGGTTCAGCCAGGTCCTGCCCTCGGGTCACAGCAGCCCCGTGGGATTGATGGGTTTGGGGTTTGGGGTTTGGTTCAGCCAGGTCCTGCCCTCGGGTCACAGCAGCCCCGTGGGATTGATGGGTTTGGGGTTTGGTTCAGCCAGGTCCTGCCCTCGGGTCACAGCAGCCTCACGGGACTGTTGGGATTTGGGAAGAGTTTCCCCATGCAGGCATGGGGAACTGGGGCTGGAAAGGTGGGAAAGGACCTGGGGGTGCCCCAGGCATGTGCATGTGGCACTTGGGGACATGGGTGGCCTTGCCCGAGCTGGGCCTGATGATCTGAAGGACCCTTTCCAACCCAAACAATTCCACACATTGAGGCACTTTGGGGGTGCCAGGGCGCCCCAGAGCCGTGGGCAGCAGCCTCACCTGCCCTCTCCTTCCTTGCAGTAGGGACAGGTGCAGGCTTCCCTCCGTGTTTTCCGGCCCTGCTGGGGCTGGGGGTCGGGGCTGGTCTCCCCCTCCTCCACGGTGGCGCTCTCGTCCCCCAGCCCGTCTCCGCTGCCGCCGTGCAGCCCCAGCTGGGCCCCGTGCTCACCTGCAAGAGAACACAGGAGCTCAGGGCAGGCTCCTTTCCTGCAAAGGAGCCTCTCCTCTGCTGCTCCTTCCACCCTCTTCCCTTGGTTTTCCTGACATTCCCTGGCCTGGGGCTCTCCCTGGCGTCCCCTCCCCCTGGAGCTCCCACATTTCCCCCATTTTTGTCCAGGTCTTTAATTTATTTCCAAGGGAGAGGGAAGAGCTGCATCTCTACCAAGAAATAGCCCCTGTTGACTGCTGCAGCTATCCCAGCAGAATTCCAGCAGAATCCTAGCAGAATTCCAGCAGAATTCCAGCAGAATCTCAGCAGAATCTCAGCAGAATTCCAGCAGAATCTCAGCAGAATTCCAGCAGAATTCCAGCAGANAGCAGAATTCCAGCAGAATTCCAGCAGAATCCTAGCAGAATTCCAGCAGAATCCTAGCAGAATCCCAGCAGAATCCTAGCAGAATTCCAGCAGAATTCCAGCAGAATCCTAGCAGAATTCCAGCAGAATCCCAGCAGAATCTCAGCAGAATCTCAGCAGAATTCCAGCAGAATCCTAGCAGAATCCCAGCCCGAGTTGCAGCAGGGTAAATAAAGGAGGCTGGAAGAGCATCTTCCATCCCACTCCCACCCCTGGGGTATTTCCTGGCTCCACAGTGTCCCTGTGGCAGAGCTGGAGCAGCCCTGGGGGTGCCAAGGGCGCAGTGATCCCGTTTCAGCTGCAATCAGCAGGTGCCAAAGGATCTCCTGGCATCTTCTGGATGCTGCTGCATCCTTGGCTGGCCCTGGGCTGAGATTCCAGCCCCAAATCTACTCTTTTCCACACCAGAAATTTCTTCACCAGAAGGACGTGCTGCCACCTGAATGACAGGTTTCAGACAAATTCACCTTTTTCCCAGCCATTTCCTCACGAGGAATTTGATTTCTGTAACCTCAGTGTGGCAGGTTTGAGACAAAGCACACCTGGGGTTTTATCTCATTCCAGGGATGCTCTCCCAAGGCTGGGAAATGAAACTCCTGGCTCCAAAATCCCATCTGGGGCTTTTCCTGGTGCTGTTTCCAGCAGCTCCAGTGAGGATGAGGCGACAGGAAGGTCAGTGGGGGTGTCCAGGGGCTGCTGCTCACTCACTGCATCCCCTTTGCCCTTTCCAAAGGTGGCAATTCCCAAACCCACAACCCTTCTGGGAAGCCCTGCTGACACCAGCACCTGAGCCAAGCAAGGAAATTGCCTTTACAATCCTGGTTTTCCACGTAGGAGCTCCGAGGCAGGAGCCAGGGAGGGCTGGAGAAGGACAAATTTCAAATCCCCTGTGAGGCACAGGCTGGAGGTGCCAGGAGGGAGTTTCACAACCCAGAGATGGTGCTGGGAAGGAGGAGAAATTCCTGGCAGGAACAACTTCCCCAGTCCCTGGCAGTGCCTGGGCAAAGCTCCAGGGAGCAGCCAGGCCCACGCTCAGCAGGGACAGGAGCCACCACAGCAGGCCCCTGGGGCTCAGGGAAGGACAAAAGCTGCCAGGAAAGTGAAGAAATCTTCCCTAAAATCCAAGCTAAAGCTTCCCAGCATAGCCTGAGGCTGTTTGCCCAGGTCCTATCACCTGGGAGAAGAGGCAGGAGCAGACTGGGAGGATCCAGGATCCACAGGGATCCAGATTCCCTGGGAATGGGCAGCGCTGGCCTGACCCTGTCACACTGGGGGACAGGGCAGGAGCAGCCACAAGGTCACCAGGAGCTGTCCCCAGGGGCTGTCACCAGGAGCTGTCCCCAGGGGCTGTCACCCAGCCCCAAAAACCCCAGATATCCCCAGGGTCCCTTGGTCCAACCCCTGGGAGCACAGGAACGCTGCCCCAGCCAGGCCTGGAGGAGGGAATTGTCCCCTCCTAAGGTGACATTATTTGAAGCCTGGCCCCCGGTGCCACATTCCCTGCAAAGCTGAGGATTCCAGTCCCTCCCTGACGTGTCTGCAGTCACAGCCCTGCACGGGGGGAGCCTGGGAGGGGTTTTTAAGCTTCCTAAGCCAGCGCTGACAGCTTTGTGCTCCAGCCATGGATTAGAGATTTCCCCGGATGGGAAGAGCTGCTGGGGAAAAAAAAAAAAAAAAAAAGCCAGGAGAAAACACAACTCTCCCCTCAAAAAACCCCAAACTGGGAGAAAATACGAGTTCTCTCCCCAAAAAGTACAGCAGGGAGGGGGAGAATACAGCCAGGATGCCTTGGAATGGCTTCAACCCTCCAAGAGGCAGAAGCCTACGTGGTTTTCCAGGCTTTTGATGCGGGGGGAACAAACCCAAATCCTCCTGCTGGAGATCTGTGGCTGCCTCTCAGTGAGGTATAAATCCAGGGCAACAGATCCTGGACCTGCAGGGATCATCCCACCCCAAGCAGGAGCTCTGAAATCTCTGGGATACGACAGGTTCAGGGGACAAGTGGGCAGAAATTCACATTTATTATCCCCACTAACACACATCTCTGCTAAGACTAAAGCTTCCCTGGGGGCTCCACACTCAGGTCAGCAAAGCCCTGGAAAAATATATTATTAATGGAGGCAGAGGAGGTTTAATCCTTGGAAAAAGGCTGGGGAGAAAGAGGGATTTGGGGAAGGCAGGAGAGGAGAGCTGCCCCTGGCCCTGCTCCACCAGCGACCTCGCAGACCCCCCAGGAATGGAGCAGTTTCTGGTGTCCCACTAAAAACCCCCAAGCCCTGGAATCTTGGCTTGGGAATCCTGTGCAGACAAGGTGTTCCTTGTGCAGGAAAAAGCTGGGGTTTGTTTGCTTTATTTAGCAAACTACCAGGAGGTGAGAAATGCCTGGCGGGGAGGAGAGAGGAGCTCTCACACCCACCCTGGCCGAGCTCAGGCAGGGGTGAACAGACCCCGTGTTCATTTTTAGGGGAAGAGCTGGAAATGAAACCCAAAACCAACAAACTGGGGGTTGACTGTGCAAACTCTGCACCTCTGGCAGCCGTGCCTGGGCACAGGCAGCAGAGGGTGAGGGGGGAGAGCTGGCACCAGGCACGACGTGGCCTCCAGGCACGAGGAAGTTTGCAGGTGAAAAGAAAGAAAAGCAAAACCTGGGGACACGCAGCCCCAGCCTCTCAGGGTGTGTTCCTGAAAATACCTCCAAAATCCACATTTGCCAGCTGACAATTGGAGTTCTCCCCATTTCCTGCCTGGGTTTTGGGGTCGCTGCCCTGCCCAGAACAAACCCCAGACACACCAAAGAGCTGCACAAAGGGACACAGTGGCTTTGGAATGACATTCCCGTGGTTTTTACCCTATCTGATTCCCTCCCTGGTTTGCAAAATGAGTTAATCTGCACCAGGAGCTCATCCATGTAAATGAGCCAAGCTCTGGCTCAGCAATTCCTTGGAGATGGGGGCAGTGGAGAGGGAACCAGGGGATGGAGCAGGCTGGGAATCTGCAGCCCAGTGAGTAATTTGCCTTCAATTTGGACTCTGATGACTCCTTGGGCAGCTCCTGTAATTGCTGGAGGTTTCTGTGCGTCAGGATGAGCGACACTTCCTTGGGAGAGGGGATAAATCGGGATGGAACCGATGGAATGAGTGAGGTGGGCTGTAAAAGGCGACAGAGCTGAGGCAGGGAATCACCTCATCATCCCCTCTGCCAGATCCCTGAATCCCCCAGGATTTGCCAAATGCCTCAGTCGTGCTAGAGACTGACAGACAGAGCCCCTCTGCCTTTTAAATTCCTGCCTGAATCGTCACAAAACCGGGACAGCCTCTGGTCCTGCCTTGCCTTTGCTGGGGTGAAAGCACCCAGAGCACATCACCCTGCACCACAGGCAGGTCCCTGACATCCAGAAATCCCTGCAGGAGGGCTGTGGAAGGAGGAAAATGTCTGGATGAGACAGAAAAGGACAATTCCCAAGGCGGGCAGGATCTCCCACCTCACCAAACCCCTCTTGCTCACTGCAGTAAAGGGTGGAGATGCTTTCCAAGGACACAAACCCCAAGTTTTTAATCCCAGGGAGGAACTGATGCCTGTATCACTCTCAGGATCTAACCCTGGGACGGGGTGGGAGGGATGAGGAGCTGTCTGGAGCCTGCCAGCCCTGCTAAGGTGGGAGCCGGAGCTCTGGGAAGGCGCCGCAGGGAAACTCCCCCAAACCCAGGAGCCAGGATGTGTCTCCTGTGCGGGGTGATAAGGACGGGGCTCCAGCAGGGCTGAGGCTGGCCCAGATAAAAGGGAGAGGCAGATCAGGGCCTGGCAGACGGCTCTGGAGCCGGGACCTCTCCGGGAGGAGTCACGGGGTGGGTGCTGCGCACCCGACCCGTCCAACCGGCACGGCTGCCAACCCTTCCCAGCCCTGCTGGCCTGGAGCAGCAGCAGGGAGAGGAGGAGGAGGAGGAGGAGGAGGAGCAGGGCTGCTCCATGGAGCCCAGCACCCACAGGGTGTCCCCCACAGGGGACAACCTCACCCAGACAAAGCTGCGACACCACAGGCTCTGCCGGGATCGCTCCCCGCCCTCCCAGCCAAACCCTTGGGTCTCTGGGGATTCGTGTCAGATCCCAGCAAACGACAGGGACAGGGAGGTCAGCCAAGGAATCCAGAGGGATGTAAAGTCCAGCCTGGCTGGGATTTAGAGCAGGAAGTTTCACAATGTGCTGGTTTGTGCCGTGATGTCACGGGTGAGGCAAACAAGGGCGTCACGGGCGGATCCTGCCGGGGCTCGGTTCCCGTCCTGCCCTCCCCACACTCGATGCCTCATCCAGGCCCTGCTACAAAGCTGCCCTTAAAAACCAGCAAAAGGGACACAATCGGGGCTTTGTGCCACTGGCCCAGCGCTGGGAAGGGCCCTGGAAGGATGAAGTGGGAGCAGGGAGCCAGGAGGGGTTTGCTGAACGCACTGCCAAGGGTTCCTGCACCCACCAGGGGATTTCCCTTTCAGGACAGTCCTGATGTCCCTCTGCTCAATTCCTCCACATCCTCCATCCAAGGAGCTGGAAAAGAACTTGTGCTGCCCAGAAAATCCCACCCAACAGCCCCATCCAGCCCTGGAATAAAACATCCCAAAACGAGGGATATTCCCCAAAACAAGGGGGGTTAATTCCAGTGCTGACCTCTCTGGTGATCACCCATTTATCCAGAACATTCCTCAGCCAGGTAGGGCTGGGACAGGGATGTGGGGACAGCAGGGCTCTGCCAGGGGACAGGGACATGGGGACAGAGTCACTCTAAGGACACCAAGCTCAGAACAGTCCTTCCTCCTCCCTGTGGCAAAAGAGGAAGAGAAACCTCCATGTCACAAAATCCCCGCCATCACACAGGATGTCCCCTCCCTGGTGGCACTGAGGTGGCTCTCAGACCCCACTGAGGTGGCTGAGCCCCCACCCAAGCCCCAGACCGTGTCCCTCCCCTCGCAGGGCCCTGGTGCCAGCAGCCCCAGGAGGGGTTTGGTGCTGCCAGCTGAGGAAATCCCCCCTCCCTGGCTCTGGGGGTGCCCTCCCCGGGGCAGAGCTGGCAGCAGGGCCTGTGTGCCCACATGCCACCCCTGCTGGTCACAGACCTGCCTCTGCTCCGTCCCAGCCTGGCCAGGAAGGACGGAAAAGCAGCCCTTGAGCCACCCTATCAACACAGACACCGAGTCTGGGCTCTGCATCACACCCAGCAGCAAAAGAATCGGAGTTTTAAAGATCTTTTCAGATGTCGCTTTCACCCTGAAGGATTTTTTTCCCCTGCCAAAAAACAGGAGAAAACCTCAGTGGCAGCAGACCCAAGGGTGTGGGAGCCATAGCCCCCTGTCCATGAGCTTCAGGAGGGGACACAGAACCCCCAGGAGGCAGAGCTGAGCTCTGGAAGGGGCAGGACAGGCAGTGCTGCCAGCCGAGGTGGCAGCTGAGGCCACCACACCCCTGGCTGGGCGCCTCCTCCTTCCTGGAGCCCGGAACACGCAGCAGGATCCAAGGAAAACCAGCTCCAGTCCCCTCCCCAGCAAGGGTTCATTTTCCATCTACTTCCCCCCAGAAGCAGAGGAGCTTTTCCTGCTCCAAAAATCCCTCCCAGTTCCTTGCCTGAAGCAAAAAGTTCCAGGACACGTGGAGGCTTGGAAAACACTCAGGGGTTTGGGAAAGGTTGGGAACTCCTCCCTCCAATTCCCATTGGAGAGCTTGGATCTGGAGGGACACAGGACACAGCTCTGGGGGGGCTCAGCGGTGGCTGAGGGGGGACAAAGGGACCCATTGCCACGTCAGAGGGACACGGTCAGAGCAAACCTTCTCCAGCCTGGAGCCAAATCCTGCCACTGGATCGGTNACGAATACAGGAACTGGGGCTCGCCCATGCCTTCCTCCAGCGCCTTCAAAACAAGGAACCAGCCCGGGAGCACTCCAGGAATGAGCCCCGGGCTGGGCTGGAGCCGGCCCAGGCGCGGGGGGGGCACAGAGGGGACCCTGCACACCCCGCGGGTCACACAGGCCATGCCTGTCCCCT
>VXBR01007469.1:800361-987831 GCA_013400215.1 Cisticola juncidis | reverse complement strand
ATATATATATATAATATATTATAATGATATAAAAAACCAAACCCAAAACAAAAGCAAAAAAACCCCCAAACCCTAAGAACCCCTGAAAATCCAAGCCAGCAACAAAGGCACTTGGAGGATATACCTACTGGTTAAAATATCAGACCTGAGNNNAGACCTGAGTTTGCTTCCACCTTTTCTGTCTCTTATCATCTTCAGTCTGTAAGAAAAACAGTACCTTCCCTGGGACTGCACATAATGCTGTTTGTCTTTCTGCACAAGATGTTAAGTGGAGGGTCTTGAACTGACTGAGCATTTCAGTAAGTACCTGCTGCACAGTGTTGCAACTGTGTATTGCAACTTCAAGGCTGCTGCTGTTATGAACTCTGGTATTTGCATGCAGGTGATCTAAAGACATCTTAACTTGCAGGACATGGATCTACAATGAAGGAGGTATATTTAAAATTAAAATTACTTTTGATAATAGAAGAGCTAGAAAATAAAAGCTGCACTGTGAAATCTTCATGATCTTCCTTTGCTCAGACATGAGTGTGTCGGAATGTTTGCCTGCAATGTTATGCTGTTGAACACTGTGGCGGTTTTCTAAATCCCTTGAAATGAAAACCGTAACACTGTTCATCAGCATTTTTTTCACATAAATTGGTTATAACTCAAGGTCAAGATATCCCAGTCCTGTGGAACTAAACTGTCTTGGAGGATCTGGTAGCTGAAGTTCATGCCCTGCATCTCCTGTTGGCAACATGCTGTGCTCTGCCTCTTTGAACTCCTACATTAAGTGCTTCTAGATTAACTTTCAACTGCATTTCTGTTAACAGTGAAAGAAGCTAGAGAAATAGTGCAAGAAATAACATATTTCAGGTAAAACAAACTCATTTAGTCATGCTTCAGAGTCATTGTTTGCATATTAACTTGTTGACAGTTCTGAAGTGCAGAACTCCTAATTTGGTACTCAGTTTGTGATAGTAATCCTATGAAAAAATGTTATCTCAAACAAGTGAGCGTGATTCTGAATCTGGATGGCTTGTTGAAAGCCAAATTTACATTTCAGTGCAAGGAAAAGTCCAAACTTGTCTGCCAAGTCTCTAAATACAGCTCTCAACTTCTCAGGTGTTTGCTTTGATAACTCTCTTTTGAGGCTTCACTATTAAAAATGCCATGTTTTCTGTAAATGAGGAAGTTTGGAAGCTTTTGGTGAGGCTCTCTTTCACTCTGAGGAAAGCTGTCTTTCCTGTGTCTCAATTCAAAACTGTCACTTAGTATAGCTGGGAGCAGACAGGGAACTTTGTATGGCTACTTAAACTTTGACTGTCTAAGTTTGGAATCACAGAGTGCTTGAGGTGAGAAGACCCTTGGAGATTGTAGTCCAGCTCTGCTCTCAAATAGGGGCATCTTCTTTACCTCAGTGTACTTTGGCTCTTTCTTGTACTAGATCCTAGTCCTGCAAACAGTGTGCAGAATCAGAACTATGATTCTTGGCTGCAAACACTCCTAACATTGCTTTAATTCTGAATGATATGAAGCCTTTGTTGAACTTCTCGTGTACAAACTAGCTGTTTCTTACAGCTTGTGCTTCTGATGTTTCAGTGAGGGGCTTAATTGATCTCTAATCACTTGTTCTTAGAAATGGAACACATTTCAGAGCAATCAAGCACATCACCAAGCCAGAAGTAGTAACTAGCTAGCTGACCTACTTAAGTGAAAAGTGATAAAACTTTGGCATGAGTTCTCTTGTGACTTCTGACAGTTGACAAGCATCCCAAGTGACTAGCCTTTCAAAATACTAGAGAATTCACAACACTTTATTTACTCAATCATGCAGAAGCTATGACTACTACTGAGCAGACATTGAGGAGACAGATACACACGGAGAAATGTCATCTTTGCAGGCCCAGTGATGTAAGAGGATTAAACCATAATTCATTGCTTTTCAAGTGATAATAAATGCCATGTGAATTTGTCAGGGCATCAAGTCTGGTTTCTCTTAATGATGAGAGAAAGCTATAAAATCTCTTTATTTTTGTCAAGCTTTAATTCCATCTTTTTTTAGAAGAAACCTCGTTAAATAGTGTGAAGTAAGAGCCTTGAAGAAATGAATGGGCTTTTTATAAAGGAGTTTATAACTCAAGTCTGACTCACTGAACTTGTACAGCACAGTGGCAAACAGTATTAAACTCCTGCAGAAAGTGTCTCATGCCTTAGCATTGAAGCAAGGTGTATTAGACAGTGTTTAAATTCCACAGGGATCTAAGTAGTTGAGTTGTGATCCTTGGAGATGCATATGAAACAGGTAGTTGTGGTGCTTTGGACCATGGTTTAGCAGTGGACTTGGCAGTGCTGGGTTCATGGTTGGACTTGAGGATCTTAGAGGTCTTTCCAACCTAGACAATTCTGTGATGCAGACTTAAGGTCAAGGTGATTAGGACATTCAAAATCTGATTTAGCTAAACATGCTAAATGACGAGGCTGTGAGTTACAGTGGTCTGTTATTAATGCTACAAATTGAGCACGAATAGTTTGATGCAAAATAAATTGCATAGCAGTGTTGCAAGTCCTTGGGTGAATAACAGGAAAGGTCCAAGTCTTGTGGGAGAGGATAACAAGTTGGCATGCCCTTAAGTGAAGTTAATGAGTCTTATTCCTCTGGATACGGGGAAATAAATGCTACAGTGAATAAGAGCTGCTGAGCCCTTAGTTCCAAATTCCACAACTGTTGGAGGTGGTCAAGTCTGCTGTGTTTATCCACAGCCTTTCTAAAACAAGAAAGTTACTTTTGCATGGCTGAAGTGATGGTCTGCATGTGGTCAGGTGTCCTTGAGTGGAATACTTCTGACGGGAGTGTAATCCCTGGGATTGCTGCCCACCTCCAAGCTCAGGGCTCCTTAACTTTTTATAGTGGGAAAAATGCAGGGAAAGGAGAGGATCTACAGCCAGTAGTAAAGGCCACTGTCTGCTGGCATTTGGATGTGAACAGTAACAGGGGAGGGAGGTGAAAGGTGTTCCTGATGGGCAGGATTATTGGACAATCTTCCAAAATGAGCCTTATTCCATTAAGAGCTGAAGCAGCTGCCTTGAGCTTCTTTCAAAACCCAAAACCTTATTACAGCTGTTTCTACACACAGGTCTGCTTTAAAAATATTTCAGTGCATTTAAAGTATGAGACAAATTGTCCTTGAGGCACCTGTCTTGAAGAGAGCAGCCAAAAGGATAGTTCATTAATTAAACCTAAATACCTCTGAACTTCATCAGCTGTATTGACTCAGTTAATCCTTGAAGTTGTGGGACCACTTCATAATGCTTTGCACAAGGAGAGCTAGTCAGCAGGAAGACTTCAACCATCAGAGGATATTATGAAAAAAACCCCAAATAAATAAGGTCTCTGGAAAAAACCAACAATTTTTACAGCATGTTTGTTCTAGAATAATTGCACTTCTGTTCTGGCACTTGATTAGGAAAACTAATGAAAGCTGCTTCCTTGCACTTAATGCTCTTAAGAGTATTGTTGTTTGATCTCCTTTGCAGTTACACAACATGAAATCAATGGGAAAAGACAACAAATATCCAGTAGTGCATTTAGTTCTGTTTTTCTGAAGGGGAAAATATCCATTCAGCAAGGCTGAGTGGTCTTCTGTGTCATGGCAAGCTTCTTCAGGCTGAGTAACTTAATATAGTATCATAATGGCATAGCCTGGCCAAGTGTATAGTCTTCATATTTCACTTTCTGAATTTGTCTCTTTTCACAAAGTAAAAATGATCAAGCCTGGTGTATTTTTGCTGTCTGAATTGATATCAATTGAAATGAAAGAAAATCCATTAATTAGCCTCGATCTTGCAAGTCAGCCTAATGTCTCCAAAGAATGAGTTCACATTGTGCAACGCTTGCCTTGGGCAAGAGGCGGTGCTGTTGGAGGCACATGGGTCTGTTAATCACATCGGCTTTACTGGGCCCGCAAAGGTCGTGTGCGTGACCCTGGGGAACCAGCAGTGGGGAACGTTGCCCTCCAGTGGCTGACGCCTGGAGAATCCCGAGCCTGTTTGCCCTGGCGATACAGAACCAAGCTTCGGGAAGGTCTGGGGTGAGTAGGATGTTAGCTTAGAAGTGGATTCTGTTTAACAGGACAAGTGTTCACCCAGTGCAAGTACTTAGGTGTTCAATATTCTAAGGTTGTATAGGACTGAAAATTTCCCCTCGAACTTTAGGTAAGGACAATGCAATTTCAGGGGCCTCTCCCATTCATTGCAGGAGTCTTTTTTAGCTGCTGTCCGATCACATCAGCTTATTGCAGTATCATCTTAGCTTCATACAGAGATCAGAAATAGATTTGGCTTTGCAGTAGTTTTACTGCTTTACATCTTCACAGGACAGTTTGTTGCTTCTGTTAACCTTTGAATGAAGTTCTCAAATAACGCTAACATAACACCTTTACTACATTCTTATGAAAAAAGTTGTCATACTGTTGTCTAGAGCTACTTGTGCTTGTAAATCCATGGCTTATTTAATAAACGGATAAATTCTTATATATTATATTTACCTCTCAATTAAAGTATCTCCATGCCTCAGGAGGGAAGGGGAAAGCAATAAACCTGTCTCCACAACTTCGGTAATGTTTTGAGGCTTGGCAGGAAATAGCTATCTCCTTTCCTTTATGTTTTTGTATTTTTAAACAATTGGTATGGAACTCAATTCACTCCAGAGGAGTGGGAAATGAAAATTACTTTACGCTTCTGCCGCTTAAAGGCACGTGTAAAGCAAGACAGTCTTTTTTTATCAATTCAGTCTGAGCCTTAGCTTTAGGGACAGGCTGCCCAGGTGCGCGGCAGGTGCCCGTGCCGGGGAAGGCAGCTCGGTCCCCCGTGGGGTCTGGGAGAGCTCTGCCGGGGATGCTGCGCGGCTCCCCGAGGGCGGGCTCGGGCTCGGCCGCTCGGGATGCGCCGCGCGCTGACCGCCTGCCCTCCGCACTCTCCTTGCAGGACCTGTCTGTTCCACCTCGGGCTATAAGAAGGCGGATGATGAGATGTCCGGAGCCACGTCCGCGGCGGATCTGGACGAGGCACCAGCCCGCACCATTTACTTGAACCAACCCCAGCAGAGCAAGTTCCGCGACAACTGGGTCAGGTACGGAGTAGTTCCCGCTTCTCTCTTTGCAGGCGGCGGCCGCACATCCCGCGGCCGGGGGCTAGGAGGGCTCGGGGCCCTCTCCCTTGTCTCTCGACCCTGCCCACGCCGGGTTTCAACACAATAAAACGCGCGTCTGTCGAGGCGGGTGGTTTTGTTGTCTGCCGTGGGTACCAGGGTCTGGCCGGTGCTCGGGCGAATCCAGCAGCAGCAAGTGATGAGCAGCTTCCCTCCACTGTAGTGAGAGCAGGGAGCTGGTGGAGCTGTGTGGGCAAGATGCACGAAAAGGTATTCACTTCAGTAGGGCACTGAATTTTGGAATAACAGGACCTATTCAAGTATTTCTGTATGCAGGGTTTAACCTGTGAAAATTTAATGAGAGTTTTGAGTAGAATCCAGTAAACTCCATGAAGTGTCTGCTTAAAAACTGGTATTCGGTTGAAAGAACAACTAGGCTAAGTATATAAAAAATGTATAAAATAGGAAGGCAGAAAAGAGAAAGTAAATCTAACAGGACAAGAATGACTGCAGAAACTACAAGCTGGCATCCCTACCTGTAAAAGGCTATGGTCCACTTGTGTCTTTTATTGAAGACTAGAGGTTATTTTCTTTTCTGTTTGGAGCCTTTTATGTAGGGGTGTGTGTGTGTTAACATTTTTGGTGGTATGATTAATGCTGTGTTGTTGCAGTTTGGAAACACAAATAACATGAACTGAAACACAGAGTACAAGGATGCATAACGTGAGCAAGTTGTGGTGGTGTTTGCCACACTTGCCTGGGGTTAGCTGGATGAACAGATGGCTCGTGTCATGACTAAGGAGGAGCATTGTTTAGCAGGCTTCTGTTTGTTAATGCAGATGTTTGGGTTATTGTTCAATTATTTACACAATGAGTACCTCTATGAAAAGAGAGGAGTTTTATATCCTGCTGAACTGATGATTTCCATTATCTGGTTTATTGTGTGTATTACCAAGGGCAATACTAAGAATATCCTCTGGAAGGGGGCTGGTGTTCTGGGCAGCACAGCAACTTATTTATAGGTGGTTTTCTCTTCAACTTTGACTTGTTACATACTTGCCTGGGAAAGTTTATAGTTCAGGAGCAGTTAAACTGACACATTTTCTCGGTATCTTCCTTATGCTATGTGGGTAGCAACAGTGGAGGTTTTCTTGCTTTATTTTTCCTTGAGTAATTGAGGGATGAGTTTAACAGTTTCCTGTGACTAGACTATTTGTGCTTTCCCTGCTTTAAGAAGGAAAAACAGGGAATAGAGGGTTGGCAGAATCTGTAGTTTAGGTTTTCTGCAAGGGATTCTGTTTTGATCTGGCTAAATCTTATAGAAAAGTAGGGTGTGACTCTGCTACCAAGAACTTGTTCTTGACAGTGCTATTGCTAAAGAATAGCTGTGTCCAATTTGCTGTCTGGAAGCCATACCCTGATAGCTGTGTAAGTTTCTCAATACCTTTTTGCCTCTTTACCTCTTGACAGGCAAATTTTGAGTCATAAGGAATATTGATATGTGAGGGATAGGACAAAGAGCAGGTAGTGTAATAACAAAGTAGAGATGCTTTCATTACCTGATTAGGAACCTTAGCTCCTTAGTGTCACTTGGAAATTAAGTTGACTTTATAATGATTTGCTGCTGCTTAGTAAGCAAGCTTTGATCTCTTGACTTTTAAAGGGTGATAGACGTTGCCTGTGCTCTTTCCATCCTCTGGATTAGCTTTCTTCCCTCAGCCTGGTGGGACTGAAGGCAAAGGTGACCTGAGCTTGTAATGTCTGAGTAAGGAGGCCTTAGTTACTTAAGTAGACTGGACTTTCTCTTGAGGAGCTGCAATTCTCTATTGCCTTCGGACTTTCTTACTTAACTGTGTTCAGCTTCAGAAATTCATTCAGCACTGGATTTTTCTGTACTGATGGATTTGCAGATGTTTTGTCTCCCTAGGAAGCATCAGTGTACCAAAGAGCAAGATGCTGGGTAGGCATGTAAACACCTGTACCTGTACGTAAGGACTTGTGGAAAATTAAACTGAAAATAGTAAACCAGCATGTTTTAAAATGCATGAGTTCTGACTGTCAGAGCTTTTGGTAGTCATCGAGGATTCTCTGAATAACAGTGGGAATTTGTGAATGTTCAAAGGAAGTTTTCTAAATTAAGGGTAGTGTGAAAAGCTTGCTCAAAACAAAGCAAAATACAGCAGGAAATGGAAGGTGCAGAGCATGAAGGAGGATGGCTTTTTATGTAAGATGTTCTAAACATCTTGAATTGCTTGACTTGTTGTGGGTAGAGAAGCACTGGTAAAAGTGAATTCCAATGTCTGTGGGAGCATGAGGACAAACTAATTTTGGATAAGTTAATAAGAATAGATAAATCTCTTATTCACGCTTCTAAGTAATATGTAGTGCTATTGCAAGAATTAAGTGGATGGCAAGATGGCACTAACACTTCCAGAAGTCTTGAAGTGTGAGGATGTAGAAAGAAGAAAACATTTCTTCTTTCCCCAGGCTCTCTGGCATAAATGAGACTAGGAGAAGGTGCAGAGAAGTGGCCGACTTCTTTTGTGTTCTTGGAACTTTGTAACAATTTCAAAACATATAGGGGTGTGTGTTACAGGCTAGATTTAGCTTGGCCCTTGAGGTGTAGATATATAGAGCTGTCACTGTTGTTTATTATACTGTAGCAGCAGGGATTACATCTGTAGAAACACCTCTTCTACCTGTCTTCAGTCCTGCTCTGTTCAGTTTGAAAAAGTTTATGTATGTTTTATTTTTGTACCTTTTAATAAAAGGTAAATTATGCTCTGTTTTCAGTTAAAGCATTTTAGAGGCTCTGAAATATGTAAAAAATGAATAAATATTATTACTTTGTCCAACACACCAGTACTGTGGTAATAAATGTTTGTTATTACGACAGCTAACCAGTACCTGTTTTGACATATCCAGCATACATAACTTAAACATTTGTCTGTTTCACCAGAGTATTTCTGTGCTTTCAAATCCAGTGAGAAATGAAACAGTTATGTTGAGGAAATTTCCAGTCTCTCTACAAAGCTTTGTGCTGCTTTCTGCGACATTTGTGCTCTAGAGCAACCACTCTGCGTACTGGAGCCCTACTTCCTGGGAAGTGCCTGCACATGCCTGCCAGTGGAAAGTAGGGAGTAAGTTTTTTGGTGAACTTTGCTTTATTAAACTGCCTTTATCTTGACTCATGATTTTTTTTTTCATGATACTTTCTCTGTCTCCTGTTCTGCTGAGAGGAGCAATGATAGAACAGATCAGGGAGTACCTAGTGTCCAGCCAAGGTCAGCCCACAAGATGAGAGACAAGCTTCCCTACTGCCTTGTAAGACTAAAGAAATACAGGTGGAGTGTGATGGTAGGGGATTGAATGCTGTGTAATACTTCTGAGATGACAAATAATGGCATGAACACTTTTCCAAATGTATCCTTGATGAAGACTGGATATTTTACTTGAAGTTAGAATGTTCTATAAATTGTGTTTTCCTCTAAAGACAGTTCCTGGATATTTCATAGTAATACAAGAATGTACTGTGATACCCATGGCTTGTTCTGAATGTATAAGAGTACTGTTATTAGCAATTTCTTCCAGTGCATGTAGTAAAAATCACCAGTTAAGTGATTTGAGCCCCTCACTCGTTGCGTGTGTTAATGCTGGTGCAACAGTAGTTAGATTTCAGGCTTATTAGTCCTGGAGGAACAAGTGTGCTGAGATAATTGTAAGGGCATTGGAAATGGTCTCCAAATTTCTGAAGACAGTGCAGTTGCTTTGTAAATGTTGCTCTAGGTAATATTCTTCTATTCCAGGTCTGGTAGTGCATCCTGGTGCAGATCTGACTTGCATCTGAATCAGGACCCCAAGTTCAGTCTGGTTTGTGGCTTGAGTGGGAGGTTGGACAGTGCAGCAGTCAGGAAGGGCAAAATTCAACTTGTTTGTTTCTAATGAATCTTGAATCTAAAGGTCTTGTTCAGAAGTTTCTTATGAAAACAGACTTCAGTGGATTGATCTCTTAGGGTGGTCCCAAAAGTTGCATTATCATATCCAGAAAATCCTCAGTTCAAAAACTTGTCTTCCATACAGGCAAAATTTAAATTCTGTTAGAAAAGGTAATGAGCAAAAAGTCTTCAGTGTTTACTTTTAAACCGTACTAGGTCTTAAAACTCAAGTAAGCAGGTGAGATTCGATTTCTTGTATTGTAAGACAGAAGCACTTTGCCTGGAGAATTTAACCCTGAAGACTGTAACAAGATTTCTAATGGAATCATGAGCCCTTTTTTAGACTACTGTTTATCCGTGGTCCCAGACTGTCCCATCAGTGTTTGCAGGATGCTTACTGGTGACAAAACCATAGACACAATCTTTATTCTTCCTTTTATTTCATGTGTGGTGCATTAAATGAAGCCAAGTGCATTGCTTTATTGGCTTGTGTGTCGGTTCTGTGGAAGTCAGTTGTGATTTAGAAGTGTTAATGCTTTTGAATGTGTGGGGAGGTTCTCAGTGGTGAAACAGGACTTGCTGGTATCACTACCCTATTAGTATTGACCCTTGTAACCTGAGTAGTGTTATTTATGATCTGTGGTTGGAAATGTGGATTGTAGTCTGCTACATGTAATGAATTTCTCTGCACTTTGTGGTGCAGCCTGGTATTCATCTTGCACCAAGATGTACCCATGTTCTTTAGGTAAAAATGCCTCTATTTCTGTTCAGTTTATTCTTAGTAGAGTTCAGGCACTGGCCATTTGTTTTATTGTGTTTGTGTTAGATTTGAAATACTCTTCTGTTGTCATGTGAACAGATTGCTTGCCTGACTGCAGAACAGCATTTTGAAATTCTTCAAAAAAGGGATATATTATTATAATCTGAATGATACAAATCTAAACATGTGTTAAACGAATCCTCTAACTCTTTTTAATTTGGGGTAGATAGTGTTTTTAAGTGAAGAAAAATACCTAGTATAACATAGTTTTTCAATTAAGCAAAAACTTGTTTCCTGCAGTGCAGCTGTTGCTGATACTGCGATCTACTACAATGAAAGAGACTTGGGTACAGCTGGGAATAATTCTTTTAGCCATTAAAATTCACTAAAAGTACCTGTTATTGTATGCCTGGTGGTGTGTGTAGAGATTATGCCAATGTAGTTGAAGCTGCTTGATCCTTGGTGTTGGACTATTCCTAGGGCAAGAACCCATGGACAGTTAAGTTGTTGGATTTTGCCTAGATGAAATGTCTGGATGGAAAAAACGTAGATGAGGGAGTTCTAGTGCCCTTTCACTTGCTGCATACTGAGCTCTCTGGTATCCTGAAATTGTTCTGATGGTTTGTGGCATGATGAATTCCGTAAATCAGCTGTAGCAACACAGCAGGTAAATTAAACTGGGTCCCATTTTTTCTCTTTTCAGATGTCTGTGACTGCTAGTGGCCTGTAGAAAAAAAATAGAAGAGAAGAAATTATCTTAAGTGGACCTAAGTAGAGTTTAAGAAGTGTAATAACTGCATTCCACATGGTTTCTGGGGGTTGTGAAGATAATTACATTTCTCTCAACACTGGCTAAATATTGATTTTTTTCTGCCAGCCCCCTGGCTGTCACTAAAATAAACACTGCTTAAGTTGTGGTGACATTTACAGTTAGAAATTTAGACAGTTGTAGGCAGTTAGCTAGCTTATGTGACTTGTTTGATATTGTTTTCCAGTCATCTTCATATCAGTGCTGTGTGTTTAAGTGGAGGCTGTTCTGTGTTTGCACAGTAACTAAATCTGGTACTGAACTTACTTTATTAGACAGTAGCAGTTTGAGGTTAACTGTGCTGGTCAGCTGTTTTTATTGAGTTGTCCTTGCCAGCAAGGCTACTGCAAAGCAAGGGTGTATCACTGTGGTGATGACCTCACATGCATGCTGAAATGATATCCTGCTTTCAGAGCTTTTAGTACTGTTTCTAAACAGTCTTTGTTTAAGGTATTTGTTACTGAAAACCAGCCAGGAATCTGTTCCCCTTTTTGTAGGGATTTCATGAATAGAGAGCTCATGGGAAGGCCTCTTCCATTTGCATGCTTTAGGAAAAGCCTCCAGGGTACTGGATTTTGGAGCAAAAGTGCTCTTGCTTCTATTAAATGTGACACGTGGTCTGGTTTTCAGGTTAAACTGAGTGTAAGCAGTTGTGGCAGTGCCTACTCTGTACTAGGGCTGTGCTACTGTAGGAGACTTTCCTAGCGGAAATAGTATTTGCTTTGGTAATTAACATCAATTTCATTTGTTGTTGCAGTCTTTTACTGCTTATGTATGTGGCAGTAGGGCTGCTGATACCAGGGTAGTTTGGAATAATGTACTTCAGGTTAGAAGTTCTAAAAAATCTTTGCATGGTTGGGAGGTGATCCTAATGAACTAGAAAGTAATGGGATTGTTGTGCTTCAGTGGACAGGAGTTCATAGTGCATTTTCATGTACTTTTGTCTTAGCAGTGGTCTGTGTAAGGACAGGAGCTGAACTGAAGCCCTTGAAGATAAGATTGTTCAGGTGCAGCTTCGGAGGAAGTGCAGGTAGCTCAGCCAGGCTGGGTTTGCCAGCCTGATCATCTTGCTCCTGAAATGGAGCTTGTGCACAGGCCAGGTAACACCACTTGCCTGCTCAAGCAGTAACCATTGAGTATTGCACTTAGCCCTCTATCTTTTATTAGGTGTTGATGTAGGATGCAACACTCAGGATGGGCATGGCTAGAAAATAAGGATGTAAGAGTGTTCTGAAATGTCTAAATGTGCTAATTTAGATTTTCCCTTGTGTAAAACACTCCTCAACATTAGTGGCTGGTTGTCTAGCTGACAGCTGTCTGCTTTTTTTTTCTTTTCCCTACTTTATATATGTGATCTTGAATTTAACTGGAATAAACTGTTTTTCTGGAGAATTTTGTTTTCTTATTGCAGCAGACCCAGATCATTGAGGCCCACATAAAGCAAGACCTAATGGAACTTGACCTGCAAGGA
This sequence comes from Cisticola juncidis, assembly GCA_013400215.1. Classification (NCBI taxonomy): domain Eukaryota; kingdom Metazoa; phylum Chordata; class Aves; order Passeriformes; family Cisticolidae; genus Cisticola; species Cisticola juncidis. The sequence continues at coordinate 975,726 of VXBR01007469.1, read as the reverse complement.
AATCCGTGGGCTATGTTAATATGCCCTGACTCTTTTAAATTTGCATGAAACAATAATTTTCCTCTAAATCATATGATTTGAGGAAAGGGAGCTCAAGGATTCTAAGATGTGATCAGTTCCACCTGTAACAAATGGAGGGAAAAACAAGTTTTCCAAACACTGGTGCCTTTAGTTGCTTCTGGTGGAAGCCCATACTATAAATTAAGAAATAAGGAATGTGGGGAAGTGGTGAAGTGCTTGGGATGATACTGATAAGTTTGCTTCAGCTGGAAACTGCTAGAATTGTTTCAGTCAAAGTTAAAATTGATTAATTTTAATGCATTTGAATACTCTCAATCAGTTTCATTGTCTGTTGGGATAATTTCAGACAACAGATTAGTCTTCTACGATTTTGCTGCAGCGTTGTTGGAAAATCTTTCCGAGTTTGATGTTTCAGTAGCAAAGCAGAAGAATGTCCCTTAAAACTATTTCCCCTTTTGACAGTATGTGGACTTGTATATATAAAATATCTCTGGTTTTATGGAGAAACTATAGCTGAGTGCAGGGAAGGATGGAAATAAAATAGGTGCTTGGACTGTGGACAGTGATTGTTCCAGAGCTGGGTGACAGATATAATGTGGCGAGTCTCGTTTTTTCGTCTTGCTCTGGCAAGCTTTAAGCAGTAATGCCTTCTAGTATTCAAGTTGTTGCACTTTTTACTATGCAAGAGCAAGTCTTACTGCTTTCATGCTCCTTTGTTTTGCCCTGAGCTCAGGGGCTGTCTCAGGTATTTAAGCACCACATACCCTTTTCTTGGCTGACAGGAGCATACAGCCATAAACAGAGCTGTGAAACCTTTTCTGGCAGGAGTCTTCCTCTGTAAGAACTGTAGTTTCGAGGAGTCATCTGACAGAGCAAGGCCCTTCCATGGAATTAGGGCTGCATTTGTTCAGGCTCCCTGTTATAAAATCTGAAATGGGTATTTAGGACCTAATTTTCAGTCAACCAATAATAATTTCATAGGCATATAAGTAATGGCTTCTTATAAGCCCTCGTGAGGTATTTTTTGGGAACTTGTAAATGGTTGATTTTTGTCTCTTTAGCAAGTTTCAAGAAAGAACACCATCTTCCCTATGTGCAAAGATGTAGATGATCTTTCACTGTCATATGTATGCAGCTGCTGAGAACCTTGTTTGTGACATTTGGGTTTAGGACAACCTCCTCAGTATTCTACATGGCAGCAGCTTGTTAATGAGATGTTCCTATAAATGGGTGATCTCTGTACTCAGTGTAATAACTGAATGTTGTTTTTTCTGTTAGTAACTCTTGAAATATGTAAAGCTTGCAGCTGTGCCTCCTGCTGCAATGGTGACTGCAGGTCACCTGCAGGTAGCCTGTTATACCACCTCTGTGCTGGAGAGCTTTAGCAGAACGTCAGATGCTGGTGTCAGTCTTGCTGTGAAGTGTCATGTGCCTGGCAGGACCTTAGCATACAAGCACCATTCCGCTAAAGAGAGTATTTGAGCTCTTCAGTCAAGCAGACCAGTTTGGGTTTTCTGGGGTTTTTCTTTTCCTTCTCAGTTACTGGGCATCTGAGCTTTTGTACGTGTTGACAGACACAAAGCCTGGTTGGTGAGAAAAGAGTTCAGGTCGTAACATTCAATTTAATTACCCAGCCCTTTTGCTGTGGTTCAGGTGTCTGTGCCTGGCTTTCTTAGTAATTGTTCCTGCAAATTGATGCGTGTTAAAAGCACCGACATCAAGTGATGCTCCTCCTTCAACTTCTGGAGACTATTTCAAGTTTGTGAACTGTGGCATGTGGAGTAGGTTGTGTGAATGCTGTCTAGGAGAGGACAGTTTGTTGCACTTGTGACCCCTGGAAACAGGACCCAATGTATCTCAAGGAGGTCCTGTTTTCTTAATCACGACTGTCCTGGAAGTGAAGTTCATCTCAGAGTTGCCATTATAAGGGAAGGGGTGGAAGTGTTTCAGATGGCTGACTGGAAAAGTGCAGACTGGTCTGTGGCATATTGCCAGCACATGTATGTGTCTCAAGGAGGTAACTGCTTTGCCTCTATTACTGACAGCATTTGCCTCTTCAGCAATTAGTCAGTCAAGTAAAATCTGACTTTTAAAAATGTTTTTGGGAAACGGGAAAAAAGGCAACAATGGGAGTGGTTGCAAAAGTTACCTACGAATAAATAGAGGAACTATACTGGAGAAGTGCTACTGAGTTTCTGAATGCACTGTTTGCTACTTTTCATTTGACTGTTATTAAAATTACTAGGCAATCCCTGGTACTTTATTAGTACGGTAGCAAGTTAAAGTATGTGAATGACACTAATAGTTTGCAAATTATACAGTGATTGCTTGCAAAAAAATCTTTGCACTGCCCTAGAAACAGTGGGGCCAGAGCCAGCTGTAGTCAGGTGTATCCAAATTCATTTGTTTAACACAGTTTTGTACTGTTTCTCCTGACTTGCACAGTGGTGTAACTTGAAACATGACTTATGTGAATTAACTTGCAGGTGTAGAGGAGACATCTCTTCTAGTGTTTGCACACCTGTTCAACATTTAAACTTGTGTAGTTAAGTGAGGTTTGCATAGTTAACAGCTGTTGTTTTAGGAGAAACCAGTTTATTCTCCCCCTCTGCTTCCTTCCTCTACCTGCCTCTGCCTCCTACCCTCCTCAACCTGTTCTGTGAGCTGCACATGGCCTGATTGGGGCTGGTCAGAGAGCTAACCTGCCAGTTATTTATTTTTAGTGACCAAAACTGTGCTATGAGTGGGCTGACTGAAGTTTCTACCTGTTCATCTGTAGATTTTAACTTTCCTGAGCTTTTGTTATCTTGAAATTGTTACACATCTATCTGTTGGGAGGGAGCACGATTGTAAAATATTATTTAAAGATAAGGATTGTATTTGTCATTTAAAGAACTGTTCTTCAGAGCCAATCAATTGAATGCTCCTGCCCAGCTTAGACTGCTAGTTAGGTTTTTGTAAAAAGTTTTCTTTTTGAATAATAACATGTATCTGCCTTTTATTCACACTTGTGGTTGCTGTTCCTGGCCTGTATGATAACAGCTGACTGTGCCTGCCTCTAATTAGAGCTGTACCCGTTTTCTGTGGACATCTGTCATATTACTTAAGCAACAGAATACATGGAGTGACTTAGAATGTACAAACATCTTTCAAAAGAGCCTTATTGTGTTGGTATTAACATAATTGTTAGAGTAAGAATCATGTTTGAGCCACCTAGCTGTGAAGTTGGTAGCTAAAAGAATGATGTTAATAAATGTTTCAGCTTGGTTGCAGTCAAATTCTTGTGTTCTTATAATCATCACAGTGTGATACTTGGAGCAATACTGTTCTGATACAAAATCTACCATTGCTTGGTGTCTAATTAGTACTGCTTCGAGAGTTTGCTTCTGGGTCTAAACTGTGAACTTGATTAACCCATATTTTTAAGTCACAAGGTAATTCTGAGATGTGTGTTTAATTATGTTCTGTATTAAAGGAAGGTTATTACACATGAGACCAAGCAAATGTGGCTTAAAAAAAAATTACCTACAACCTGGAAGGAATTAATAGCACTTGGAGGAAGTAACTTCGTTTGTATAAGAAATAATCTTGTTTTAAACCTAGGTGTATGACTTCTCTCATTTGGCTTAGTGCGTATGAGCCATGATGAAGTCCAACCACTTGAAATTTCTGTGAAACATTATGTTGAGTATTTAAATACTTGAATCTGGTGAGCAGTAGTAGCAATAGATGGGGATGTGTAGTTGCTTGAAGAGGAAACAAGGCAAGTTCCCAAGATAAGATGCATTTTATCTGGTTTTTAGTGGTATTGTTTTTTGTTTTTTTTTTTCAACTTGTCACACTAATTCTTCTTTAGTGTTCAAAAAAACTGTGCCTTGTTACATCTAGTTACTGTTTGATTTTTTGAAAGATGCAACAGTTTCTGCTTAGATGGCTTAGAGTTGGGGATGGGGCAGATAAGGAGAAGGAGGTGGTTAAAGCAATAAGCTGGAAAATGTCATACTCTAACCTTGTCCATGCAGAGGTTAAGAGAACCCCACTGAACTTGGCTGCTTGTGAATCAAGCTAGTAAGAGTTTTATGCATAACAGCAGCCTATGTGAAAGGCAGATCATGTAGCTAAAGCATTTTATTATCCTAGTCCTTTTTGAACAGCAATGCTGTCCATTTCAGTTGATCTGGAAGATTTTTTGGTGGGAGAGAGAGGACTAGACTTAATGGGGAGGTGGTCTTGGGACTGCTAGGAAATGTCAGTAAAACAGGAATTGGGCAATAATTTTTCTTTTTTTTCTTGAAAGCCAAGTATCTTAATGTTCTCAGTTCCTTGGAAATATAAGACTTCTTTAAAAAATACAAAACAACCCAAACCAGAACAAAACAAAACCAAAAAACTCCAAAATGAAACCACAACCACAGTACCCAAATAAAATGATGCCTGAAAATTCCTGTTATTGCTTGTTGGGCCTTTGCAAGTCATACTGAGATGCTCAGTTGTTAAAATTCCAACTCATGCTGATGGCCAGTAGTTCTGTAGGTGAAGGTTCTATGGTAATGGTTGAATTATCATGTCAATTTTGAAACTTTTTTCCTGAAGTTGTACTCATGGCCGTTATGGATTTGATGTGAAGATGACAAGAAATTACATAGTTGATTAAGGCTAGTTAGTGCAGTATGTTTTTGTTTTAAGGCAGAAGAAATAGTAGTTATAATTCAGTATATGTATGTTAGTTACAATATTTTTATATATATAAAATAGGAAAAAAGCCAAAAAACATTACTCTGAAAAAGTATGTATTGTTCTGGAGGATTATTCATAGCTGAGAGTAAGTCATTCTGAAGTAGAAAATTAGGCATTTCAAAAATGCGCTGCAAAATTTCTAATTTCTCTTATTCAACTCTGCCTCCCCAACATTTAAATTCTGTGTTTTGATGAGAGGTAAGCCCTTATCAAGTGCTTGGAACTGAAAAAGAGGGCTTACCTGTTCAAAGTGCTGAAGTTTGGATGGATGGTAAGTTGTCTGGCAATTCATCCAGTAGCAAAGGTACCAGTGATAGAAGTGGGCCTGAAAGCCTTCTGGGTCTGTGTGGTACCTCTTTGGTGTGGTACAGCTCCTTATCATAACCAAAGCAACTACTACCACCATATTCTATATGTGTGTTTACTTTGTTGTCTTTGAACTGCTTTCTAACACTGGCTTTTAAACTTTTTGGTCATGATCCTCACCTGATATTCTGATGAAGTACTAAGATGAAAATCTTCTGCCCTGCAGCACAGCCAAGTACAGCGTGGTGACATTTCTACCTCGATTCCTGTATGAGCAGATAAGAAAAGCTGCAAATGCATTCTTCCTCTTCATTGCCTTACTGCAGGTATTGTTTTATTGCTTTGCCTTGTTTATAAAATGAAATGGTAATGCAGTAGAAGCTATTTCTGTTGTTATGATTAATTGCAAAGCAATTCTTAAACTTATTTTAATAGTAATATTAATGGGGTATGTTGTTGCTAATTGAAAATGGAAGACAATTTAGAGACTTCTTTCAATGTAGTTTGTAAAGTGAAGCTTTTATTCTTAATAAGTAAAAATAAGTGGTGTCATAAAACATGGAGCTATTGACCATTGTGCTAAAAGAACGTGTAACTTTCTTGTGAAGCTTCTGCTTAGTTAGTGCAGATTACCACTGCTTCCATGTGAATTGTATAATTTGTATAATTTTCTTGTAAAGAGAAGAGAAATAGAATAAAAGACATGTACAACAGCAGTATCTTCTAACTTGTTTTTTTTTCTTCAAACCTACTAGACTGCAGGCTAGTTTGCCTGCTGAAATTTAGTATCTGTGAGGCACAAATCACACAGTAAATCAGAGAACTTTGTGTTCTCTTTTCTGAGACCTTTGCATAAAATTCTAAATGTACTAGAAATTAATTTTAAATATAAAAAATATATAAAATATCAATATATTTTATAAATATATAAAATGTAAAATGGGTCTCTCTTCTCTCTGTTCATAGCAAATTCCAGATGTCTCTCCAACAGGAAGATATACCACCTTGGTGCCATTGCTATTTATTTTAACAGTTGCTGGCATCAAAGAAATCATAGAAGACTATGTGAGTATGATTATGGGGAAGGCTGTGCTAAAGACCAAATGTTTCAAAAAAAGCTATAAGATGCTATAAAGCAATGCATCTCTGAAGTCTCTTGAGTCATTGCTCAACAGCAGCAAAATATTGTTTTGACTTTGAAAGCGCTTGACTAGAATTTCTATAACACACCAAAATAAATAAGTGTTTTCATTATAGTTGGTGAACAAGAAAACAATAGAAATCAGGACATTTTTTCCTTCCTCTTCAAACTTGCTTATTTTGTCTTTTATTAGAAAGACATTGTAGAGCCCTGACAAATATGTGGCCTTTTTAGATGATCTTGAAAAATGGGGTTAAGGGGGAGGCAAGCAACTTAAGGAAAGAGAAGACTGTTTTGGGGAAAATCTGCACTAGCTGGCTTGTATACTTGATATCAGAAGAGGTCTTTCTGCTTTGCTGAAAGTAAAAATTTCACTCATCAGTACTTAAGAGTGAAATCATTTGGATATCAGTCTAAAGAACAGCACGCAGAATTTAAATTACATCTGCTGTATAAATATCATGGTCCTTATTGTTCCTTTTGTTTTTGTTCAAAAAACTTCAGCTTTGGAGACACTTTTTTTACCACTGATAAAGGTTTGAGCCTGACTTCCAATATGGGGACTTTCACTTTGAAGTTTATAATTGTTGTCCTTATACTCTTTTACAAACCATTTGTATTTAGATGATCTGTGACTTATATTAAAAAAAAAAAAAACAAACAAAAAACCCAAAAAACCATAAAGGCAAAAAGGACCCAATCTATCATCTTGCATTTTGTCGTATTTTTAGTTCTAATGGTTCTGGAATTTGTGATGAAGTGTAATGAGGTGTAATGAAATGTTTTGTTTCCTTACAGAAAAGGCATAAGGCAGACAGTGCAGTGAATAAAAAGAAAACAGTAGGTAAGACTAAACAGTCTGTAAGTATTTAAAATGCAAATAGTGAATGCTTATTTTTGTGTGTCATGATGGTGAGGAATGCGTATCTTGTGCACTAGGTACTTAGCTATCATTTAGGATTTTGCTTTGCCAGAGGTTTCAGACTGATGATTGATGCTCTCACACTTAAGGGTGAAGGCATTGGGAGGATTATTAGAATTTATGATTTCATGTAATTTCATGGTTGTACAAAGTTACATGGTTCTCAGCTCCTCCAAGAAAACCAAACAATTTTTTCCCTACCAAGCTCCATCCTGATTATTCTAAAACCACACTGAACACCAAAACATTCAGAACTAAAAAAGCCAACAACCCCCTCAAATGTTAAAAGCTGCTGTCAGAAGAATTTAAAGTCATTTTTGCAAATGCTGCTGCCCTTTAAATGTAATAAGTCTAGGGATTTTTTAGCTTTGCTTTTCTGACATGTCACTGAAAAAGAATTTAACACTGATATCCACTGAATGCCTACATGTATCCCTAAGGTTTGGATAGCACTTGTCACTCTATGCCTGAAGACATCACTGTCATTTTCTTCACCTCCCTTAGCTGAAGACCTGTGCAGAAAATAGAAAGAGCTTGTCAATGGCCACCCTGTGATTATCCTGGGCTGTAGTCAGGGCAGCTCCATGTTCCTGTGTTGGACAGCTCCAGTTCTGCTCCTCTGTGCAAATGTGCAGGTGAAATGGGAACACAGGGACTTGAACTCCAAGCAGAGCCCCTTCCTCCCAAGCATAAATACTTGAAGTGTCAAAAAGATAGAGGAACACTTAAAGGAACATAGAAAACTGAGCAACCTGCTAGCTCTATGTTTCAGACAGTCCTGCAAACATTATGCCTATTTTTTTCACTGAGTTAGGTGCTTGAAAATTTGGGTTGATCATTAAGACTGTATATTAACACACATCAAAAGACATTGCTTTATCACTTCTCCTGAGTAATGTCTATACGAGAGTCTGGGAAGATTTTTGAGTGCAAGAGCACTGTATAAGTCATAAGCAATTGGCAATTAAGTGGCTGTATCCCAACAGGCCTTGTTATAGATAATATGAAAGATGGCCTTTTCAGAGGTCACAGAGGCAGTTGCAATTCATTTGTAGGTAGAGTCCGTGTGCCAACAAACACTTCAAGGGATGTTTGTCACAGTAATTGTGGAGAAACAAAGAACACAAGGTGTTGAAATGGAGCTGAGTGGAACTTTGCACTTGAAAAATTATTTCAGTTCAGATTTTTTTTACCTTTGAATACTCTAAATACATTTTCAATCTGATACTTCAAACCGTATCCTCCTACTTCTTAAAAGGAAGGCTAAAGAAGCTTATTCTTGAGACACGCATTACCAGAATGAAAAAATAATTTTAGGTTCAGAGTGGGATTAAGATGAAATAAATTTAGATTCTCTGTGTGCCTTTAGGTTACTCTTATAGCTGAGTGGTGTCTAATCAGTACGTTCAGTGTGGAGAGCATTTGAGCTCACTGAGAAGCAGATGCCTGCTGTCTGTGTGGCTGTGTCCTGAACTCCACTGCCTGCAATGGCTGGTTGCTTACTGCAGCAGCAGTCATGTAGGCTTTGCATTTATCTTATACAGCTTTTTAGAGCAGTAGTGTATCTTGAAAGTGCCTTTCCTATATTAAATTTACCATGGAAAACATCAGTTGGCTTTGCCGAGTGACTTTGGTATTGTAGGAGTTAAATTCCCTTTGGAGCAAACTAAAATTGAAGTTCTGCCCCAGGTGAGCACTGAACATTTGCATTAGGAGCTGGAGTGTGTTTAGGCTCTGAGCCAGTGTTTTATGTTTTGAATGGCTTCACATGATGTCTGTGGTGATGACATTAAATCTAGGGACCAAACTCCATATAATTCTAAGTGAAGCCCCTGAGCAGTGTATTGTATAGAGATATAGAGAGCTCAGTAATAACAATTCTGATGTATTGATGCTCCTGTTGTCAAATAATAGAATAAGTAATGAGCATTTAATATTGCGTGGGATGAGTTCAAGTATTAGACAAGCACAGGGCTAGCAGACTCTGGAGCAAGACTGATGGGAGATGCTTGCCCTTCAGGAGCCTCACTTCAAATGGCCCTGCATGGCTGGATGTGAGTGACAACACTAAGCCCTAGATCTAGAACCAGGTTTTGGTCTTGGAAGGCACTAGACAGAAGGTTTATATTGAAACTCTCTTTTTGAGTTGAAGCAGTCTTTTTAGGAAGTCGTCTTTTGTTACTTTAACCAAGTACCTTTTGACAATGAATAATTAATCAATTTTACCCTACTATAAATATTCTAGAGAATACATGTCCTTTTCTGTCCTTTGGAGTACTCCTGTAAAACTGGGTTAAACAGAGTAGGAGGTGTGAAATTGCAACCTTAGAAATTCTGAACTCTTTTATGTCTAATGGAAGTTTTCTTTTTAGGCTGTGGGATTATGAGTTTAAAAGGAAATAGTTCAATAATAGAAGAGTAGGAAAATAGCTTCAGTAATTTGTATTTAATTTTAATCCCTAATTTGATTTCAGTAAACATTGCAAGTGAAATTGTTTTCTGAAATAAATTGCCTACTAGACCAAGTCTGTGGCACTTGAAGCTGCAAAATACTTTGGTGTGTGAGCATACAACAATGTCAATGGAATGTTTACTGAAATGTCTCCAAAACTTTCTGGTGGAATAGGGAGCTGTCTAAACCATGGCACAGGACATGATGAGTGTTGCAACTCCTCTGTGAAGGTTTGAGTTTTGAGACAAGGCTGCAGGTATTGGCTTTTCCCTTGAGATTCTGGATTCAGGCCTTCTCCTGAGTTCTGAACTAAGCAGAGCTCAATTCAAGAACAGTGTATGTGGGGGACACAACTGTTCTTGCCCTAAACTGCTGTACCTGTTTGATTGAAAGCTCAGCTGTTTTTAGGCACATCACTGGCAGTACTTCTGTTGCTGCCCACCCATTCTTTGTTAAATAGTTTAGTTCACTGCAGTCCACTCACTACATTATTAAATATCAGGATTCTGTGCTTCAATGTGTGTGGCCTGAGAGGAGGAGTCAAGAGACAGGTTTCTTCTGTTTGAGCTATTCTGACAAGTCTTGCATTCTTGTTTGTGGCCCATCCTTGGTAGGATGGTCAAGGCTGTATTCAGCAGAATTTTCTTAGAGTGTGGTATTATTTTCAAATCAGCCACATGTATGAAATGCCTAGAGCTGAGGAGATGATTGTTTGTGTTCAAAGTAGAGGACTGACCTCTTCAACTTTGATCTGTTTTGTGCTGCACTTTTTGACCCCCCCCCCTTGAAAATTGGCTGCAGCTGCTTTCAAAGAAGGTGAACTTGGCTGTGCTTGGACCTGGACTGGACTGGGTTACTCAGCAGTAATTGGGCATATTTGACCTTCCTGTTTTGGCTGGAGTAGTATTAAGTATTTGTAGAATCACCTAGAGGAGGTGCTTGGGTGGAAAGGCATGCTGCAGGGTAAATGATTAATGAGTGTGTTAAGTGGCAGTGTAGAACTGGAGCCCTAGAGAAACCAAGGTCTGTTTTAGTATGTTGTTTTATTTTTCTTGTTTCAATGTGAACTTCAGCAGTAAGGATTCTCCTTTTGCCAAAGCTGATTGTCGCTTTTCAGCCGGACTTTGAGTCTGCTTGGCAATTAAGATTCAGATTTATATGGGCTATGGGTAATGGTGATGAAGTTGGGTATGTCAGGATCAAAATATTGTGAATAAAATGCAAGGAAAAAGATGAGAAATGAAAATTCTGTGGTAAATCATACACAGAGTAAAGGTACTTCCTGATACTGATTGACAGTGGGCAGTAATGCCTTTTGTTTTAAGGAAGGTCATTTCTCAAACAAGAAACAATGCTGCCCCATCTGCATGTTAGTATGAAGTGATGCCATGAAGAAATCAGGCCACCAACTGTTGTCTGGCAGGTGATAAAAATTATGTAAATATGAAAGGCAGATTCTTCCTTGTTCTTGGATTTACATGGCCACAGCTGTGAACAAAAGGGAAGTTCCAGCTTCTGAAGAATATATTTCTGATTTTTGTGTCAGTTCCTGTTGTTTGCTATTGCTGATGCAGTTGTTTTGAAATTTGTCTGAATTATGGCTATTTGTTTTATAATCTAACTTTAAGCTTTCTTTCCAGTTCTAAGAAATGGGATGTGGCAGAACATTATGTGGAAAGAGGTAAATAAAACCTGAGCATGGGAGGGAGGGAGAGCAAGTGTTCAAGAATTACTCTTGCCAGAATTAATTAGGAGGCTTAGAAATAGTGTATACTACATGAGAATTCTCTGTCACTTGGGATGGGGGTGTGGGAGGGATCCTTTCTGTTCCAGTTGTCAAAATTGCCCTGAGCAAGGCACCAGAGCACCAATTTTTGAATTCTGGTACTGTGTTAGAGTCAAATGCTAACGAACTGTTGTGTTTTTGCTTGTGCAGTTAATAGGTAAACTGTAAACAGTATTTTGTTTTTAGTCTACCTGAAGAGTAGTTTTCACTGCAATGCTGTATCTTTCCTGCAAGTCTAACAGAGACTTACTTTGCTGCCTGTGCTAGAAAGTCCCTGGGCTTTGAGACTAATTAGGAAGCTGCTTGCTCAAGTAAGAAACACAAGCCCTGCTGCTACCTGAGGCACTTGGGACCCATTTCTGTGAAGCCCTTGGCCAGGGTCTGGTGAGCTTTACTTCTAAGACCTGGAAGTGGCTGAAATGCCTTAGGATGTATCGATCTAGTAGTGGCTCTTAATGCTTTTTAAAGGGTAAAATTAGCTCTCTTATCTAGCAATTGAGGAAAAAAGTACACCCTTTAAAAACCTCTGAGGAATGAGATCAGTCTAAAGACGCCTAAAAGTAATCCTGCTGAAGTGGCAGGCTATAGTAGAAGCTGAAGATTGCCAGGGATTCTGATGGCTAATGTTGGTTCCTGTTTATGCTGTTCCAAGTCCTATTTTTGTAGAAAGGACAATGAATTGGAAGCTTAGGGTTGAGCCTGAAATCTGGGTTTTTTAATACCCTTAGGCACTTCTTGAATTGACCTGTGTCTGTAACTACATACTGTCCAGGCTTGCATTTATTAAGGAATAATAGTTCTATATTATCCACCTTGATCATTTTAAGGCAGGCTTCTGAATTTTGGGTTTTTTTGTTTTTTTTTTTTTTAATGCTGGAAGTGGTAGGGAATTTGTTTTTAGTGGTATCTGAGTAAAACTAATGAATCTGCTTGTTCGAACATACCATCAATTTCCATTTTTATAAATGGATATCTTAAAAGTATTTTAAACCCATTTCCGACTCTCAGTGGTGCATTGGCATTAACCAGCCTCATGCTTATCAGACAAATCTGGTTTACTGTTTTGAGAGTGCTACTTGGCTGGTTTTAGAATTAAAGTCCCATGCATGTGGGACTAACTCAAGCTGCTGGAAAGTTTTAGGCCTGTGTAGGAGAAGACAAAGTATTCCAGAATTCAGAACTCTGCATATCTCAGAGAAGGACAGGATTATGTTGTGGATCCATAGAGATGATACTGCTTGCTAGTGACTAGTACAAGCAGTGCATCTAAGGAGAATTAAGGGAAAATGATAGTGATGACTGGGTAGAATAGAACAGATAAGACATAGAAGAAAACTCTTGATAATGAAGATAAAGTTTAAAGGTAATGTTTTTGTACTAGGGAAAAAAAAAGACTAAAGAAAACACCTGAATTTGGATAATGGCAGGATTATAGAAAAAAGTAATTTTTATTAAGTATAAGCTACAGAAGTTCACAATTTCTAGTTGAGTATATTTACCTTTTTGCTCTCTGTGGAATTATTTACTTTGCATTCAGACAAGGGAAGGCTTTGTTATTTCTGAACTTGCAGTGAAAAGTACTCTGACTTGTAGGAACACTGTCTCTAGCTGTTCTGTGCATGATGCTGTTCTTCTGACTGGGTGAAAGAGAATAACCAACTAACATTCCAGACAAGCGAACTGTTTGTTTTTCTCTTCCATGCTACTGCACTCCTGACCACCACAGGTAGCAGTAGGCGATATTGTGAAGGTCACCAATGGGCAACATCTTCCAGCAGACATGATCATAATATCTACCAGGTATCCTGAGTGGGTGTGGAAGTGGTGTGTCTGATGAACTGAGGTGCAGAGGACCTGAATCTCTGTATTTGCTATTAATAAAACCAGGCATCAGATAGCACTAATTCTATTCCACATCTAAAATCAAATTTCAGCAATGACAAAATATGGCTTTACTCAACTCTGATTCATGTATCATTATAGATACGCTCTTCTAAAATGAGGTGTTTTCAAGACTTCACTTTATGAATTGCAGGTACATAATACTCTGTATTGATGAGTTTGTTGGAAGACTGAACTTAGTATGAGCTTCATGCAGTCAGTGGTTCTATGGCCTTCCTCCACTTAAATAAGGAAGCTTAAGTTTTCTTCCAGTTAATTCCACTGAGTATTCAGCGTATTTTCCTGCACTCCCCCAGGATGACTTCTCTTTCAAACAGTAAATTCAAAAGGCTATCAAATGTTTGTTGCCATCAAATGACAAAATAGCGTTTGGCCTTTATTTGTTCACTACTTCTCTTGGATACAGCAGATGTATGGCCCATCTCTAGCATGGTGGGAACAATAACCTGTTGAGTCCTGCTTGGTGTAGTTTCAAATACTCAAATCAGGACAAATTCCTGATGCCCCCCTGCCAGACACACCTGGCCCTCTGGCTGCCAGGGCACTGCTGACTCAAGTTGAACTTGCCATGGACCAGGACCCCCAGGTCCCTTTCTGTGGGACTGCTCTTCCTCATCTCACTCTCCAGTCTGTGCACACATCCAGGGTTGCCTTGCCCCAGGTGGAGAATCCAGCACTTGCCTTTGTTAAACTTCATATGGTTGCTGGTTGCCCAACCCTCTCATGTGTTGGGGTCTCATGGTTCCTAAAAGCATTTGAGTGGTACCTGACTGCTAGTCTAGGTTCTAGATTGTGTAGAACAACATGAGGTTGAATCAAGACCACAGTGTGCTTAGACTGTTGAGGTTTAAACGAGAGACAACAACACAGCTCCTGTTCTTAAACATGCTTCTAGTAGCCAAACCTTCCAACAGCTCTGTAATTCCCTCCTGGGTGTGTGCTTTTTGATGCTGACTGCAGATTGCTCTAGTCTCTAGGTTGCATTTCTTTTACATGATCCAACTTTAAAGGGAACTTGTTTTTCAAGCTCCTGTATTTTCTCCTGCATCCCTCTTGTCTCTGCTGTTCCTGGAAGGTTTCAGTTTTTCCTAAGCTGTATGCAGAATCTCAGTCTTTTTGAATTTACCACATAATGAAGGGTAGAGGTACCTTCATTCCATGGTATGCAGTATTGTATTTTTTAAAACAAGCCCCAAACCTTAAATAAGCGGTTGTCAACTTAATATGCAGTTAGACTGAACTTGGACATCAATAATTTTCTGTTTCAGTATTGAAGAATATTTTACTTAAGAACTTCTCCAATGTATTATAGTAAAAAACCCTTCTGACTTATTTCCTAACTGTGTGGGCCAGCTTTTTCTTCTACATTCTTCTACTAACCTGCTGTCATTGATAACCACATAATAATTAGATAACTTAACCCAAAGCATGTTGATTTGAGAGAAGCTTTGCTTGAAATAAATAGCAATTTCTATGGCAGTTCTGCTTTATAATTGGTATTATTCCCATGATTCCTTTAAATGTCAATACTAAGTGTCCTCAGTTCACCAGAAAGCTCTGCATGTTCTGAAGGGGGTGGGTTCTTTTGCTTGTATATGTTGATTTTCTGTGTCTGAGGTGATTGTCAGGGGTAAAATCAACAGTTGTTTTTATCTTTACTCTCTTTTCCTGGACAGCAAAAAGGTGACATCAAATTTTACATCAAGAATGAATTAACACGAAGGAAAAATATTTTAATTCAAACACAGCTTTGTGTGAAAACGCATCTAGATTTCTCATTTCCACAGTTCATACTGTTTCTGTGGAAATCAGAGGAATTCTATTGCAAAAGGTCTCCCTCCTGAGCTAACCTGTTCAGTTGCAGTAGATAAGGTGTTTGACAGAAGTAAAATTGGAATCAAGCCGGACTCTTAATCAGTGTCTTTCTTAGGTTCAGATTCAAATTGTCTGTGTAGGAGGAGACAAAGAATAGACTTAACCTTTTTGTCTTTTCAAAGCAAAATTAATTGGAGAGAATAATCTAGCTTCTTACTGTGTTATAAATGTACCTGTCCTGTTCTTAATTATTGTTGTCCTAAAGAGCCTTTATTTATATAACAGCAGGACTGTTCTGCTGATTGAGTACATTTACTGTTAGAGCAATTGGTTACTTTGGAAAAAAACCCTAACCATTTATCAAGAATATGAGAAGTGATATGCTGAAGAAGCACTTGCTTGAATCCAGATGGGAAACTGATACTCCTTAGCAGCCTGAGAAGGCAGAAAAATAGTTATGGTGGTTTCTACAGAGGTTTTGAATCTTGAGTGGTATGTCAGGAAAAGAGCTGGTGGAAGCACCCTTCCTTTTCACAGGTACTACCTGTGCAGAGCCCCTCTGTTAGATATAGATAAGAGCTTGACTAATAGAAAATTCACTTCTAGGAGTAAGATTTTTGTCCCTATTGTTAAGGGCAGGACCATATCTGGAAGATGCAGGTTACAACCCTCAATCCTAGTGAACCTTTTTCTCATGCTCGGATAAAACTGTTTAGCAGTGACTTTGGATATGTATTTCCCATGGGCCCTCAACTTTGTGACCTTGCAGACATGATTTTGTGTGTTCAGTTCACAGACAGTATTTAATAGCAGAGAGCATTACTGTCTTCATCCAAACATACTCCCTTTTTATATTGTTCAATACTTGCTATTTCATCCATAACTCTTGCAATCGGAAGCAATTTAATGGATTGCAATTCAAAATAATCCCCTCCAGGTATTTAAGTTTATCATGACTTGTTAAATTCTTACTAATCTTTGATTTAGACTTGTCTTTGTAGTTTGTTGTGTGACCATATCCAAAGACATCTCTGTTAAATATGTACTTTCGGCTTTCATGGTTGTATACCACCAGTACGGTTTTCTGTCTTCTGCAGTGCATTGAAGAAGTCTGTTGAGGATTATATTAGTGGAAAAATGGTGTACAAAAGAGTTTTAATATTGAAAATCTTGTACTCCTTACAGTGAACCCCAAGCCATGTGCTATATTGAAACAGCTAATCTCGATGGGGAGACGAATCTTAAAATACGACAGGTAAAACAAAGTGAATTTTTTTTTCTTCTTTTAGGTATTTAATATTAGTTATGAAGCAGCATCTAGTTTGCATGACAACAATACAGGTGCTTTTTTTGTTGCCTTTTTTTTTTTTAAAGCATCTTTCTTCAAGTGGCTGTAATTTGCCTTTCAACAGATACAAAGCCAAGCAGTAATGCATCATGTGTAAGTGTGAGGAACTAAACTGGAGCAAGTATTTTAAGCTCACAGAGACAAATCAAACAGACCCTGGATGTGTTTTACTGAAGGTCTAGTTAGTGGAATTTAAGTGCTGTACATAAAAAAATCAGCAATGCTTGTGATGAGAGTTGCAGTTTCTTCTGCCACAAGTGCTATTTAATGAGCATTATGCAGAGGCAGAAATAAAAAAGGATCTTATATATATATGTTAATTTGTTATCCCTTTGTAGTAAGCAGAAGACTTTATTTGGATCTTTCTAGTTTTGTTAAACAAGTACTGTTGATTATAGTGTTTAGAAATAGTTAAGAGCCTTTGGCTTCTTTCATTCAAAAAAAGTATTTAGATTAGGGTTTTGAAACACAGATAATTTGTTTATAAAAAGCTACTTTGCTCCTTCTTTACTACATTTGTAGAAACATGGTTTACTGCTCCAAATCAGTCTAGTAAGTCAGATCTTGAGCTCTTGTAAAGTTTTATTTGCTTCAGGACCTTCTCAAAATACAAAAACATGGCCTTGCTCTGACTTGCAGTGCTGCAGTCAAGTTCTGGCAAAAGAAACAATAAATGAATACCTCTTTTAATAGAAGGGCAGTGGGGTGCTGTGCATTCACTCAGAAGTAGAGTACCGATACTTTAGGTTGCAGTTGCATGACAAGCTGATCATTAACCTTGAGCAGGATCAGAGCATGTTGGCTGCCAAGAGAGACTGCACTTAAGAATGACCATATTTAGCTGCCATAACACATCAGTGCAGCTATACTTTGAGAAAAAAGCTGTGCCTGTTTATACTGTTTTCTCCTACTTCCTCCTGCATGTATCCAGCTTCCTCTTTCATGGATGTTACTTTCCTCTTGGTTAAAGAGAGATCATGTACGTAATGTAAATATCTGTGTAGAGAAGTTCAGTCTTGTTAGTAGGCTCATATGTGTCCATAATGAGACTTCCTTGCAGGGAAGAGCTGTTGAATATCAAATAGAAAAAGAAAACCCTGAAGTATAACAAAAAACAACCCCCAAAAAGCAACAACAAAATAACCTCCACCAACTCAAAACAGGACCCCAACTTACAAACCTCCACAGATTTAATTACATTTCAGTTTGTAGATGTTAAAAGGAAGAACTGTTTTCCTAGGTTACGTTCTAATAACAGTTTTTATTAAGAATCTCAATCAATTTGAATTGTTCTCTGCAGGGTTTGTCTCAGACTGCTAGTCTCCAGTCCAGGGAAGAATTGATGAAAGTGTCTGGAAGGATAGAATGTGAAGGACCCAACCGCCATCTCTATGACTTTACTGGAAACTTGCGCTTAGATGGTCAAAGGTATTGACAACAAAGCTGTGGATTCATTTGGTTCTTTTAGTCTGTAACTCTGAGCACATGCATGTTTTTGCTGGGGAAGAGGAGGGTAATTATTAATATTTATTAATCAGGACATCTGCCAATACAAGATAATACAGGTCTGTCTTTGTATAGAACCTTCTGCTTGTTACAGGGATATTGATTTCTTTGTAATTAATGGTGATATTTTATTAAAAGGTTCATGTAAAGAGAAAGGCTCAAGGAAGTGTTGGGGGTTTTAGGGCGTGCTTGTTACAGTAGATACACAGAGGAGATGGAAAGCTTTCCCATTCAACAAGAGCCAAAGGCTGCACCAAGGTCAGGTTTGTAGAGAAAAGTGATCCCAGAACATAGAGGCCTTGTCAATGTGACTTTGATTTCTACAACACTTGAAAGAAAAGTATGTAGTTTTAGTACTCAAATTCACAGATTGTGAAAAGTTGGTAGGAACATACATGTTTTATTTGGCCGTACCTGTTTTCCTTCACCAAACGAATATTCCTTGGGCAGCTGGGTGCAAGAATAGCAGATGATCACTGGCATCCCACTTGGAAGTCATGTGGTTAATACAGGCTTTCTCAAATGCTTGTTTAATGGTGCATGTGATATGGTGTGCTTGAAATGGATGGTCTCTTTGCAAGTTCAATGCTTCTCTGTCCTTGACGTGAGAGAGAATGTACAAGCCAAGGTCAAGTGCAGAATAAGCTTATTTATGACTGCCATGTAAATGCTCATGTTTTGGATAACTGGAGCAGCTTTGCCCTACTGTGCTTTAGCAGGAATTAGACTTACAGGGGTTTCAGTGCTTACTTCAGTTGTGTGGACAATCTAAGCTCATTATATTGCTATTTCATTCTTCTCTTGTTTGAAATTCTTTTTATTATTAACTGTGGAGTGAGGCTGGAAGTAGAAATATCTTCTTTAAAGTGTTACCAAGAACTGAAAGATCTATGAACTTCTTCCTTTGCAGCCCAGTTCCTGTTGGTCCAGACCAGATCTTGCTGAGAGGTGCACAACTGAGAAACACTCAGTGGGTCTTGGGTATTGTTGTGTATACAGGACATGATACAAAACTCATGCAGGTAAAGGTTTTAAGGGGATTAAGGGTATGTTTTGATAGAAGCTGGTCATCTTTCCTGTGTTCTTGTTGTCATGACTTGATTTTATGAAGTGGTTTGACCCATTATAGTTGTTAAGGCCTGAAGACCTTTACGAGTACAGCGGTCTGTTGTACTCCAGTTTTCATGAGCACATGTGCAAACATACTGAAGTGAAAGCAGTTCAATATGTAAGGAGAACTAACTTACACCCTTACTTATCTGCCAGCTGGATGACATTTAAAACTGAGGCTTAACAGCTGAGGACATAGTAATAATCATGGAGATAGACTAAGACAACAGTCCTGTATTGCCTTAATGTCAGGGAGTGCCTGGAGAGACCAGGAACATGTATATGTTGATCACTGCTGCTGACCATCAGTGGGATGGACAGCAGGTGCTCTAATGGACTTGGAAAGTAAAGAGTGGATTTGTTTCTGCATTTTTCTTTTGTAAAAGCCATTGACAAGTTGTTGAATTTTTTTCCCTGCTGCTGTTTAGAATTCAACCAAAGCACCTCTGAAGAGATCAAATGTGGAGAAGGTGACCAACATGCAGATCCTGATTTTGTTCTGTATTCTCCTGGTAATGGCCCTTGTGAGTTCTGTAGGTGCCTTATTATGGAACAAAACACACGGTGAAGTCGTCTGGTACCTTGGCTCCAACAGTGAGTATGCAGGCACTGAGCCAGGGATGGATCAGATTGTAGGGCCAGCCAGGCTCTTACCTTCACTGAATTAATGCATAAAATAAGAAATAGTCCCCCCCCAAAAAGTCTTGCTAGTTTTTTGATGGCCTAATATTTTGGGGTTTTTGAGAATAGGCTGATGTAAGTGAATGTCCCAGTGAGGCTTCTAAAGGTTAGGTAAATATCACTGGCCTAGCACCCAAGGAGCAGGGCACAAACAGAAGAGGGGCAAGAGCTACTCTTGCATGTTTGGTGCTCACTGCTTTCATCTCTGTGGAGGTAGCATACATGGATATTTTCCCAGGGGAAGTCATGTACTGCCGTCTTGTGTGTGTCTGACTTATTTGACTGCAGGATGGAGAGTATCAGTCTGATGCTAACTTCAGCTTTATGCTTACAAAGAGATGCAAAGGATTTCTGTTGACTTCAGTCAGAAATGCTGATCTGGTCTTTTAGAGAAAGTTGAAATGCTAAATATCACAATTCTTGTTTATTGGGTAGTTTCTGTCTTTGCCTTCTGTTACTCTGATCGCTTAGCATGGTTATTTGAAGGGTTTTATTTGGTTTCATTCTTAGTCCTCACATTGGTTAGTTCATTATCAAAGATGGACGTGAACAATGAAATACTCCCCAGCAGACTTGAGGAGGTTACATTAGCTATAAACTGTGGTGTTAAAAGCATTTTGAGACGCAGATCTTGAAGCAGTTGTCACAAACTGCAAATGGCTTGTCTGCTGATGATGCAAAACAGATGGCAAGTGTATCTTCTGCAGTTTAAGAATTGTACTTGTGGTAGTAATGAAAAAAAAATCACATAAGAGCATGGAGATGCCCCGTATTTGACTCTGAGTTTTGGTAGTTGTAATGTCTTCTTGTAGCAATGTCAGCAACTTTCAGGATTTCTTGCCTGCTCTCCCCCTTGTTTTTAATCAGTAAGTTTAAATTTGTGCCTTCCAATGATGGAAGTAATACTGGAAAAGATGAATGGAATGAACTCTTGAACTTGCAGTATAAAACAGGTGCAACTTGCAATAGACTAGGATGACACAATAGATGCCTTTGTGTAAATTGAATGCACGATTTCTGTACCTTCCGTAACTGCCACACACAGGAAGGACACATTTTCAGGTTAGGCAGGTAGATGTTAAACTTTGGTTAAATGTTTCATCTCTGTAAAAATACTACCGGAAAATGTCCAGTACTAAGCATGCTTCTGCTTTCTGTAAACTTATCAGAGATACGGAATTAGGGTGTACTCATGCTTTGAGGTGCCTTTGTCCAAACTCTGATCTTTATTAGGCTTCAGCAATTTTCTCTGGGTTCTGTCTCCTCCTAGTTGGCTTCCCTGACTTCTAATTACCTTGTGATGCTGAAAATCCTTAGTTGTGGACTCTGACCCTGTTGTTCTGGGTGTTCTGTGTGCTGACTGAAGTGCCTCTCTAAGTTTCTAGGGAAGTGGCGAGCATACAAATGTGGAGGCTTTGATAGTAAAGAGAGGCTGTGGTCAGCACCATTAACAGGAGCCTTCATCCTGTGTCTCTGCTGAGCCTTGTGCATTCCTGCTGGCCATAAATGCTTCCCCCCTTCCCTTTAGGACCAGTTGTGTTGGTAGACTTATTTGGGCAAGTTGCCCAGTGTTGTCACAATTAATAACAGCTTCTTTGCTTAAGCAGAGTGCCTTAGTTCATATACTAGTCAACTGTTTAGCAGTCAATCTGTTCTCATTGATTTCTTTAGTCAGGGTAAATTCTAAATTCTGACAGTGCTGTCAGATTTTAGAACTGATTTCAGTGTTTTTGTTTCCCAACTCCACTAAGGCAAGTATGCAGTTTCTGAGAGATGGTTATATTAGTAGTGACACTGGGGCTCTTAATTGGGCAGTTGACATGCTAGATAAATGTCTAAATTGGGTAATAGAAGGGAATATTCTAAATCTCACCATCTGTCTAGCAAAAATTGTTCAGAAAGTGTTCTATTCTTTTATATATAGCTTCACCAACCTTGCCCTTCTTCACCTGGTATAAAATGCATGTGTTCTGTGGATGTTTTATCTATCTTCTATTGAAACCACTATTAAAATGGCCCTTACACTAGATACCAACACTCGAGCTGATTATTTTAGCTTTGCTTAGTCTGATTAGGGGAACTCCTTAAAGATGATTGCCCCTATAGCACTCAGTCTTGTCTGCTTATGTCCTGTGTCTTTTGATCCACAGAAATGCTGTCTGTCAACTTTGGATACAATCTGCTGACATTTATAATCTTGTACAACAACCTTATTCCAATCAGCCTTCTGGTGACATTGGAAGTTGTCAAGTTTACTCAGGCTCTTTTTATAAATTGGGTAAGTAGCAAGAATGAATGTATCTCAGTTCTGGATGTTGACATTTAAAATAAAAACCCACTTAACATCTTAGCAAGATTTTCTAATTACTTTTCTGATGCAACTTCTGGGAAGGCAGGGGGAAACTCAGGATTTTTTCTATATCAGTTCCGTGTTTCCTAGGAAATTAAAAGATGTAGTCATAGGAAAGGCTCCTGTGCAAATGATGACTTGGATTTTGGGCTTTTAGGATGAGAAGGAAGTCTCAGCTCTTGGTTGAAGGAGGTCTCTCTGCTGACTCATGATCAGTAGTTCTTTTGAAAACTCTTTGGTATCTTACAGCTTCTTTCAGATACAACAGAGGGAAAGACTAGACTTGTTTGAAGGTGTGGGGTTTGGTTTTGGTTTTTTCATTTTGTTTTGTTTTACATCCTGAGGCTGTCCTTAAGGTCATGGAATGGAATGGACCATAATATTTTTGTAAGGAGCTAAGTTGATGCTACCTCATCAGTGATCTCTCTGTTCAGGGAAGCTTTGACTTCAAAAAGTCTTTCTCAAGCTGTGGGCCAAAAATACTCTAGTGATGGCTCTTAAGCTGGTCAAAACCATGTGGAATATCTTTTGTTGGTATGCATTAGTTTTTGGATTTGAGTAATGTGGTAGGTTCCTATAAAACACATGTAAGTAAAGTTTAATATGCTGTTCCCTGAGCTGCTTGTAATGTAGTAGAGATGTGTATCAGAAGTTGCTTTGGTTTGTGTAGCAGCTGTTTCTTTGTTGTAATAGAAGTTTATTTCATGGAGCCACTAAAATTGTCTCTCATAGATGTGGCCAGAGCAACTGATTGTTGTAACTGAACACTCATGATTACCATGACTAATACATGAACTTCTTTCTACTGTACTAAGTTTGGGTTTTTTTCTGTTGCACCTTTAGTTTTTTAACTACCTGTAGTTGAATCTGTCTTTTCTCATGCTCATGTAGGATGGAGGTATACTTTGGAAAGGAGGCACACTGGGATGATGCTTGTCTCAAGCATTCAGAATGCCTGCTTATAGCATTAAGACAGTCAAGCCAAGTTGGAGCGGACTAAAAGAAGAACAGAGACTTTAGTGTTTAATCTGCATAACATAAGTCTTAATTTTGTCTCTCATTTCAGGACATAGATATGTATTACCCTGAAACAGATACACCTGCAATGGCCAGAACCTCAAACCTTAATGAGGAACTTGGGCAGGTAAGGTAACATTTTTTTTTAAGTGCCATGATTGTGATATATTCTCTCAAGAGTGAAGGTATGAGAGCAAGATATACAAGATTTGTACAAGATGTACAGATCAGCTTTATTTTGT
The DNA here is from genome assembly GCA_013400215.1 of Cisticola juncidis. Taxonomy (NCBI): domain Eukaryota; kingdom Metazoa; phylum Chordata; class Aves; order Passeriformes; family Cisticolidae; genus Cisticola; species Cisticola juncidis. Next base: position 952,390 of record VXBR01007469.1, on the reverse strand, counting down.
TGCTCTGTGGCTCAGGTTAATGGAACATTTTTATTTTCTGTAGTCTGAGTCGTACAAGTGGAATCATGAGCTATCACAGGATAGCTCATGTAATGTCACATAGGCAGTTTTATATTTGGGAATTGAAACTATTTCTTATATTCACTCTAAACTTTATTCTCAAAGGCGGAGAGATGCTCTGTGGTTTTGGCTCTCTATACCAGAACAGAAAATGCAGGGCAAAACTTGGCTGAGGAGCAGGCCAGCAGCTTAGACTGTTAGTAGTTTTTGATGTTTGACTACTTTACAGGAGAAGCAAGTAAAAAAAATGCAGTTGTATTCCTCATTTAGATGTTATGCCCTTTCAAGCATTTATATTTTCCTTTCAGATAAAGATAACTGTATATTAACTTCTAGTTCTTGTGAGTTTGTTTATTCTGCACATTACGTTTCTTCAAACTGGAAGGGCTTCCCAAAACAAGCTTACTGGAAAATATGACTTGGCTATTCAAATTTTGTAGTACTGTTGAGAAATGGTAGCTTTTTCCTTGACCATTAAGGTTATAGGTCTGTAACTGGACTACATAAACTCCATAACTGGCATGAATTTAGTATTGGCAACAACATTTATGTATTTAAAATGCATACTAATATCCTGCTCAGTGGAGGGGTAGTCAATGTTCTTCCTGCTTAATCTGATCAGCATTTTTCTTACGAATGCTGAAATTTGATTTCTGTTTGAATCACTTTGATGTGAAGTTGTCAACCTCCAAATTATGGTCTTATTTTTGCCTGAAGTTAAGGATGTGTGGCATAATGTATGTTGGCGGCCCATATGTTATTTTCAGGAATGACTTACTAGTGATTCTCTGTAACTAGACTGAATTTTTTTTAAATTGAATTACATGTTCACATGGTGAAATTATTAATGACTTAAAATTCCTCGGAAGTTTGAGTACCCACTTTGACTTCTGGCTTGCCAAGGCTCCATTTCCAATGCTGTTCAGGAGCAGTGTTGTGCATAGCTGAAGGATCACCTTACAAGTACTGTAGTGTATTGTCTTCAACAAAATGGCAATTATAGAGAAAAGGCTTCTTCTAACTCTAGTCAAATTATTTTGGTCTTCAAGTTGTTTCATGTTATCACATTCCTTCCTGCATGTTGCCATATGAAAATCTTACCTGGTGCAGAGGTACAACTGTGGTATTAAATGGCATTTAGCTTTGGTCTGTTGTGGCCCACTGGAGATGAGAATTTTGAATCTGCTAATGCTCTAAGAAGTTGTTGCTTTAATGCTCCAAGTTCTATGTTAAAGTCACTGTTTTCATTAAGGGATCACTGTGGGCAGTGCTGCTTGTGGCTGGGTGTTGTGTACTTCAAGACTGGTCATGTCTGGACATCAGAAAAAAACAACTTTTGTTTGCCTGCAGAATACCAGTAGGACTTACTGTAGCACATTCTATATATATTTATAGGAGAAAAAAATCCCCAAACATTCCTGGTGATCTTTGAAATGAAGAATGTTTTCAGTGTGTAAAATTCCAGTGATCCTTCAACAATCCTGAGAGTCTTTGTTTTCATTTCTAGTCTCACTCTTTGAGATTAGTACAGTTGAAAGATGTGGTAAATGTCCAAGTAGCACAACCAAGTACATCTCTAGTGACCACATTAGAGCCTTGGCAATTGATATCTACTATTTGAACCCTTCCACATTTAGAGATAAAGAATTCGTGCAGTTAAATAATCTGCCTGATTATTTTTCTGTAGATTTGGTAGACAAATCAAGCTATAATAAGCCTGCATTGGCCAATATTGTGACATTTGAGAAATGTGTCTGAGAATCTTCCTATTTTCTACTTTGAGTTTTGTTACTATGCAAGTGGAAAACCAGACTTGTTTCTTCCCTTCCAGGTAAAATACCTGTTTTCTGATAAAACAGGTACTCTAACATGCAATATCATGAACTTTAAGAAATGCAGTATTGCTGGAGTGACATATGGGTAGGTATGACTTTTTACAAAACTCTAGCTTAAGGCATACTTACTACTGGTACAAAATTTTATATCAGAAAAGGATTAGAACATCCCGTTCTTCAGTTTATATTCTAGCATATTTTGTGGTCTTAATTAATAGCTTTAATTTTCCTGTCCTACAGCACAAATTATGAAAGTGAGACCTGGGGAGTACTTCAAATGAAGCAAGGAAACTTGCTTCCCAACTTACCTGTTCATGATTTAAACAAAACCAGAAGTGCTAAATAAGCTCTGGCCTTTCAAGAGGGTAGAAGTTGCAGCCCAAGGGTAGCAATTATCAGTCATATTTCTGTGACTTGAGAAGAACCAGAATTTTGTTGAACAGTGTTTTTGTAGCTATAGAGCTTAATATTCCTTGCACGAGAGAGATACCTGCATACTGGTTTATTCTGTTCTATCAAAAGGATCCCTTTGAGTCATCTAAATCTTTGTATTTGCTTCATTAAATAGGTAGTCTTAGGATCTCGGTGCAAGTTAACCTTTGAATTTCGTGTTAGCTAAATTAGGTATCTCAAAAGGCAGAAAATTTGATTCAGATGTATGAACAGCTGAACCCATGGTTCCAGCATATGTTTTTGTGGGATGACTCATTGATCTTCGCCTTCTACCTTTTTTTTTGGTTACTAAAGTGGAATAAATGTTCTTTTTTCCTTTTTCTACTCCTCAGTCACTTTCCCGAGTTGGAAAGAGAACGTTCATCAGAAGACTTCAGGTAAATGCATTCCAAGATGTTTGTGTTCTGTATAGCAGAGTGGGTACAATCTATATAAAGACTGCTTTCCAATTTGGGACTGGAAGAAGACCAAGGGAGGAATGTGTTTGAGTAAAATGGTCTTTGAGTGGGAGCCTAATGGAGAGCTGGTGGGTGGTGATGGATCTATTCTTCTGCATAGAGATGTCATATGTGAAGAGAGTGAGGAATAGGCAGTGGCTGGGATGCTAATGCAGTGCTTATTTATAATTGCAGACAGTCAAGTTAAAAGCTAAAATTAACCTGCTTTACAGCAACCTTTCCCCTAGCTAGAGACTGAATGTTGCTCTTTGCAATCACTAAGTTTAGGCCTGACAATGAGAAGGGACTTCTTTATTAAAATGCAGTGTTTTAGTAATTAAACTGGGAGGGAGCTTGATGTTTAGGCCTGTCACGTCCAGAGAATTCTGCTCCTTTTTGTTGAGAACTTTAATGAATAGAGATGATGGATGTGCCCCATTCCACAGAAATGAGTCAGGACCCAGAGGTGGTACACAGGTGTCAGTGAAACATGCTGAGATTATTGGGAATGAGAGGAAGAGTTGGGGAGGGCTGACATGGATTTAAATGGCAAATATAGGGAAGAAGTGAGTTCCCTCCCAAGAAACAGGTAAACACTGAAATGCTGTTAGAAAAGGACTTGGTGATGAGCTAAGCTGGGCCTCTGGTCCAGTTCATTTTTATGGTCATGTTTTAGGAAGGTGACAAAACGATGTGTTTCTTCTGAGATGTAATTTCTATGGATTCCTCTTTTCTTCCAATATATTGCTGTTTCTTTCATTGCTGTGTTTCCTTTCCTTATGTCTTTCTTTTCTATTGAGTTCTGTGGAAGTTTTTCCTAGGTACTTGGGGTACGCAGACTTAAAATCATCCAGAGGTCAGCTCAAAGCAGAACGCTCTGACTAGGGAGGGAACTTAAAGATATTGAACTTCACTCTATTTTGTGAGCAAGCTAGCCTGAAATCTATTTATCTTAAAAACTGCTGCTGCTATGTCTGTCCCAGGAGCTGCATTGACACTTGAATCTTGTGAAATACACTGTCAACCATAACCATTTGGGTTTCTTGCTGGTGTTCCTTTTCAGCACTTGCTGCATTACTCATATGATCTTTTCACAATGCTTTCAAGGACACTGGAGTCTTACTTTGCTTTTTAAATGTGCTTCCCAAGAAAAATAGATGAAGTACTGAGACTGGCAATGTTGCCACTTGTTTGAATATGCTTGTTTTGCTTTGCAGCCAGCTACCTCCTTCCACCAGTGAATCGTGTGAATTTGATGACCCAAGACTGCTGCAAAACATTGAAAATGATCATGTAAGTCTGCTCTTTGAATATCACGCCTCTTAAATGCCCTATTCTAGGCTTGTCTGGAACTAAATGCTGAACAAATCTATTTGTGTGATTAAGTCTGCTCTGTGAGTGTGTCATGCAAGCACAGAGGGGTAAATTGGAATCAAAATAGCTCCTTCCAACGCCTTTCTACCCACTTGAATTAAATTGAATTCTTACAAATGAATTAAAGAAGCAATGGCATTGATATGGATTCCAGCTGCCTATGAGGCAGCTTGATATATTCTGTTGTATATGGAAGATGATACCTTGTAGTGAGTTATGATAGAAATTAAAATTCTCCAAAAGAGAAATTACTTGGAGTGTTGCAACATCTATACTATTTTTAACTGTAATCTGTAGTATTACAAGGTGGTTCTGGAATGAGCGTTGTTTTAGGTATTGCAAGGGTTTGAAATTCTAGTTATGTAAAGGATATAAGAGATGGGAATTAATTGCAAATTCAAGCTTGGCATGAGCCTTAATGATTAGTAGTTTTAGCCTAGCTGTTGAGTCCTAAAGGGACCTAGTCTTTACAGTGTTAGTTCATTGTTCACTTGGAAATCATGTGGCTATGAAGTGTCTGACTGGACACCAGACAATGAATTCACTTCCCAAAAAGCATGACCCTTGTTCTCTGCAGGCTGTCTCACAGTATCGGGTCTGGCATTGGCAAGAGCAAACTCCATCAGCTGATTGCTCTCCTTAGACAGCACAGCTTCTGTAACTGGTCTGGTCAAGTTTAGCAGGAGCATCTAAAATAAAGTTGCAATATACAGTTTGTGTGCAGGAAATCTTTGCTTTCTGTTCTGCTGTGCAGTACTTAAGAACAGCAGCATGGTGTGAATGCCCTAAGGGAATAATTACTTGGTGTGACACTATGTGTTCTGCAGGGTGGTGGAGCCTAAAGATGCCTCCTGTGCTCTAACCTCCAGCAAGGTGACCCTCTCAGGACAGTGCCTTGGTCTCCTGTATGGCTTTTGTAATCATGTATATTCATAAGGATTTCCCACTGGACATGACTTGCAGCCAAGATTTGTGCATTGTCCTGTTCCTTTGTGTCTTTTTTGTTCATTTATAGCTACAGTTATGGCTTATGGCAGCTGCTGACTCCAGGTATTCATTCTGGTTTAGGTGTAGATTGCAGATAAAATGTCTTCAAGTTCTTTCTGGCTGCTGCTGCTTTAGGTATGCATAGAGAAAAATGGTCTAGTATATTTTAATAGATTCAGCAGAAGGGATGTATCTCAAATGAGCTGTGAGATGGAATTTCTCACCTAGCCTCGAGATGGCCCCTTATTTTGGGGCTACCTGATTATTTCATCTTCTCTGGGTAGTTTCTGCTTTGGGGATAGAGGAATATGCTCTTATAGCAGACAAATAAGGGATTTTGATAGGTTCCTTAAGTGACATTTTGTCTAAACAGCTCAGAAGTCTTCCATGCTGAACCCTTTTGGATCCAGTCTCCTTTTTGCCGGTCACTTAAACAGACAAATACTGATGGCATTGCACAGCTGACTGTCGGGCTGGGCATATTGTGTGAACTCAGCCCTCAATCAATCAGTGGGGGAATTACTGGCTAATGAGAAGTACCTTGCGTAGGCCAAATATACTTTTCAGAGCCTGAATGTACTGGAGGAATGGGTGCCACCCTCTGGCAGGTGGTGTTTTAGCACAAGGCATGGGAATGCAGGGACTGTTTATGACAGTTTACTGAGCATGTTTGGGTGTATTTGTCAGCCTATGGGTGAAAGGAGCTCTGAATTCCAGGATAGTGGTGAAGGGAAGGGTCTTTCTAGCTTTTTTTGTATTAGGTCAGCTGCTGAGATGCATAAACTGCTTCTTTCTATCTAAAAAAATCTGTATTATCCTAATTTTGACAGCTGATAGATAGCTGCAGATGCGATTTGCAGATGTCTGTCAGTTTCTACTCATTTAGTGAACTGTGGTGAAAAACTGAAGTTCTAGCATAAGCTACCTAGTGAAGTTAGATGGTGCTCTACTCGGGCAACTAATTCCCTCCAAACATTTGCCCTTTTGCAGGTGAAGCTGTTAATGTGTTTTCTTACAAACTCTCATTAAGTGTTCATTGCTCTGGTCTTGAACATTCTAATCCTTTTTTTTCAGTTCAGTCACAAGTGTTAGTTTAGAACTGTCTGAGTGCCAAGTAATTTTCTTTCCAGGTTGAAAATTAAAAATTATGTACTTGTACTTATGAGACTGTCTTCCATCTGCTAGGAAGATTTTTAGCATTCTGCATCACCTCTAAATTTCATAGCTCTTCTGGGCCACTGGTGTGTAAGGGCTGACTGATAGCCAAGTCCACTTTTGAGCAGCAGTTAAAGAATTATTGCCCTGTAGGTTGTTCCAGGGAAAAATAACTTGTCTTGAAAACCTGTGGTGGTTTCTCTTGGCTGCTCTGGTATTTTAATGTGGAAGAAAGTACCTAGCTTTGTCTGCCTGCGCTCTTTCTTCTTTCTATCTGTTGGATGAACTTGCAGCTGCACCAAGTGTATGATGCTGTCTTGTTTTTATACAGCAAATAGCATAAACTCAGTCTAATAAGAAAAGTTCAATTTTTTTTCTAAGATTAGAAGAAATGTTTGAATATGCTAGATGGTCTTTACCTTGGTGCTTGCTAGTTTCGTGTGTGCTGTGAATGAACTCAGCACAGAGATGCAAGCCTGTTTGGTGTGGGGTTATGTTTTACATGGATGACAGGAGAGCAGGGAAGGAGGTCAAGAAGTGGAGGAACTAACAGACTTGGTTCTCATCCTAGACTCCTCTATCTCCCAGGATTTTCTCTGAACTACCTCTGTGAATTTCAATTTGCATATGAACTTTCTTCTGTGGCCCCCAAATTATCTCCTGGCCAAGAAGCAGCAGCCATGGTATAACTGCAGATGCCTGAATTGGTTCAGTGAGTACACGTGATGAATGCCTTAGCAGCTGGCCAGGTAGAATAGACAACTGTTGTGCTCACGCTGAGCCTTTACCACACTGAAAGTGTTTGTTGAGGCCTCACCAACACATCTGCCTTTTCTTGTGTAGTGTGTGGGAACTGAGGCTATTATCCCATCAAGCTTTGTTGAAATGACAGCTATCATCAGCTGATTCTTAATTCCATAGGAAAGCAGAACCATAAAGACATATCACGGTTAGCTGGGATGAAAAACTGGGATTTAAAATACAGTAGTGAGAAAAAACATGTTCAGATGATGAAAGCCTATGGGAGGCTCTAGTTCAGATTACTGGAAAACTGTCCAAACACATAATTTTATAGCTTACAATTAAATTGTTAGAGCTTGATGCAATATATTTTTCTTTCTTTTGCTTTTCATCTTATTATGTGTAGGACTTCGGTACTTTCGTACAAGGCAGTATCTTTAATTATAGGTCATATCTCATTGGTTTTGGACAAGATAAACTTGCATTTAACTCTCTGGATATGCAGAAGCTGGTTAATGTCTTCTCTCAGTCTGTGCCTGAAATATCTTGATCTTCTGCAGTCCTGCCAGCTTCACTGTTCTGGAGGTGTCCAGTGTGGCTGGATCCTCACACTGCTCTCCAGATACTTTAGTGAACTAAATGGTAGGAAGTTCATATCTTTTTAAGATGGTGAGTTGTAGTTCTCCTTGGCAATTAAGTACATAAGCATTTTCACAATTTTCCTTAGCAGAATGTGCCACTTACATGCATAGCAGTAAGGTCAGGTTGTTAGACTGTGCTTTAATAATGCACTGGCCATTTCTAGGCCATGTGCTCAAAAAACTGTCAGTCCTGTTTACTTGGAAATAATGTGAATGGAGGCACTGATCTGATAGTGCTATAGTTAAAGGAAAGATGAAAGATATCTTTAACTTCACATGCAAATTCCTTGTAATCTTAACAGACTCTTAACAGTTGAAAAAAATAGTTTGTCTTCAGAGTGAAGAGTACAAATAAGGACATGCAGATGTACAGATATGAAGTTCTGCACAGTGCAGTTAGCTCCCCAAAAGACTGAGGCTTGTCTCAGGGTTTTGTTCCTCTAAATAGAGGAACCATGAAGGAATGAAAACTTGGTTTCTGACCAGGGATCTGCTTGATAATGGATAGTGCTGTGCCTACTAGGTAGCTAAACTTTGCTTTCACTGAGGATAGAGCTTTGTAGGTAACAATCCAGAAACTGCTGCCACAAGTAGGAGACCATTGCAATGTGTGTGTGGTTCACAGCTGGTAGGGGCAGCAAACAAAATAATTCACCCAGTAGAGTATATTGCTTTTGTAGAAGTTTGTACACTAGTTATTCCATGGATTTTNAAAAAAAAAGGAGGGGGGGAAGAAGCCATGGCTTTCACCCAGAGTTGCTGGCACACAGGGAGAAAAATGCGGGAGGAAGGCACTTAAAATGAGAACTACCTGTGGACTGATGAATAAGAGATTAAAATATCCAACCTTTGTTCCAACTACAGATAAGTAGAGAACTAAAAAATGGGGCAGGAAGAAATAAGGCTGACCTTTACACATGAACAGGCAAGGAATGTCTCACAGAGACCATCAGTAAGAAATTGACTACTGAGATGTCAGAGATTTGAGAGAGGAAAATAAGTAATAACACAGAGTTGGTTAAGCTGTAGGACTTCTGTCCTGTGCTGGGATTCAGCTCAGCATACTGGAAGGGATATTTTGCCATAGAAGCCATTAACAGATTTTCTGTTCACAGGTCCAAAGCAAGAATTTGAATGCTCTACCCTGATTCATGTCTGTGCAACAAATATTGTCAGTGCTGGAACAATATAGAAAGGAAACAAATGACAGCTGTGTGGAGGAGCTGTTGTGATAAGCTGGGCCTCTGCTGATCTGTTGCAGCAGAATTGGAAGATTGCCCTGTAATACATTGTGAGCTGTGAAAATACCAAGACAGCAGCAAATTATGTTGCTGGCTTGCAAACATAAATACGTACTTAGGAAGGATTAAAATCCATGTCACTACTGAGACAGGTTGTTTCCAGCTGATAGAACACATTCTATGAAAGCTTGTTAAGGGGCTAGGTGATAAAAGTGTAAGACAGACATCAAAGGTCTGTAGCCACAGATGCTGAAATAAGAATCTGGTAGGCTGTGCCTTTTGACATGAAAATAAAACTTTCATTGCTTTGACTGGAAATGATGGAACAGCAGTAACCTCTTGACTGTAGTTCATTTTCCTGAGAATAGCCTCTGCACCTCAATATGTCAGAAGCAACAGCTCTTGTTATTTTAGTGGCAATGTGACCATACAATTTGGAAGTTTCAGTATGCAAAGGTGAAGGTCCTGTGTGAAACAGTTACTTTGAAAATATTCACGGGGAAGTACATGAAGTAAAACAAAAATATAGGTTTTGGATCTTCAGTCTTCTTATTACACTACTTTCTGATTTGCTTATTTGGTTTCCACACATTGCCACAGTGTTGGCCAGCTGACATGGTTTTGTGGCTTTCATAGTAGTTTACTTCCTACTAATTAAACTTTCATGTTGCCAATGCATATGCTGTGCTAATGAAAGCTTTGGAACCTAGATGATATTTTATATGCAGAAGTTCTTTGAGAGTTTGCAAAGTCAAGTAGGACTTACTGCAAAGGTAGAACTACTAAGTTCATGTCTGAGTCACTGAGCAAATGGCTGCTGTGATGCAAGACACTGATGCTACCACTTGTGGATGTTATGGATATAGCAGAGCTGGTGAAGGAGAACTATGTGTTCACTTCATGTTTTTCACTTCAGCTGTTTCAGCCTAGCATCTTAAAGAGCTGTGTGAATTGTGGATGAAGTTAGTAGGCCAGGTTGTGAGCTGGGCATCTGAATGCTCTCCCTGACTGCTATGAGACTATAGTTCTTGTGCCAGAGGCAGGGATGGAAAGGAGGGAAGAATGGGATGAGGGACTTAATTTCACATCACTGAAGGCTGCAGTTGCCACAGTTGGCTGATTAGAGACCTGTACTTTAAGTGCCAACTTTGCTGATTTGCAGACCTGGTGTCTGTTTAAGCACTTTGGAACAGTGGTTTATGTTGAATGTTCTCATGATGCTGAATGTGTAGGGACCACTGATTAATTTTATGCTTGACTGGGTGCTGTTCTCCTTTGGAAGGTGTTGCCTTCTACTGGCTGTTCAGCTGCTCTCAGCTCTGGATGTTCATCACTAAGGCTGCAGTTGCAGCAAGTTTAGTTCTGGTGTGGTTGCTATCAATCTTTTGGAAGCTGCCATTAGTATTATTTCCTGTTGCTAGATTGTCATCAGCTTGTGGCAGATGTCTTTGCCTATATGAAGCTTGGGCTGCTAAAGAAGTAATGTTTTATGGGTGAGGGGTGGGGGAATACTCAGCCTTCTCAGCTCTCTGCAACTTAAATAAGATCTTTATCAATAGCTCTGTAGTTCATGAACACTGGCCCTGAACTGTGCTGTCTTGATGTTCTGAGGCCAGAACAGCTGCTATGAACAGAGAACAGAATATGCTTTAGGGGTATTTTTTTGTCTGTGGCATGTAAGAGATCATTTCAGTTTAGTGAACAGGTTTCTCAGTCCATGTGCAGTGCTGAGCCTCACTCTCCTGGTGTCCTGTCTAGCCCACAGCCGTACATATACAGGAGTTCCTCACGCTGCTGGCCGTGTGTCATACTGTTGTTCCTGAGAGACAAGGAAATACAATCATCTACCAGGCCTCCTCTCCAGGTTGGTTGTTGCTTTCTTTTTTTGGGACGGAAGGGAATGAGTTGAACCAGGAGAGGTAGAGGATGAAAGGTCCATAGACTTCTGGGTCATTTCAAAGGTCATTGATTTTGGAAGCAAAAATGTCCCCCACAATGCTAGCAGTAGATCTGGCATCTTCTCTAATCAGTACCCACCGTTTTGGAATACTTCCTACAAAACCACATAGTCTATGATGTTTCTTTAGAGGTAGGGTGGGCTTAGGATCCCTTCCATGCTCATGAGACCATCTACTCTTTCTTTTGGGTGAAAGTGAAGCACTTTGAGTGTGTAGGAAGTAATGATTTGTTTCTGCATGAGCAGTTACTTTATTGGCATGACTACAAACTGGTTTTCTTGATCTAGTATCTGCATAGAGCAAGCTAGGAAGCTATCAAGTGCTGAGACATGATACAGCCAAAACTTAGAACAATACAACCAAAGCTTCCACAATCTTGGAGGTATTCAGGCCTGCCCTTCACCCATTTTTTCACTCCTTTCAGTTAGCACAGACAGAGCTAGGTGGGGCCAGATTGGGGAGTGTTGCTCTCCATTAAGTTTATCTCTATTAGTGAAGATCTTTCTAGAATTGCTGTAGTGATGTATTGCATGATGAAGCAGCATCATTTCTTATTTATGTCTTAAGAAGTGCCTGAAAAGTAGGATGAAGAGCTCATGTGAGGAGGTTCTGGTCAGTGTGATGAACTGTGAGAAGACTAAGGGAGCTGTGGAGGCATGAGGAGGGTTGCTTGCATTGGGCACTAAATCCACCCTTACGGCAGTTGTGCTCAATGACACTTGCTTTCTCAAGAGGCTCTGTAATTACCTGTGGGAGGTAAAGGTGTTGGCTCTGATTGCAGCTCTGTCATTTGAGCTCTTAATAACACTGCCCAGTAGAGTCTCCAGAAAACAGTTTTGTATTTCTGTGGTACCTGAACTTAGTGCCTTCACAGCAGAAAATGGATTAAATGCACATCGTAGGAATTTAAAGTAACAAAGCTTCCATCTTGCTTTTAGAACAAGTATTTCCCCTTTTTCATGTGGAAAAGTATGGCATCTCCACACAAATGGAGTTCAGTGTTTCAGTAGTTACAGGAGATTTTATACATATTTGTGTAGTTGATATTGCATGGCCTTTGTAGGACTAAAATGTTGAATGTTTTTGTGGAAGGGTGTGCAGAACTACTCTAACATCCCTATGGATGGGAGTACACAGGAAAGGGGATTCTGTTTTGGCAATCTGCCATATTTAAGTATGGGTTTTGGAGGCCTCTTTAGCATACCAGGTTAAATCAAAGTGCTTTTTTGTTTATTTTGGCAGATGAAGGAGCGTTAGTGAAAGGAGCAAAAAAACTTGGTTATGTCTTCACAGGACGGACCCCCCATTCTGTTATCATTGACGCGGTAAGTGGTGGATGTGCATGGCACAAGCTGCCAAGCTCATACAGAGCATAAGGGTCTCTGCTCCCTGTGAGGGCCCTTTTCCAGGGCCTTGAGGAGCTACATGCAAAGGGCTTGTGTACACTGAGGAAAGTTATCTTAATCTATTTGAAATGCCAAGTCCTTTGCCCCTCTATGTGGCATGGGCAATAGGAAGTTGCAAACTTAACATGGGAAATAACAACAACTGTGCCTGAAAAATACTTCCCTTGTCCAAGAAGCACAGATGGGAATGCTCACATTAGAAGGGAATTCATGTGTCTGGGAGGTTTTCTGACTGTTGTATTTAATGGTTGCTGTTCTTCCTAGATGTTTCATTTCTTTCTTCTGAGCAAGATCTTCAGTAGATGTATCTGTTTGACAAGCTGTGTTTGCAGGGGTGCGTGGTTAATGGATTGCAGTTGAAACAGGCAGCCTCAGACTCATGGGGCCACATTCATACTCGAGTTGCAGTCTAAGCTAAAGTGGCTCCAGATTTATACAGATGCAGCTAGTAGGGTGCTTATTAAGAATAATTGATTTTTTTTGTCCTTCCTCACAGGTATGTTTCCTTTCAAATTTCTTGGTACACTGCCAACCTAAGCACTTGAAACATACCTTCTAGGACTTGTCAAAAACTCAAATTGTTTCTTAGTTGAAGGAGGAGAGCTTAGGATGAGCAGTGTCATCTAGAGCCATCTAAATGCTTCTCTCCTGTGCAGGAACAGCCAGGTCTAGTTGTATAGTCATAATACGAATCTGGGAGCATTGTTAATCTATAGCCAGCAATGAAAGCTGTTACTCCCAGAGATTCCTGTCTCTCCTGATTGCCTGTATCAGTGGCAGCACATGGAAAATGTTTTGGAGGTGCTTTTTAATCTTGGCAATGTTGCTGAGTTGATATGTACTTTGGACGTGTTTATACTGCAATTAGATTTTACTGCAGCACTTCCTTTATGCGTGCTACAAATGGAGCATGCATATGCTCTGGTCACTCCTACTGCTCCTTCTGTGCATTATACAACAGGAATGGCAGGTGTTTTACAATCTTTCTCCTACTTTGGGTTGTTCCTGCTCAGCCCCAGCAGAGAGTTGCTGGTGATAACAGGAATTTCTCCTCAGTAATAATTTCTTTTGGCCACAAAAAACATAATTGTTATTTTTGTGAATTCAAATAAAATAAATACTTAAGGGATGTTAGTCAAAGGTTGTTGTAGTACTAAACCTGAAGGGCATGCTTATTTTAACTTGGAAAAATGCCTACAACCTGTAGTACGTCTCTTAGTTGGTGGTTGTTGAGAACTACATATGCAGCTTAGATTTCAAAAAGGATATTAAATCCTTGTCATGAATGGTATAGCAGTAGTAAATGAAGGATGCTACAATTCACGATGTTGAATGAAGTTCATTCAATAGGGCTCTGCATGCTTTAACCAGCGGAGGGAGCCATTGCCACATTTATTTGCACTGGGATGTGACAAAGACACCTGATCAGCTTGTGGGTCTGCACGTGTAAGAATATAATCTAAATTGTACTTACAGTAGTACACTTGTTCTTTTCTTTTGTAGCTGGGGAAAGAGAAAACCTTTGAAATTCTTAATGTGCTGGAGTTTTCCAGGTAAGTTTTCCTCTAATATGTGAAATTCAGGGTTGTAAGAAAACTCTTATTATAAAAAAAGTTATTTAGAATGAAAAGTTACAACAGATACAGTAGAAAAGCAGAATTTCCTTAATTTTTGTCCTGCCCCTTCATCTTATGTCTGATGTGCTATGAAGTAGTTATAAACTGGTGGCTCTTGGCATGTGATCATAGAACTTTTTCCTGCCACTGCAGCTCTGTTCATTTATTGAGAATTTGCTGCCTGGAAGTGTCTTGCTGTGACTCACAGATATCCTGATTTGTCACTTGTCCACTTCAAGAACATACTTTGAAATTGCACTTTTATAGTGCTTCTGCAAATTACTTTTTGAATAGATAGAAACTGCACCTGGAAGCGCCTCTCCTTAAGAACCATGCCAGCTGTGATAATATAAACATTGCAAACACTCCTAATTTGTCAGACTTGTTAGGAGGGGCGTTGCTTGGGTTGCAAGAAGCTTTGATGAATCAGGCCCCTAAATGAGTGGAAATAACAAGGTGCTTTCTCTTTGTCAGTTGATAAAGTTATGTTGGTTTGGATGGTGCTAGTCAGCATTCCTTTTTTCTGTTGTTGTTTATTTTGTTCTCTGGCTGGGGATTAAAACCTTGAACTCCTGTTCTCTGCTGTCTTTGAATTGGCTGGCTGTGCTCTAAACGACTATGTAAAACCAAAGGTAGGGATGATTTGGGTAGGTAGCTTTTCTTGTGTCCTGACTTGCTCTGAAGATGATTCTTGAGTACCTTCCTCTTTCCAGTCAGAATGTGGCTATTTAAGCTACTTGTGGGAAGTATCTGAAAAGGCACCTGGGAGAGTCTTTGAGGGTTTGTGACAAGTTGACCAGCACTCTGGTGTCTGTAGACAGGAATAGCCACAGCTTGCATACAGCAGAAAAAAAAACTGTCTTAGTTCTCCTCTGTGTAGCACCTTCCCACCTGACCACTGAGAGAGTTCCTGTAATTAGTTTCCAAAAAGCACACATAAGTTTCCCAGTGTCATTAGGGTGTTGCAGAAATTCTGGGGACAAGTATCTGCTGTCCTTCCAACCTCTCTTCAGAAAGCCTCAGAAAGGATTTGTTTTGTCTGATTAATATATGCCAAGAGCTTAGTTTAATACACATGGTTCTTGAGCTCTGAAAAGTGACATTTCTCAAGGCAAGATCAAGAGAAGGAAGATTGCTCTGCACTCTGTTGTACATGTTGGCAAAAAAGTAATGAGGAAGGAGGATTCTTCCAAGCTGGTTGTTTTGCTAAGGAAAAGATTTATATAAAACTCTGTTCTTAGGGTTCCCTTGATGAGACTTGATTTGTTTGCCTCTGCCTCTTGGAAGTTGTGAGTTTTTTCCAGTGGCTCTTTTGAAGGAGAGATTTATAAGTAAAACATAAAAATTCATTAAAAAAAAAAAAATCCTTGCCTGCCTTCCTTGGTTAAATTTTGATGTACATGATGCTACTGTTTACATTTTTTATTTTTTAAGACATATGCCAAACTTGACTCTCCTGTCCTTTTCCAACTGTGTGGGTCTGATTAGACCAATAAAAATAATTGATAGAGTCTAAGAACTAGTTTATACCATGATTCCCTTCTATGATGTTTTTGCTTTCTTTTGAGTTAGGAAGTTAAATAGCTGCTCTTATCAGTGGATGGTTGTTTCAATTTCTATTATGCTTATAATAAAGATGTAATCAACCTTAATGATTCCATTTCTAGAGTCCCTAAAGCAATTTTGCATGAAGAATAAGGAAAAACTGAGAGAGAATAATGAGAATAAATGTGTGTCCCCTTCTTTCAAGATGGTTTTATACTATCTTGTTATTTTTCAAATTCTTGGTCGCATTTGGGTGTAAGTCTGGAGTGCTTGCCAATGGGAAACATAGGGCTGAAGCTGGAAACAGGCAATTTTGTGTGGTCAAGGGTTGTGGGATCTTAAGTTACTGCTGTTATATCCCATTTAATCTCAGATGCACAAAATACATCTGAGAAAATTCACTGGCTAGAACAGGAATTACTCTTTACCACTTTGACTAATGAAAGCAAATATTTTTCTTTCAATAGCAACAGGAAGAGAATGTCAGTGATTGTTCGAACTCCAGCAGGACAGCTACGTCTCTACTGCAAAGGGGCTGTAAGTAATTATTCTGCCTAATGGAGAACACTGCCAGTTATTGTTTCAACAGCTGTGCTGATGCTGACGTTTCATGTCTCATACATAATACCTGTTGGCTTTTTGTTTAGGGCCAAGTGATTTAAGAGAGCTGTCATTCCTGCTCTGACTCCTTTTGCAGGCTGGAAGACTGCTAGGCTTTCTATTGCCCAGTTGAAATCCTGAAACTCATGGGAGCAGTACCCTTACTGCAAAGCCAGGGCTTCACCCAGCTGTGCAGCAGGAGTTCAGGTGCTGGAGTAAATGCTGTTGTCTGAATTTATAACACTAAAATTTGTTCTCAAGTGCTTGGCTCTGGATCTGGCTTTCTTGCATCTCTGCACCTGCTGTTATTTGTCATCCTGACTTGCACCATGTTGTGTTTCTGTCTTCACTGACAAGAGCAATAACTTAGCACAGCACAAAGGCTCCAAAACTAGCATTGTCCAAAGCCAGAGAGAGGTTCTAATTTCAGTGGAAATCTATGGATCTGGCTTTTTGCAACAGGGAAAAAACTTTGACCTCTGTGAGGATCTGGTGTTCTTGAATTTGTCATGACATATAGGTCAGTGTTCACCACTCAGTTGCTTCCATTTACGTCCCCTGATTTGATAAAGATGTGCTGGCTTCATGCTGGTGTGGTGAAAGTGAACTGGGCCTGCTCCCATTGTGTGGTAGTTTACAGCTGTATGCCTACCAGGACCACACAGACTTGCAACTTGCTTGTTCATGCTGTGCCTGAATTCACACCATTCTTTGGAGTGTGGCACAGGAAGAGAGGGAGGACAGGAGAGTTTGTTGTACAAAATTTCTTGCAGTTTTCCATGTGAGCAGACCTAGATGTACTAACGTGCTGCATCTGCCACTCATGTGAAATGTAAGTTAACTGACTATGCTACATTAACTCTTCCCATTCTGGTAGTCATCCTCTGTCCTGTTGCTTCCACAATAATTAGGTTTGTACGCCTGTCTCTAATCAGCGCTAGATGTAGGTCTGTTTACTTAGATTAAGAGCAGATGTATGAGTAGGGTTTTTGAATTACATTTGTAGACTTGTCCTGGTAGTTATAAATAAAATCCAGAGACTCTAGATATATAGGTGATGCTCTATTTTGATTTCAGCTGTTAGCTGGGCCTTTTCAATTGTTCTTTGATTTACTGATACAGAGGGCTGCTGCAGGAAGAAAGTTGTTTCTGAGAGAATGTTGTGGTAGAACATGATCAGTGTTTCTGCCTTTTGTTTTTTAACATCAGTAGGAATCTTTTCTAGAAAGCACTGCAGGAAAATTTACTGCACAGGACTGCGATATTTACTGAATAAGACCAGATGTTTGTGTTGTCTGAACAAAAAACAGACAACGTATTGGCTCAGTAATTTATAGAGAAGTGTTCTGTACTGCCCAGTAATGGGGACCTCTTTATGGAAAGAGGGGAGGAGGATAGAATGTTCTTATCTCCCTATTATTTAAAGTGGACGCAATATCTCTGCCATTGGGTGCAATCAAATTACTTTGGATTAATTGATTAATTAATTGAGATTAATTACTCAAATTGGATTCTCTAAACCCCATATATATTGTAAATACAGTTTTGTTTTTGATATTAGCAAGTCTGTTCATATTGCTTCTCTTCAGCTTGTAAATACACAAATGACAACTTCAAATGTAGACTTACTGTGTTGTAATGAATTTGGTTTTAATAGGATAATGTAATTTTTGAGAGGCTTTCAAAAGATTCCCAGTATATGGAACAAACATTGTGCCATCTTGAATACTTCGCAACGGAAGGTAAGAGAAACATTATGCCATGGGAACTTGGTTTATGGAATTATTTGCAGCTTCTTCTGCATTGTCTAAGCTCTGTGGTGAAGGTAAATTGAGATGGAATGTGTTATCAGCAAATTGACAACTGTAGGTTGACTTCAACTGTAAGGAGGTTTTTGTCCCACTTCCATGTGATTTCAGTAGGGAAGTGGAATTTGGAAGGAAAAGACAGTGTTCTGTGTGTCCTTGATTAAGGGAAAGGACGCGAGTTGTTTTGCACAGAATAACTCAGTTATTTAGGAGTTGGGGATGTTTTTACCAGGGAAGAAGTTGGATGCCTGGTGTCGCTGGCTTTACGAAGCAGAGTGACAACCTGAATATGCTGGTAACCTGAGACATCAAAGAGCATCTGAAGTGGTCTGTAAGGCCTTTGACTGATGTAACAACTCTGTTCATAGGGAAGCACTGGGCTTTGTTTGATTTTCTCCCATAGCACAGGATACCTGAGTTACCACAAAACCATGAACCAGTGTTTTTCTTCCAAAATCTTAAAGTATCATTCCATTTTTAGAATTTTCTTTTATGGACTTCCATGTTCCCCATAGTGGAACTTGCATATTTTATGACACATGTTCCTTTTGTGCTCAGTTTGTGACAGAAAAGAAAATCTTTACTTCTCTGTTAATTTTTGTCAAAGATCTAATAAATTGTTTTTTGTACTTCATGGACCCTCTTTGCTATATTAACTCTCATTATTACTGTGAGTTACGTTGGTACACTGAAGGAGAAAACAGTCTTGCTAAAAGGAAGCATGGGGCTGTGCAGGATGTTTGACTAAGTAACATCACAAATCACAGTATGTAGCCTGTTCTTTAATACCATCTTTTTAAAAGTACATGAAAGGCAAGCTTGCTTTCTTGGTAAAAAGTACTTAGTAAAAAGTTTTTGTCCAATACTCTCTTGATTTGCAACCAACATTAGTGGCCAAAATCAACTAGATTTGTGGTTTACATTTGTGGAAATCCAGATGCTTAAAAAAATGTACAGGTAGGTTTTTTGGAATCCAGAGTTGAACAGTGTGTGTCAGAAGCTCTTGTTCCAGCATGAGGGTTAGAATTTAGCATTCATTACACATGAATGATTTGATGATACTCAGTGCAGTTTTACTGTGGGTAATGCCTGTCTCCTGTTTTGCAGGTCTGAGGACGTTGTGCATTGCTTATGCTGATCTGTCAGAGAAGTCTTACAGAGAGTGGTTGAATGTGTACAATGAATCCAGTACAGTTCTGAAGGACAGAACTCAGAAGCTGGAGGAATGCTATGAGATCATTGAAAAGGTAAAACATACTTTTTGATGATCAGATGTAGATTCCCTTATGTGTGCATTTTCCAGTGGAATTTGGGGTTTATACAATGAAATAAACTGTTAATTTCATAGATGAGAGACTGAAAAGGTGTTCTTTGATGGTAACCTGTTCAGTCCACAGTTTTAATCTCGAAATCTGAGATGAATTTACAGATAAAAAAATAATTTCCACTTAAAACCCCCTCTTCTCACTTTTTTTTATCTTCCTGTTTTATGTAAGGTTGTTGTAAATTGATAAAGATAATATATGTAAATCGTGTTGCACCAAGTTCCATGTACTAGAGTATGAAGAGATGTGTTCCTTTTCATACAGCAGTCAGAGTTTTTGAGGGCTGTTGTAGGCACAGTGTAGGGCTCACCAAAACCTGTAGGGGCATGGGCTAAAAAAGCATGGGACCTTGCACTCCATGGAAATTGCCGAGCTCTGAATTCTAGCAGGGGAAAGTAGGTGTCAGAGAGCCTATTTGAAACGCTAATGAAATGAAATGTTAAAACGCGGTGAATGAAATGTTAGTATGCCAACGCTAGGGGCCAGTGTTTCTCTGAGCCATGCTGGTCTTGCTGCTTTCCGAAGTGCTGTCTGTTGCACTCCTCACCTGCACAGGTTCATGCTCTTCCCCGTTGCCCCAGGTATTTAATTCTGTTTAGTGGTTTCTTTAGAACTTGTTTTGAACTTCAGTTTTAAAATTAATATTAAAATACTGCTTAGGTTCTGGAGCACTGTTGTTTATTTAAGTTAGTTGGGGCAAATCTTAGAGTTACGGAATGGCCTGCTCTGGAAGGGACTGTAAAGGTCATTGAGTTCCAATCCTCCTACCATGGCCAGGGATGCCTTTCATTAGGCCAGGTTGCTGGAGTTCATCTGGCCTTGAATACTTCCAAGGATGGGGCATCCATAAGAGGTTGATCCTAGGATAGGAACTAACTTTCAGAGGGTAAGAGAAAAGCTCCAAGAACTCTTTCAGTACCAACTTTGTAAAGATTGAGTCTTCTTTTTCCAAGTCATGCCTGAAATGGTCTTTTGTCAGTAACAGTGTGGTTATCTCATCCTTGGGTTCTGTAGGTTTGGGTAGCTCCTTTCAGCTTTCTGCTTCTTACACTTTGCTCTCATCCTCTTCCGTTTTCACCGAGGTGAAAAATGAACATTGCTTTTGCTGTACTTTAAAATGTCCTCTGAAGCTTTAGATAAGTTTTGGTCATCTGCTTTCTGCCTTTCACAATTTAGTATCTTGTTTTAAGAAAAAAGAGAACCTGTGAATGGGTTGTAGAATTGGAGTTAGGAACTATCCACTGTATGCCTTCCTGTTAATATTTGCTTGCTGGTCATGCCAAGAAGCAGGCCTTGCAGATAAACTGGCATTTGGCTGTAACACAAAATATAATGTATTTTAACAGTCTGGGTTTTTTCCATGCAAGGGCTCAAATGAGACCAAGAGAGCTACTTTTTCAGTCTGAGTGCTGAGATTGCTGGATCACAGTAAAGATGCACATGTGGAGACAAACTTGAACTGACTTTCTTCCACAGCCCTGGCTCAGAGGGCTTCAGCAGGTGCAGTGGTAACTCCCCTGCTCAGGTAGCTCAGCCATGCTGATGCCTGTGATGTCATGTATAATTTCTTAACAAGTGATTTTGGGGAAAAAAAGCCTATCTACAATTGCACACTTGGATTATGTTTGTCACCTTTGAATGTTGCTAGCATCGACAGAGCTGATGTTTCATTGAGAGGCTGTAGAGCACTAAAGCCTGGTGACTTCATGAGTTGATTCTGCTACATTTGCCAGCTGAATCTCTCATGGCAAAAATTAAGCTCTGCCAAGACCTGTAACTAATGCCAGCTTACACACTGTATGGATAACCATTTGCCCTTCTGGTCTTTAGGTGTGCTTAGATTCATACAAGTAGGAGCTGCTTTTAATGCCCTCTCCAGGGAATCATGGAAAAGTTTGGGTTGGAAAGGGCCCTTCAAGATCATGTAGTTGTACCCCCTTCCCCCAACCATGGATGAGGACACCTTTCACTAGACCACGATGCTCAAATCTCTATCCAGCCTGTTCTGAAACACTTCTAGGGATGGGTCCACCACTTCTGTGGGCAAACCTGTTCCGGTGTCTCACCATTCTCATAAAAAAGTCAATTCTTTGTGCCTGGACTAAATATATCCTCTTTCAGTCTAAAGCCATCACCCTTGTCCTACCATTTCTGGCCTTGGTAAACAGTCTTTAATAATTTTTCTTATACACCCACTTTTTATATAGAAAGGCCACAGTAAGATATTGCTGAAGCCTTATCATTCCCAGGCTGAACAACTGCAACTTGCCTTACTACTTTTGTTCATTTGTCTTCATTTCTGTTGAATAATTTTAGTCCCTGCAAAAGAATATGCTGCCTTTTTCTGTGCAGTTTCTGAAATGATACAGTATGCCTGAACTTACTTCAATTTGTTTTCAGCTGAACATCTTTGTGTGTGTAAGAAATGATTAAAATGCTTTCACAGGTAAAATCTGAGTAGGCTGTACCTTTGGACAAAGTTTATGTCTTAGCTATTTTTTTGCCCATCTTGGTTTTTTGTTTTTTTTTCTGTAATGTAGCCAAATCTCCTCAAGCAATTGTTTTAGAATTGCCTGAGAATATGGCCAACTCTGTAGTATTAAATTCACTATATGAGACATGTATTTCTGGCAGACATCTGTATGTTGATTAGAGATACTTGGATTGATTAATGTTCATACCACTTGTATTACACAAATGTAATGATTAGATCCATAAATAGTTGCAATAATTTTTGCTCTCAGTGATTATATCCAGCCTGTATGTACATTTTATAAGCGGAAATTAGTTTAAATGATGTGATGCCAAATAATTTTTGTTTTGTGAGCCTGAATATATAAACTGACTACTCATCATGTTGCTATGGTGATTAGTGAATGGCCTAGTATATATGTTCATCTATGGGACTTTCAGCTTAGGGCTTTTATAACTTCAATCAATTATTCTTGAAATGTTGCCATCTTTCTGATCAAAAACACTCTGTTCCTGACTGTACCTCTTGAAATGTGAATTGTATGCAGAGGAAGTAGAACAGCCACACTAGAAATTTACTGTGGTGTATATTGCTTGTCAAAGTGCGGTATTAGCAGTGAGATGCAACATGCTGTCCTAATTCCTTTTTTGAGTATGTTCCAAACAGAGGTTTATCATAAGAGAATTTGAGGGATTGTTTTCTTTCTTTTTTCCCCAGGATTTGCTGCTTCTTGGAGCTACAGCCATTGAAGACCGCCTGCAAGCAGGTGTTCCAGAAACAATAGCCACACTAATAAAGGCAGAAATTAAGATATGGATTCTGACAGGTGACAAACAAGAAACAGCTCTCAATATAGGTATCCGTCATTCTGGTTATTCTGAATTTTCTGATATATAGCAGGTCACATGCAAGATGTGCGGTGTCAGTTTTTAAATAGAATTGAGCCTGCTGCTTATAGAATTGTTCCTCAGTAGCAGGGCACAGCCTTGGAGAAGAAATTTTGTAGGGAAGTCTTCACTATGGGTGTCAGGCTATATTCTTTTTTTGAATTTTGTTATTCTTTTAAAGCAAAAGGGATCCTTGTGCTCTTGGTTAAATGTAGTACTAACAGAATGAATATATGTAACTCTTCTTTCTGATGGTAACATGAAAACTCTACCAGGCTAATGTTTCAGAAATGGTTTTAGAGCTTTTTTTTCTTACTGACTGCCTTTGAATGGAGTTTGGAATACAGTGGGAAATACGATAATGCAAAGTATGTTTAGTTTACAGTGTCTTCCAAGCCATGTCTGTGAACCTAGGTGGATATTCAAGCTTAAATAACTGACCCTGATGTCCCCTTACAGCACATCTGTTGGTACATTATAAGGACTTGGTAAGGGGACATATCCTGATGTAGGCACACCCCTTGTCATGCCACAGCTTCCAAATGTCATCTTTGGCAACAAAATGCCGTGATGCTCTTGTATTCTTTTTGATCATTTTTTCCTCCCTATCACTGGTAAGTCTGCCTGGAGAGAGGGAGAGTTGCACTCTTGTGATCTGACATCACACCCAAGTAAGTTCAGTTAAAGAGTATTTTAGTTCTGCCACAAGTACCCTGAAACATACCCAGATCTGTCTGTGTGCAGTTCTAAATGTAAAAAGCCTAATTGATCACGTTATTCATATAATTAGGGAGTCTTGAAGTCACAAGGAGCTCAAAAAGACTGAAGAAATAGCTCCTTTAACAGAGGGCAACATATGCTGCTCAGATTCCACAACTTCATTTAGATTTGCAGATTAGTCTGTTTAGATGTTAGGTGTAGGTTAAAAGGAACTTTAACAGCATAGGTTGCTTACTCAAACTCCTTCAAGATTCTCTGTCAATGAACTTAGATTATTTTCAGCGAAACTTCAGGCATTTGCTTTTAGGCTGGTTTGTTTTGTGTTATTTTAATTTTTTTTTCTGTTTTTTTTTTTGACTCAGTGAAATTTCAGAATGCAATCAGCTGACTGAAATTTTTGTGACTGACTAGAATTTTTGTGCGTTCTCAAAACCAGATCAAATTTCTTGTATCTTTATATGTTAAAGGTGGTACCAAGAGGTGAAATAACTTGCTGAACTGATACAGCTGTAGTAGAAATACTGTGGATGGTCTAAGTAGACAATTTGTTTTACAAGTGTTAAAAATAATAGTTACAAGTACTAGTTACAATAACTACAAGTAGTTACAAAACTATTATAAAACTTCAAAGTATTACTAGAAATATCTAAAGTTACTACTTGTACTACAGGCTAGTTATCTGGTTTGAATCACAATCTGTGGCTTTTCCTTTCTCTACAAGCAGTAGTTAACTTGGGAAGGGGAACATCATCTTTTGAGTAATTAAAAAAATGTAGCTACACATTTTAGTGTAAGTACCTGAAATAAGTTGCTGTATTAACCAACAGCAGCTACCTTGAATACCAGTAAATGAGCTTATTCTGAAAACTATGAAGGAGACTAACTTCCAGCTTTCTCTAAAACTTGGTTTGTTGTTTCTTGTATTATAGCAGCTTAAGAAGAATAACAATCTCACTTAAAACTTCTAAATTATCCCTTAGTTTAAGCTACAGTTTGGTAGTAAAACTAACATAATTAGCTTCATCTTCAAGTTGGCTTGAAAGTATAAACATGTGGCACTCTTCCAGTTTTTCTGTGTAACCCAATGAAACTGTAATAAACTTTCAGCTTAAAACTCAGTCCACGTGTGCACTGTGTTTCAGGTATAAATATGCTATCTGGGGAGTAAAAGTACTTTCATTTTCTCAATTTTTTGGGGAGTTTTGCATATTGTCTCTTACTTGCTGTATGGACATACATGTATATTGAGGGATATTTCAGCTTTTGGCACCTCTGTCAAGGAGCTGCAGTACTTTGTTCTTCCAGCTTCCTGTTAATTATTTGGTTTTCAGAATTTGCATGTCTTTGTCTCTGGATTGCATTCTTGACTTCTCTGGAGAGTAATGGTTGACCCTTCCATGGGGTGGCTGTCTGCCTTTCACTCGGCCATGTGCTAGTCAATGCTTCTGCAAGTGAGGAGAATATTCATTATTAGATTTAATACTGATCAGACATTTGCACTCTGGCTCTTGAAAATGGGACTTCCAGGTTCAGAAGCATCTTTAAACATGACTTGCAAACAGCTATAGAAGGCTTAACTATGTCCTTGCAGCTTCACTCTTTTCTTCAAACAGTCTGCAGACTCTGGGTCATCTTTGCCTTTTGGTGAGACAAAACCACCCATGATAGATTTCTATTTGCCCTCATCCTGGTGCTCAGCACACTCACAGAGCACCAGAACTGCTGTATTTCCAGCCAATAACTTCCCTAGGAAGAGATCTGTTTTCTGGGAATGGGAGCATAGTGTTTACTCAACTGTGTCCTTCCCTGAACCATGAATCAGTCTGTACAGCTGAGCTGAATGCTCTTACCTAGGATGTGCTTTGATAGCTGCAAGCACTGCCTTACAGTTGTTTGGGTTTGAGGTTAGAGAGGACCTCTTGAAGATACAGTCCTCCTGCCCCCTCCCTGACAGGGACATCTTTCATAAATCAGGTTGCTTAAAGCTCCATCCAACCTGGCCTTTGAACACTTCTGGGGATGGAGCATCCATAACTTTTCTGGGCAGCCTGTTCCAGTCTTGCTTCCACCATAAAAGTAAATGTCTTCCCTATGTCCAGTCTAAAGTTACCCTCTTCCAGTTTGGAATGACTGGCCCTTGACATGCCACTACAGGCCTTGGTGAAAAGTCTTTCTCAGTCTTTCTCAGTCTTTGTTCTAATTGTTCTAATGTTCTCTTTTATATATTGAAAGAGGTCTCTCCAGAGCCTTCTCTTCTGGTTAAACAACCCCAACTCTCAGCCTGTTTTCATAGGAGAGGTGTTCCAGCCCTCTGATTGCTTTTGTGGCTCTCTTCTGCATTCACTCTAACAGGTTCACTTCTGTCTTGTGCTGTGGGCCCCAGGGCTGGATACAATATTCCAGGTGGGGTATCTCACATTCAGTTTTTCATCACTTTGGTGCTTCTCAGTAGGGCTACTTTCCATTCATCCTCTAGTCTGTCCTGAAGGGTATTTAATTGTTGCAGTACACGTGCAGGACCTTGCATTTGGCCCTGTGGAACTTGATTAGATTCTCTCAAGCCTCCTCCTACAGCAGATCACTGTGGGTAGCATCACTTCTCTTCAGTGTTGTTTAGGTGCATCATTCAGCTTGTTGTTTTCTCAAGACTTGCTGAGGGTGTGCTTGATCCCTGTCTGTGTGTGTGAAGATACCGAAGGACCAGTCTCTGGACTGGCCTGAGGGACACTGCTCATTACTGGTTTCCATTTGAGTGTTGAACCATTGACTGTAACTCCCCGGATGCAGGCATCCAGCCAAATCCTTACCCATCTAACAGTCCATCCATCAGACCCCTATCTTTCCAGTTCAGACATAAGAACACTTCCTGGTGAGCTGTGCTTTTTTTCAGTTCAGGAGACAAGCCATGCCAGCACAGTTGCCTGTATCCCTATGCAAAGTCTGAACAGGGCATTTGTGCCCTCTCTATACACAGAGGATAATCATTCTTCCCTCAGATGCATGATTCTGTATGCCTGCAGTGTGAATGTGCCTGTGGGCTATGATCTTGAACTCTGGTTCAAGCAATCTTTCTCCCAGGACACTTAAAGGAAAATAAGTCCCAGAAGTACCTGATTCATCTGCTTCATGGACTTTTAGTCAGACTTTTAAATTAAAGGGCTAGATATCAACTTACAGGTGTGGGCTGACATTTTATACCTGGCTTTGAACCAGCAGTTGATCTTACTTTGCTCAGAAGCAGTGACAAAAATACTTATCTTAGAGTGCATTTTTTCTTGCCATGTTATTTGCCAGTAATAACTATTACAAAACTATTATAAAACTTCAAAGTATTACTAGACATGTCTAAAGTTACCACTTGTACTCCTATACTTGCCAGGTACTTTGCTTTATAGTAGTGCTAGATTTTAACATCATCTTAGTCCTGAAATTGTACATAATGTATAAATCCCCTATAAACCCTTGTTAGGCTTGACTTACATTCTCCTATTCCAGTATTGATATTTCTGTTTAATGTGATGGCAAGATGCAAAATAGCTTCAATTACAGGATAAGTTCTTCTGAGTCCATGATTTCCAAGATGCACAGCAGAGAAAGTGTTTTCCACAGCATTTTTTTTTCTTCCAACTTGACTTCTAGAATGGCATCTTGCTCATTTTGGAAGAGGTAAAGTGAAGCAGTGAGCAGTGGTTTAGAAATTACAGCCCACTGTTGCAGCTGCTGTTCTAATCAAATGCTAATAGAAAATCCTTTTGAATTAGTTATGCTGAATTTATAACAGCCTACTGCACAATACTGTTGCTCTAGCCTAGGGAAAGAATAACCCTGTTATGGAGGGAAGTATTTAAATTTGTAATATTTTCTTATTCTCAGTAAAAATAAGGAAGTTTTTTGTAGCTTGGAACTAACTTTTAAAAAGGCAAACTGACTGCCTTTTTAAAGAAAAAAGTCAGTGTTTTGTCTGTAACTGTTGGAGATTTGCTGCTCAGTTCTATACTAGCACCTAAGATATGATCACAAGCAGAATCAGAGGCTGTCTGCAAAGCTTTCATGTTGTAGGCTGCACGCCATTAGAACATATCTCATCCTTTTCCCAACAGGTGTGGGTTCAGTGTCATTCTGTATTGTTCTCTGAAGCAGAAATTAAACCTAGGCTCATTAACATGTATTTGCAAAGTTGCACTTGATATTCATAGTCCACACAAATGTGAAAATTGATGAGAAACTGAAACTTCTGCAGGTAATCAAACCTGCTGCCTGAGAGTGCCTGGCTATGATACAAGCATGTCTTCCACAAAGGAAGAACGGGGATTTACTTTCTTGACAGAAGTTCACACATGCAGACATGTTAACCTTGGATTACACCTACAAAACTAGCCCAATTATAAGAACTCTGTAGCCTGAGGAAATGATTTGCATTGCAATTGATGACCCAGGATAGCCTTTCTAAGGAACCAAGAATCCCACAGATGATTTCATGCCTCAGTTTTTCTCTTGCTGTTGTAAGATATGGAAAGAGGCACTTCATCTTTTTACAGTGACTGTGTGTTCAGCTTTTGAGTCTGTCACCCTTGCAGTGGGTCTTCACTGGGATGTGACTCTTATTCTGCAATACCCTCCAGTCTCCATTTAAGAAAAGAGAGAGACTTCCCAAGACCCTATTTTATTTGATAGCAGTTTCTTAAACTGCTGTAATTCATTTCTATTAAAAAATATATTAGAAATAAAAAAAAAATTGTATTGAGTTTCCTTTTCCCATGTTACTTAGATGAGCAATAAAAGGTGTGTGCTTGAAATTAATTCTCTGCTATTTTATGAAGCTGACATCACTATGCAAATCCCAAGTGAACTTGCATGAGCTTTTAGGATGATGTAGTGGGGTCAGCCTGATGCAAGTTTGCATTTCTCTCTTGCCATTATTACTATGTTTATTATGTAAATTACTAAACTTTTAGAAAAATAGATGTTTTTCCTGTCTTGAGAGTTTTTGTTTTGAATTTTGGTGTCCTTGGAAATGTACAGAACTGCCTTCTGGGTGTTCTTTCATGACCCAGTCCCAACTAAGAATGATCTACTCCAATTACCTTGTCTATAGGAGTTGGTAGGGGCTCTGTGAGTTTCATTGAGCTCTTCTTCTTGCTGAAGCTCAGAACCTTCCATACTGAGCACTCAGGAGTAAATAATGCTCATGTAAGCTTTGTGTGGGTTAAGGGAACTGAGTAGCATCAACTGAAATGAAAACATGTGTGCACTTCCTGCCATCTGGCATAGATGCAACTGTGCATTCAGATCTGTCCCTGTAGTGTGCTGAAGGCAAACCTGTCTTCATGTAGACAGTACACTTAAAAATGGTGTAGGGCTATAGGCTGTATTTACTTCATCCAGTTCACACAGTGTTTTCTTTAATTAAAACATCTCGAAATGATGTATTTGAAAAGGCAGATAGAATGCAGCCCATGTCTCCAGTAAATCTGTCATGTTGGAGTGATCCCTATGCACCAATGTTTCCAGCAATCTGCCTGATAGGAGTAACTGCTCAAAAATAAATTGTTATTTCACCTATAGATGCTTATCTTAAGGGTGAACTTGAACCTTAGATAGTCTTCCAAAAAGTAAGTCCTTGTTTTTTATTGTCTTTTTTTTCCTCTTGCAGGGTACTCTTGCAGACTCATTTCACAGAGTATGTCTCTCATCCTGGTCAATGAAGATTCATTAGATGTAAGTAAGCAAATTTGTATGTAATTCTTGACAGAATGAGGTGTTGCTAACAAGATGGAAAGTTCTCAGGCTTTCACATTGAATTTCTCTTGCTTACCCTTAGGGGTAGAAAGATAAACAGTTCATGCTAAAACACAGGTGTATTGTGTAAAGTGTATTTCAGAGATCTTCAGTCACAAACGGTACAAGTCAAACTGAAGTCTCAGAATGAGCAACTTCTTGGATGTATGGGTTTGATTCTGCAGCAAAGTGGAAAAATCTGCAGCATGCCATCAGGAATATAGTTAAGTTTTAAGGTATAGATATAGAAGTAATGTTTAAAGAAAACTTGTTTTTTGGGGTTTTTTTCTGTCTTCAGTATTACAAGGAACAGCTCTGACCACACCTGCATTGTGAGTTTGTCTATGTACAGTAGCTTTTGAGACCTAAATCATAAATGTTGTGCAAATGCTTGCCACCCTCTTGATATATATGACAAAATGTAATAGAAAAATCATATATTTGTACACAAATCTTCCCAAGAGATATTTTTCCATTTTGTGTGTTTCAATGTCTGTATCAGTATTGGATATCATTTCAATATTTGATTTCTATTAGTGGTATTTGTAGGACAGATGAAAGTATCTATAATAGGCAGAATCTGGCATTTGCATTTAGAATTGGCAGCTTGATTGGGTGGGAGATGCAAAGCCTGCATCTTGGAGTACCAGAGGAGTTACTGGATATCTGCAAATCTGGTTGTGGCAAAATTATCATTGGCTGAGTGTTATTTTCCGGTTGCCTTGGTTTGATTATAACTTTGTGCGTAGAAAACTTTGGTTACAGAATCCACCTGTAAACAGTATTTGAAATGTGTCAGTAAACATAAAAACTATGTTGTTTATGTTCCTGGAAGCTTTTGGAACAGGAGCTTGCACCCCCAGTGTGTTTGCCAATGACACTGAGCAGTGTGGTGCAGTCAGCACACTGTAGGGAAGGGATGCTGTCCAGAGGGATCTGGGCAGGCTTGAGAGGTGGGTCTGTGTGAACTTCATAAAGTTCAACAAGGTCAAATACAAGGTGCTGAACTTGGGTTGGGGTAGTCTCAAGCACAAGTCCAGGCTGAGAGGAGAATGGATTGAGAGCAGCCCTCTCTCAGGGAGAGAGGAAAAAGACTTGGGGTGTTTGGAAAAAAGCTCCATATGACCCAGCAATGTGTACTCACAGCCCAGAAAGCCAAATGCATCCTGGCCTGCATCCAAAGAATCATAGTCAGCAGGTCAAGGGAGATGGTTCTCCCTCTCTACTCTGACTCGTGAGACCTGACCTGGAGTGCCGTGTTCAGCTCTGGGGCTCCCAACACAAAAACCAGCTGGATGTCTTGGAACGAGTCCAGAGGAGGGCCACTAAGTTGACCAGAGGTCTGAAGCATCTCTGCTAAGAAGACATGTTGAGAGACTTGGGACTCTTCGCCTGGAGAGGAGAAGGATTTGAGGAGACCTTATAGCACCTTGCAGTATCCAGAGGAGACCTACAAGGAAGCTGGAGAGGGACTATTTACAAGGACATGTAGTGATAGAACAAGGGGGAACGGCCTTAAGGTGAAAGAGAGAGGAGGTTTAGATTAAGTGCTAGGAAAGAATTCTTTACTGTGAGGATGGTGAGACACTGGAACAGGTTGACATGAGAAGCTGTGGATTCCTTATCCTTGGAAGTGTTGAAGACTAGGCTGGATGGGGCTTTGAGCAACCTGGTCAAGGTGAAGGTGTTCCTGACCATGGCAGGGAGGTTGAAGTTAGATTGTCTTTAAGGTCCATTTCAACTCTGATTTTTCTGTGATTCTTTTCTATGATCCTCTCTACTGGAGAAAACAAAGAAAAGCAAACAAATAAAAAACCCAAAGAAAATGGAGAAAAGAGACCCATTATTGATATATATAGTCGCTGGCCTTTTAAGTGAAGAAAACGTTATCATATGATACATCATAAATATTGATACTTTAGCTGATACTTTAGCTCAGATAACTTTATATTTTTCTAAAACATGAGTACAGACTTGGGGAGCTTCTGAACTGGTGCATCAAAAATGCTTTGTATTACTCTTGCTTTCAATCTAAAGTAAGTCTATGGTTTTTCTCCAAAGTACTCTTATTGCCATTTTTAATGTAGAATTGGATTTTATATGTGTTTTAATATAAAACTTATGTTTTGTTAACAATTGCCTCTAGTTCTTTTATTCTAAGGTGTCTTTACTTTTTGCCAATTTTTCAGTATGGGATCTCCATAGTAATACTTATTTAGTGTTGCACCTCTAACAGAAATTTTGACTTCTGTTCAACTGAGCCTAAAGTCGAAGGTTCTCACACTGAAATTCTGTAACATTATATTTAATATATTCCACCTTTGAAATCTGTTAATACTGAAAATGAGTTTTTACAAGATCCAAGTTGAGCTTAGAGCTTTAAAATATTGATACACTTCCCCCTTTGTGCAGTCCCCGTGTGGCTTTTCCCTCCCTCTTCTGCTCCTTGGCATGCAGCAGCAGGTGAGATGTGATCGAACAACTGTCTTTGCTTGGTTTTGAGAGATAAATTTTTTTCTAAATCACGCACTTCAGGGGAAAAATCAATAATTTTTGTTCTCTTCATGGAACTCCTGGGAATAGAAAAGACTAATCCCTAGCTTGATTGAGCTGAATTCTCTAAATTTAGCATAATAATCTGCAAATGTCTATCCCTTATAGACTTTACCAAATGCATACATATACTCACTTGTTTTTTCTTTTCCTCGTAAAGTGTTTTGAAACGAGAATATTTTGAGCATGAGATTTACTTTGAGTGTAGTTCTTGGACTCAGTTTCTGTTTAATTAAATTGGAACACCATAAAGTCTTATTGTGCAGCTCTTAACCTGGAAAAATTTCTTTCATTGACGTCTTGTAGAATTTTGAGTTGTGGGAGCAATGAGAACGGTACCTGAAGAATGGAAATTGAATGACTATAGAGCCCCCTGGCTGGAAAACATCTAACAAGAGAGGTGACATTACAGCCAAGGAATGTTGTGCATGTCCCTCCCCATAAATCCTGTAGAAAGAAGAGATGGGAACTGTATCAGTTCCTTATCACATGAGATTGTATTTAACAGTAGTGGAAGGACAACATTGCAGGGACCCAGTTCTGAAGCTGGGGGTAATATTTTTCTGTAAAGTAATTATGTTGATGTAGAAGGAGCTACACTGTGAGTGTGTTCTTCAGAACTCACTTGCCAGGAGTGACAGTCCTGGGTTACAGTCACAGATGTACTCACAGATGTGTGAGTAACAGCAAATGGATACTCCTGTGTTAGAACACTCAATGCTGGTGTCTCTTGATAAGGTATAACTAGAAGTGTAAGCAGAAGCTGGCCTTCCTTGCTTTTCCACATGTTCAGGTATGTCTTATGCATGCATCACTGTTGGGATGTACCTGTTTGTGCCACCATGGTATTTTGTAGTATTCTTGAAAAGCAAGCATAGTTTCACAGTGTGATTTGTCATTTGTAGTCAGTGTCTAGACTTCCCAAATAGTCTCAGTATCTGCAGGGAAGTTTTATGTACAGTTATGTTTTATATTCCAGCAGTAAGGACCTGGAAAACTTGGTTATTTTGTTGTTAGTTTATTTTAGCTATTCTGTAGGGTAACATTACTTTGAAGGTTCTGTAATAAGGAAGATCTATTAACCTTGAGAATATTAGATTTATCTAATGACTTTCATGGTCATCTTAATTGGTACATTTGCTTCCCACATTTCTTGGGAGTTAAAAACTTAAGGAGATCTTTGACAGACACCATTATTCATTGTATTTAAATATTGATACATCTGCAGTTCTGATATTATCTGGGAATCATGAATCTCTTAAGAAGTAAAGCTCTGACCTGGTCACTGTACTTAGCTCTATGTTAGAAATAGCAGATTTTGTTGGGTTATTATCTAAAATTTTTTCTAAAAAACATTGAGAAGTCAGACTTTGTAAGGGAGAAGAACATGAGCAGAAGGCCATTAAAAATAAATTGTTTATTAGCACATTTGTCTTTAAGCGAGTATGGCTCCAGTAGTGTCCTCTGTACTAGACTTCTCAGAAAGATTTGCATAGCATTAGGGCTTACACAGAAAGGTGTTACCTTCACCTACAGAATTTCTTCAGCATATCAGGAGAGTTTTTAGTGTAAATCTGTGTTTCAAACTCTCGAGCACAATTACAGGAGACAGTGCCTATGAAGATCTGAGAAACTTTGAAGGTGTTGCTTTTGGGGTCCTGATTCTCTTGCAGAAGGGGTGTCTATACCTTGTTAGTGATGTCATGCTGATTACTCCCAAAGAATGGGCCTAAAGGTACTGTCAGCCTTTCAGACTAAAACAAAAGTTACCTAAAACTCCAAATGCTCCAAAGCCATCTGTACTGTGTGTGCTTCAGCTGTACTAAAAGATAATAAGGTGTGCAGGTACTGCTGGGAGGACAAGACGAGCCTGGTACTGCTAATGCCATGTAGGTGCTTTGAAGGTTACATCTTACGTGTTGCACTGGAGAGGAGGCTGGGGCTCTTACCTCCCCTGCTATCATCTGCCCACATGCATTCAGAGAAAGTTAATATTTTGGAAAACTGGTCAATGTGAGCAAGCTCAGTTTGAGTCAGATTCAGCTCCCCTTCAGAGGGGCATCTGCAACAGTTCTCTAGTGCCTTGTGGCTAGTAAGTTACTCCAGTTACCACTCAGCCTGGAATTGTAATCAGCTCTTCTGTCTACCACTGGGGATTTGCAAAGGAAGCTAATTAGGGAAACTAGGGAGAGAATACATTTTCTGTTGTACAAAGCTTTTACTATTGCTCAAATTTCTGTTTTTGTTTATCTAGAAATGCACATCAAGCTAATAAGTAGTTACATAAGGAAGAGAGTTTAGTAATCAGATAAGTTTTCAAAATATGAGGTGGAAGGGCTTTAGTGGTTTTTTGTTTGTTTTTGAGGAACAAATAGGATCTTTCATAACTCCAGGTAGTTGCTAATCTGCATAGAAAGTTAATTGTATGGATGTGGAAAATATAGAGCTCTTCATGTGAAAAGCTGCTTTGATTTGAGTGTACTGCGTAGAATTATAAATGAAAGAATATAGGTGTTACCTAGACCTGTAGGTTTAAGTACACAGAGGACTGTGTAACTTAAGTATTGGATTACTACTTTTCCAGGAAGTAATACTAATAGGTTTGAGCTGTGAGTGGTGAATGAGTTGGGCTGGTATTTTTGTTTCATCCTGCTTTTCACTTTTCAGAATTCATTAATGACTGTTCTCCCTTATCTGTGGCTCTGTTTTTTCTGTCAGTGTTTTCTGGCTCTGTGATAGTTGGTTTGGATGAAGTGGGGTACTTGGACCTGAAGGAATGCAAGGACCCTTAGGAGTGCTAAGAAAAGGTTACTAAATAACTCTTCTTTCTATAAGTGGAAACTGTAGGTGTGTGAAGGCTGGAAAATGCTCTTAAAAAACCCAAACACAAAAAGTTACTTTTCCTTTCATATTTTAAGTTGTAACAGTGGTCATTTCTGACAAGAGCCGATTTTAGGCAGTTGGTATTTAGCAGATGTGGGCTAATGCCTTGTCCATGCTGGAACAGATCATATTACATAAAAATAGAAAGGAAGAGTGTGTTCCCTGAATTCCATCTAATATTTGCTGTCTTGTTTGTAAGACTTCTCATATGTTAGAAGAAAATTACTGGAAACAAATACTATTTTTTTTTTAAATTTACTAATGATCTTCACATATGTGAAGGCTTATATCAATAGATGATCACAGGGTATTATCCAGATCTGTTTTCTGTTGTGTGGGTAACAATAGAAGCTTGGCTTCAGCTGGGTGGTGAGGGAAGTATCTGTTGGCTTTGAAGATGGGATTCTCTGCAGCATACTCATGTGCTTTTTTCTGTTAAGCACAAGAGACCATGAAAACATAAGGATGTGTAATCAAGTGTTACGTGGACTTTTTAAAATGAGATGCTACCCACGAAATGCAGTTTTTTCTGATATTAAAGCATGATGGTGCATTTTTAGGGGAAAAAGATGAAGCTGGTGTCTGATGTATAGATGAGTTATGGATACTAATCCTCTTGATTGATGTGGCTAATACTGCACATCTGTAGAAAGAATTCAAATTTGTCTTTTGTACTGAAGGACGAGAACTAAATAGTCCTTTCTTCTTCAAGATACTTTCATATCTGATCTTTTGCTTTCATTGGAGGGGTTCCTTGTTCATGCGAGTTTGTCTGGGGTTTTAAGAATAAGCAGTCTTCCTTTCTTGGTGTGGAGCCAGCCTAAAGCAATAGGATTTGTTCATCTGCAGTATTAACTTAATGAAGACAGTAGAGAACTAACTGCTTCAGTGTGACAGAGTATATCTTGGTCATGTATTCAGAAAACAGAGAGATGTAGGTATCTGTGGTCTTACTTTTGTGGTTCCCACAATACTGACTTACTACTACTTTGTTAAATTTTTTTTAAAGGTTATTTCCTTTTTCATAAAAATTAGAGACTCATTCTTGCATCTGAAACTTGACTGCTCCAAGCCTTCTCATCAGTCACGTAAAGGAGTACATTTCCTTAACAGGGGAATTAAGGAAAAAAAAGAAGTTTTACATCTGATTGAAGCTAGAGAATGTCCCACAGAATTTCTCTGGGTTGATTGGTCTGTCAGAAACTAGAATTAAGCAGTTCTGCAGCTGTATGAATTGAATACCTAAGTATGTGTTCCCTCTGCTTTTTAACCTTCTGCATAGAGTTGAATCAGAGGAATCTTGTGCAAATCTCTAGGGGTTTTATGTAACTTTGTCACAGTGCTGTAAACTTTCTTTTTAATGGAATAATGTGTCAAGGTGCATTTTCTCATTATCTTTAGTTGTTTAACTGGTATAGTGATGTTAGAGGATTATTGTTGCTCTTTTGTATTTACTGATTAGCTTACCCTCTCCACATCTGAAGTAGTGTTTGCAATCTCTCCTCTCCATGTGTTCAAGACAAAACTGATTTGGATATCTTGATTTTTTAGATAATCCCCAAATGCTGAATTATTATCACCCCTGTTCTAATGGGTCCTAAAAATCACAGTTCTCAAGTGTCAGAAGATAATGGTTCTTTGGAGAGCTTTGGTAATGAGTGTTAGAGCTGAGGCGATTCAGATGTCCTCCTGAAGCCTCCATTGTGCTGAGTTTTGGTGGTATCTATGTATACTTGTCTGTTACTAATTCATATTCTTGTAGCCAGAGTTTAAAATTCAATGAGACAAGAAGATACACCAATTTGTAGAAAGACAAGATATCAAATTCTGTGGTGGAACTTGGGACCATTTACTTGGCTAATGGTGATCCAAATTGTCTGGCTTAAGAATTCAGTGTTCTCAGGGTGCAGGTAGGGGGAAGGTCAGCAGAGTGTGTGCTTCTGGATACAGAGTTTAGCAGAACTCTGGGAAAATGTGGATGAATAAAGCAAATAAATGGTTAAGGGGCCTTGTAAGATCTAGGCTGATACGGTAATATTTGTCTGGATTATAGAACTAATATTTCACAACTTACCTGTAAATAGCATAAGGAAAGAGAGGATGGGTTCACAACTTAACTGGCTAACTTTTTGAAAACTTGTAATTTCTTTTCAGGTTATTAAAACTTAATTGGTCTGTCTATAGTTGGTTTAATACTATCAGGTTCTCAAGGGATTTCTAGTTCTGTCCAGGGCTTGACAGACAAAATCTGCAGTTCAATAGACAGAGTTAATAGGTTTAGTAAATATTAATAAAAGAA
This sequence comes from Cisticola juncidis, assembly GCA_013400215.1. Taxonomy (NCBI): domain Eukaryota; kingdom Metazoa; phylum Chordata; class Aves; order Passeriformes; family Cisticolidae; genus Cisticola; species Cisticola juncidis. The sequence continues at coordinate 915,615 of VXBR01007469.1, read as the reverse complement.
ATCTATTGTATAACTGAATCTTTAGGGAAATTACTGTGGTGGTTTAATTTAAAAAAAAAGAAACATAATCTCAATGATTCTGTGGAGTTTTCTTACTAAAATTATTTTTAGTAATTGAAGTGGGTATCATATTTATTAGATAAACTTTAATAAAAATTCAGATGTATTGGGTAAACTGATAGGAAACGAAGTGTGTTTTTAAAACTCAAGGATAAAGAGGTCTTTGAAAAGTTAGTGTTCACTTCAGGGAATGGTGTTTGTTTGACTAGAAAAGAGAAGCTTGCCTAGGGCTTTCTTTATATTCTTATCTTAAAAAAAAAAAGTAAAAATGCAGGAAGCTGTCATGATGAAAGCAAATCAGGTGTTGTGTCCAGCTTCTCAGTTGAGTGGAAACCCGTATCTTTTCTGGGCAACAGTTAATGCCACAAAAATAAGGTTTGTTTGCAGTTCTTTCTAGAAGGAGAAGCAGTGAGACATGAGCAGTGCTGCTGCAGCAGTGCAGCTGCTCAGCTCTTGCTTCCTGAGCTACCTGTGGATGTCTGGGAAATGTCCATTTGTACCACCTGTATACGAATATAGAATATTTAAATTGTAAGGACAAGGATCAAATTAAAACTTCTTCCATTTCAATGCAATGCTTATCTGAAGTGGTGTTGTACAACCTTAGTTTATAATACATTATAGAGAATTTCAAGTCAAACAAAACCAGCATCTATGTACAGTATGCTGTGTCCTTTTGATGCGTTTTGCCATGCAATCACTCCTGACAGTGGCAATTGCCAACAAATACATGTCAATTTTAATGTTTTGATGCTTTTAAATCTGCAAGGATAAGCAAGCCCCTTACTAGGGGAAGGGATGAAATGGGTTACTTGTGGGAGTCTGGCAAAATATAGAGTAGGTGGAAGAAGATTCACTTTCCTCTGTGGTTCACTACCTGATACTAGGAATTGTACTGCAACCTTTAATGCAGGTAGACAGAGTATTTGTGAGAAGTCAAGGAAGGACAGCGGGCAAATCCAGTGTGATGGTCTTGGAGGCTGGGAAGACAGCAGATTGTTGTTTAGTTTGTTGGATGGGATTTTGTTTTTGTATGAAGGAAGTATGTGAAGCTTCTTAAGAAATGGAAATTATTTAGTTACCTGAGGTTACAAATAAAGTAGATCTTGTGACAGATCATTTGATTCATGCTTGTCCAACATCCAGGAGCCACATGGACCTTCAATAAGGAAATCTGGAAATTAGAGAGGTAGTTCTGACAGAAGGTGTTAGAAAATATGTTCGCTAAGGAGTCATGGCTATTTATCAATATACTGTGAGCTAACGTGCTATGCTGAAGGCGATAAATTCTCAAACTAAATATTATTCAAAACATTGGTAGTCACGTAGGACCAAGCATGCATCTAGCACATCTTTTGATTTTTTTTTTAACAGACAAAACACTCCTACTTAGACTGCCTTAATCTCTGCACTTGGAATTAGTTATCTTGCCTGTCCGCTGACCTAACTGCTGTACATTGTGTAAATCGGCGAACGTAAAGTCCTGAAGTGCCTCTAGATTTTATCCCAGAAGCCTGTGCTAAGTTGCTTGTTTTCTTACTTGGGTTTTGAGTATTAATTCACACACTGTCATTATTGCTGTCATAGTTTTTCTTACTGCTGTCATAGNTTTTTTTTTTTGTAAGGAGGCTTGTTACATATGTGTGCTCAACAGAAGCCTGGTGTTAATATGAAGTACAGTAAACCACATATTTTAAGAACTGAACAGACTAAATAACATAAAATAGGAAAAATTGGAAGAAAAATGTTTGGTGTGGAGTTTTGTCATTTTTTTCTGTTTGGTAATTTGTGGGTGTGGGTTTTTTATTATTTTAATAAGACATTAAATAAGACATTGCATACAGTCTGCTGTAAAAATGGCCTGTCTGGTTTTAAGACCATATCTGCTACCTCATAATGCAGTTTCAGTAATCTTGAGTTTGGGTTCACATGTGCAGTTGGCTGGTTACAATATTCTTTTCCATTAAGCATTTTTGGAGCATATCATCCTTTATGAGCAAAGGTTAACTAGGGCCTGAAGGAAGCTCGAAGCAGCAAAGTACAGATGTGTTTGTAGCAAAGAAGACCACTGGCCAGGCCCAGGATAATTACTGCTACATGTTATTTAAAGATAGACCCTTTGTTGTTCAACTCTTCTAGTGTCTTCCAAAGATGGTGTTCTGCCCTAACTGATTTCAATGTCCAAAGTCATTGTGGCTAAATCTCTCTTTCCCATATGGTATTTCAGTTCAAGAAGTCAGAAAGGCAGCCTATGTGATGTAAGAACGAATATTTTCGTCTGGAAGTTGTGAATATTGTTACCTTAACTGTGTGTTTCTCTGCAATGGCATTGGAGCTCTGAAAGTCTTTATGGTGCTGTCTTCTGAAATAGTGCATTTGCATATAATTTTTTAAATAGGTGAACATGGTCATCTAGTCAGCTAATGAAATAAACTTTGGGAGGAAAGCAGCCTCTGGATACTTGAGAGGCTGGGCTAAATGGGGCTCAGCATTTCTCAGTTTCAGCAATCTTCAAAAAAACAGTCTGAAAAACTGATTATTTTTTGTATTTCTGATTCTTGCTAGAATTTATTGCCCTAAGTTAAGCATTTGTTGAATTGATTGGGAGAAGGCTTTTATGGATTGTGTTTTATATTTAAATATTAAATTGCTGAAACCAGGTGTTACATGACCATAAGATTATATAATATTAATACAGTTTCAATGAGTAATTATTTGTTTGGGAACTCTCCCATAGATTATATACAATATTAGAACTTCAAGATTATTTAGAACAGTTGTATGAAGTTATTTGAAAGCTATCCTTAGTGTGTGGCATCAGGACAGAATGGTCCTTGGATGCAGCTGTTCAGTCACTGAACAAGCAAATGCATCTCACCTCCACTCCTCTCAAACACACTGCCTGGGATTGTTGTCTCCTGTGTAGCTTTGAAAGTATGAAGACAAAAAATTGTCAACTGAACACATGGAATCTTTTGGATTTGCAGTGTGTCTGGAATTTCAGTTCTGACTGAACTATGGCTGGTGAAGAAACTGTCTTAAATATGTGATGGCAAGGGTCAATAGCCTTTTAATGTCACCTCACGTGTTATTAAATAGGACTGTATTTAGCAAAGGCCATTTTTGGTTTCCTATGCAACTTGGAAGTGCTTGAAATGCTCAAGACTATTTTTTTTTCAAGTAATCTCTACTAAGAAAATGACTAGGGAACACCTGAGTGGAAGCTTTTGCTTCTTTTAATCTTCAAGGAGGCCAGTGGCAAAGCTGCCCTTGTTTCTGCTTGTTTCCTTTTCCACCACTACCTCAGGGTGGTGCAAGGCTGGACCATGACCAGGCAGTGCCTCTCTGAAGCTGCTGTCAGGAGATGTGTGCTTGTTCATGCACATCACACTTCCTTCCCTAAGGTGATGCGTAGCCTGTGCTGAGAAGGTACTGTTATTTGAGGGAGACTAGGAGCATTTAAGGGAGATTATTTTGGCATAAAATAATCTCAGGCTACTGGCTGATACATGGAAAGATCTTGATATCACGTACTATAATCTCTTATGATAAAATATGAAAAGCTAAGGATTCATGTTTTCATGTTATTGTGTTACGTTCATATTTTTAAAACCCTCCAGATAGGCTTCAGGCTCTTTAGGGGCCTCTAGCAATTGTGTTTTGTCATTGAGCCTAGTCTCTTTGAGTAGTTGAAGCTGTGGTGTAGGAACAAACGTTTTTTATAAGATGGGCACAAAAATTAATTTGACTTTAGGACTGAAATATACTTCAGTACAAAAAGTGACAATTGTACGGCAGCTTCTGGATTGCCTGTGGGGAGCTGGTCCACAGACTCGGGCTCTGCTTCTCCAGAGACTGAAGGAGGTGATGGGAGGCTGTATCCTGCTGCTGGCTCTTCATGTGCCATGTGGCAAAGGATGGGCTGGAGGAGCTGCCTGCCCTGTGCCCTGTCTCAAGGGTGGAACTAAGGGCAGGAGGGGGGATTTGGATCTATGCCACATCTAGTTTGTCATTGCTCACATATCTGCTGCCAGTTAAATTAAAATTATTTGCTCAAAGAAAGCTTGTTTATATTTGCTTTTCCAGACCTTTTTATTTTTCATGTAACTGTAGAATGGTGTGAGTTGGAAGGGACCTTAAAGGACTAGTTTCAACCCCTTCTGCCATGGGCAGGGGTTTCATTCCTAGATCAGGTTGCTCAGGCCCCCATCCAACCTGGCCTTTATTGAACGTGTCTGGGCTTGGGGTTTCCATAAGCTCTCTGGGCAGCAGTTTCTGTCTTTTTGTTACTGTAATCTGCTGTGCTCAATTTGTGGGACAGAAGGATTGCACTTCTTTTGGTGTTTTGAAGGTAAGTAGCATTGAGTGTGAATTGATCTTCTTAGAGTTCCAATTGATCTTGGTAGAGTTCTATTACAAAATCTTATCTTCTGACTTTCTCTGATGAAAGTGTTAAAGCTGGACAGTCTTGAGGTATTTACCTTATGTTTTTGTTGTGAAGTACTAATTTTGTAATCCAAGTGCAACAGAAGAGTTTACATCATGACAAACCTTATTTGACCAAAACAGGTAAGTAGAATCAACAGGCTGGCATGCTTAAAACCATTTGGATAGCTTTGTCATGCTTTTCTCATTTCATGATCTAATGCTTTGTAGGTAGTTGGATTATGTGTCTTGTATCAGCTGAACAAATATATAGCTATCTGGATTTCTGGTACTCTGATATTATAACACTAAGTTCTTTAATTTTCATACTTTGTGTGGTGCCAGTGCTTGTGGTTTGGATAGCTCACCTGTTACTTTCCTTCAGTTGTTAAATGAGAGTTATTTGATCTTACAGGTCTAGAAGTGTTCAGATAGTGAGTGATGTTCTCTGCGATCTAGCGGGAATGTTTCCTAGCATCTTGCTTGTGTAACCCAATAGTGTTTCTCCCCTTCCCTGATATGTGCCTGTAGTTTGTGTTTAAAAAACTGTAGTCTAGGGTTAGTACTTTGAATCCTGCTACTGTCCTCTGCTTGTATGCAGAGGTATGGAGCTCTTACTTTTAGCTTTGGGACACGAGGGAAAATCCAGTTTCCCTGATCCTTGCTGTTCCAGCTTTTCGATCTCTGCTTCTTTCTCTGGCGGTCTGCGTTTCCCAGGTGTGGGAGCATCCACGCCCCTGTCCTTCAGGGCCTGTGTAGTGGTTTCCTTGTTCAGTGTGTTCCATATCCCTTTATCTGCCCTTGAGGGGCAAGTTAGATGCTGTTTTGTCTTAAACAGAAGCATGGTCAGGCTTGAGTGCCACTTTCCAGTTGCTCGCCGAGGGGGCCAAACCCAAACAGGAGAATGCTGCCTTGCTAAGCTCTGCGTCATGGGAATCCTGAGAGGGCACAGATGGGTCCAAGGCCAGGAATGAAGTGTCCAGGATAGACTGTTGCACCCTGCCTACCATTGAGCAGCTGCCAAAGGGCAGGAAGCCTGACCTAGCTCTTTGAGGAGTCAAGGTGATCCCAGTTGGATGGAAACAATCGATGAATGTACATGTTCTGTGTTTTTGAGAGGCTGTTGGGAAATAGGTAAGGTCATGGGAGTACAGTTCGTATCAGATCCTTCTGGAAACCCCTTTGTGAGTTGTTTTATTGCCTAGTCAGCTCTGAGTAAGAGGGAAAAATACATACTCCAAGGAGTGTGAGTAACTTCTGATGCTTGTCATGCTGTCAGGGTAGAAGTAAAATCTCCAAGGGTATTGCAGGAACTGCAAGTTCTCTCATATTTCTGCTCAATACATGTATTGTTTCTAAATCAAAACCAGGACTTTAACAACTCGGGTTAAAAGCAATCTGCTTCTTAAAAGCAGATTCTTTTATTACAGGTCTTGCTTGTCCTAATCAGTGGCTCTGGAACTTTCTCAGCTTCGCTTAGAGAAACAGATTTGATAGTATGCAAGCACTTGAAAGGAAGACTAATATGACAGGTTGGCTGGTTGTATGTGTGGGACTGTCTCGAGTCGCTTAGAGTTCATAGTTTGCTGTTTGGCTTAACTCTCAAAGCAGCTTCCTTTTACTTAAGTATGGGAATAGCTTTGGCTATGAACTCTGACAGCAGTATGGCCTCTGTTACTTACACTACCATTCAACTGAACTATTAACTGCACAGATGCTAATAGCAGTTGGGGTTTTTTTTAAAGAGGGATTTTAGAGAGGAAATTAGGAGTGGAAGACTACAAATAATTGAAGCTATAGCTTTCTCTAGCCCTATTTAAATTTTATTAGTCTTTAGGGGGGGGAAATTCTGTCCTTCCAGCTTTATTTTGATGTCTAACAAATTGATGCTACCTTACATGAAAGGGTAAATCCAAAACTTTCTCTTTTCCAGACTTACACATATAATGTGACTTCAAAATATGAAATAATTTTTTCATAATGAATACTAGTTTTGACACATGCATGTCTTGAAAGGTAACTGCATCATAAGAAAATCATCTTGAGGCAATCCTGTTTTGTACAAACCAATCTACTTAATATTATGCCTTCCTTATGTATAGCATTTTTCTGGAGGAGAGATGAGCTCTATCATCTCATCTGTATTTCATTGTGACTAGTTTCATCTTTTATACATTAATAAATGTGGATTCCTTACTTGCTAGCAATGATAAAATGATAAAATTCGTTTAAGGTAGTTCTGCCTGCATTGGTGGCCGTTCTTTGTCTCAGGGAAGTTCTAATCTCATTGCCACAGCATGGCTATATTTTGTTTATATCAACCAAGGTGGTATAATAGTGGTAATATATGTACACTTTACTTTGTGTGTATGAAAAGCCCCATACACAGATAGATGTGTAAACATATGAAAATATTTTTATTTTCATACAGTATCTGTAGCAGAGATCTGAATCTTTAAAGTATTCTGCCTGAAGGCTTAGGGGTGACCTAATTGCTTTCCTGTATCTGAAGGGAGGAGCCTGCAATAAAGTTGGAGAGGGACTTTTTACAGCAACATATAGTGACAGGACAAAGAGGAATGGCTTCAAACTGTAAGAGAGTAGGTTTAGATTACATGGTAAGAAAAAAATCCTTACTGTGAGGGTGGTGAGACACTGAAACAGGTTGCCCAAGGAAATTGTGGGTACCCCATGCCTGGAAGTGTTCAAAGGCAGGCTGGATGGAGCTCTGTGCAGCCTAGTCTAGGTGTGGGAGTGGAACTAAATGATCTTTAAGGTCCTTCCATCCCAAAACATCCTGTGATTTCATATAAGGAGAAAATACCCTCTTTTTGGGGGCAGTGGAGGGTAAATTACAGACTGATCTGTGTGTCCACATACCAATGTTATTTTCTTGGCTGGGTTCTCCTCATCTGTTTGGGGGCATTGACGTGTACTGACTGACAGCCTAAAGCAGAGCAGCACAGAAGCCTGTGGTTCAGACAGTGTAACAGAGAATCCATATCTTCATGATCTAAAGCAGAAGGTTATGGTGTCCCCTTGATCTGAAGGTTTGGCCATCAGGTTGAAAAGTGGGCTTTTTTCTCTGAGAAATTACTTGGCAGAAATGTAACTTCCTGAAGGTCTAAACAAGAGCGGGCTTCTGCTTTGTTTGCTTCCAGGAAAAGCTGGATTATTATATTCCAAAGAGAAAAAGTAGAAGGAAATAAAAAGTCCATTCTCTTGAATGAATTTAATAAAGCTAAAATATCAAAAATATAAAGACATTGAATCATTCTAGCTTATTAGCAAAACTAACAGACTTCTTCCTCTTGGCAGACTACAGTTGATTTTAATAATCACACAGATGTTTTGGTGTCCAGAACAAGCATTTTTTCTTTGCCTTTTCTGTGGTATGAGATGTAAACTATCTTAATGTGCACCATAAACTGTTTTGTGGTCAAATATTTAACATATATTGAAAGCAATAGACAGAGTCACTTACATAGAGCAGTTCTGGAGTAAATGAAAATCGTGTAATAAGCCTAATGCTGTTCTTAGTGTGAAGAGAACAGGGTTGTGGCTATAATGTTTGAAATCTTTGCTCATCCCAGGATACACATGCTTCTTGCTAAAGTTGGAAATATTGAAAAATGTCAAACTGAAAAAATGTGGTATTGTCTTTCATAACATTTGAAGAACATATGATGAATTGCCCTTTTGACTGCAGTTGTTTCTACAATTGTTTCTTATGCTGCCAGTTTCGCCCTCTTGGAATTCAAAGAAAGATTGCAAAAGACTCGGGGCTTTGAAGATGGTGCCTTTGGCAACCATGTTGCACTGGATAACTACTTAGGATGTCAGTTTCTTGGTCTAAAAATGCTGAGACTTTTGTCACTTTTCTTGATTTTTTTTAAGTGGATCAGTATTTTAGCCCAGATTACAGTGAAGATGGCATTTTTAAGATACCATTGCCATAATCAGCATTTCTGTCTTTAATTTGAGAAACAAGTAATGCTGCAGAAAGCTTCAGGTTTTATTTTGGAAGGCTAAGATACAAAGATCACCACTTCTGGCAGCACGCACTGCCATGTCACTTACTCTGCAAGGTGGGAGATGGCTAGCTAGTCAAGTCTTGAACAAATCAGCTTTACTTCTTAATTTGGCAAAAGCCTCTCTTTGCTCCTAATTCCTCCCTCCTGCTCCCTGCCCCCTCAAAGCCTCTCCAGCTCTGGGTTTGTAGGGGAAACTTCATATATATTCAAGGTGCTGCTTTTCTTCACTGGGAGCCTGAAGTTTAGTGTGCAGCCACCTGACCTGCTACATTAAGTCTGCTTGAGGACTTTAGCATGTACTTTTTATATACTCAGCTCTTTGATGCTCCTCCTTGCCATGATCTTGAACTGATCTTGGAGGTACTTGAAGTACCTGCAGCCCTTTACACAGCATATGTATTTGAGATGATATATCTGACTGATGCTTTCTGAGATTATTTTTCTGTGATCACATGAAGTTTGTGAAAAGATCTGTTTCATTTTTCTTTTTAAACTATTTAGAACACACTTGGAAATAGATGTACAGATGACAGGACAGATATTCCTTCAGGGTGTTTTTTTTTTTTTCCTATTTAACCAAGTTTCTCTTGCATAGTAAGTTTGTTGCAGAACTGGAAACATCCTTGAATGTTTCTCTACAGCACTTGTTACAGCTCTTGATGGGCGAATTCATCTGGGCTTTAGCTGCCCGTGGATACAAAAGTTCTGTTATGATCTGTTTATCTTATATCTGAAGGCAAGATTTGGTCTGAATATGTGATAACCTGAGACTTGCTATGCAGATTAAGGACTCTTTGTATTGAGACATTTTAAGTTATTTGGCTAGCTGAAGGAATTTCAGGTTGAAGTTAAATTCAAAGGTATGAAAATTATTTGAGTGGGCCCATTTAATATCTCTGGGTCCTCCATGTGATGTTTTTCTCTGCACAGTAGGAGAAATTCATTGAGCAGAATCATGGTGTTATTAAATAAGTTCTGCTGTGTTGGATCAGTGAGGGTCATTTGATTGACATGTTTCAGGAATGGCTGTGAGGAGTCATTGGGGTTGTCACACTGTGTGCTCTTAAGTATCTAAATCAGCATGTGACCCAGGCTGAGCACTGCAGTAATACTGAGCAACAGCTATGGATTTGCCTATTTGTTAGCTTTTCTCTTAGTTTTGATCTTACTTAGAAGAGTAAATTGAAGGTATGCAGCTGGGATCTGATCTTCCATGATCCATTTGCTAAATGGTTTTGTGTGTACAGGTTGAATTTGAAGTTAATTCTGTATTGTGAAAGTACTCAGGCTTCCTCCAAACTGGTACTATTTCTTTTGAAAGCGTGAACCAGTGAAGAATTCAGAGTTAGTCTTTGGCTTTTAAAGGTTTGCCTGGCTCTCAACTAGTGTATCCTCATATATTTCTCTTCTCCAAAGCTAAGGAAGGGATGCACTCTTAAAATTTGGCTTAGAAATGTGTAATTTTCAGGATCATCTCTCCACAGTACTGTTTTCAGTGAGTTAGTAAACAAAACAACTTCTCTGCTAATATTTCTTCAGGCTTTACAAGAACCTTACAGGTGATGTGTTTTCAGAAACACAGCCTGCTCTGTTCCCTGTGCACTGCCTCATCTGTTGCACTGTGTAGCAAGATGAATGTCCCTACTGCTGTCGAGTTTGATATATTTATGGTTTTTTTAGCATTATGATATGGTTTTAAGAGTAGAAGAAAGCCAGAGTGGTATAGTGGATATCTTTAAGAATTTCCTTATTGTTGAGAAAGTGTGCAAATGCTTCTTCAATATTTTTTGTGAGTTGAATGTGGAGGTCCAGGTTGTTGTTGTAGAGTTGATTGTATTACACCGTGCATGTTCCAATATTAGTAACTAAGTATTTTCAAGTCTACTGATGTTTTGAGTATCCATTTTATGAGCCGTAAACCATGGAGTTTGTATCAGTTTATGTAAGGAGGCAACACATTGCATGTAGAAATCAGAACTGTATTTGAAGTGATATTTCCATCCCCAGCTAAATTCTGAGGGTACACAAAAGCAGGTGAATAACCAACCGTTTGAAGACTGATCAATTTTAGGAATCACAGAAAAGAGGGAGGAGTGGAACATGACAACAAGTCCTGTAGTTGGACTACTGCAGTAAACATAAAGTAATCTTCACTAGGCTTTGTGTCTGTATGCTTTGTGCCCTTATAACCAGGTCTTTGGAAGTTGTCTTGTTTACTTTCGGAAATTGAAGTTGTTAGCTGACCTAGTCAAGTTTGGTACCAAACTTGGAAGATTGGCAAAAGTGGGGATCTGTTCTGAAAGTGGTATTTCTTTCTAGGTTTCAAGGTTAGCTCTTGCATATGTGCTATTTATTGCGGAAAGCAATTCCAATGACTCTTCTGCCCAATGAGTGTTGCTTTAAATAGTTCTATTATGTTTTGCCATCTTTGGTTTAAACATTAGTTTTTCTTGCCTTAAAGTCAATTACTCCTTTTCTCCTGTAAATTGCTTCTGCCACAGATCTCTGGCACAGCAGCCAGGCAGATGGTAGCCCACAATTTCACCTAACATGGGAAGCTTCTAGGTTGCAATTAAGATACAGTGGAAAATTTCCCGTGAAGTAGTTACCAGTGTTACCTTGATTGGGTTATGCAATGGATTCCTTACTTAATTCTCAAGTTCTCCTTGGAATATTTTTCACTTAACACTGGGGGAAGAGGATGTGGCTGGTATTTTGATTGAAACCACTTTTTTCAGCACAGTGAAAGAATTGTTACATCCGATGATTCAGACTATCCACGGATGGGAAGGAAAACAGCAGCTATAAAAAGTAAATTCTTGGATTGGTAAAACAAATTGAGCTGGCACTTCAATAAACTCTAATAAGATTATGGAATTTATATAACCTCATGTATATCAGAATTAGTGGTTTGGAAATTAATTATAGGATGATGGAAGAAGTTAATTTGGAAAACCCTTTAAACTGCTGTAGCTAGCAGTACTTTCTAGATAACTACAGAAGCAAATAGTTAAACCAGTGTGTAAGTTTAACATCTCTTGCTGCATGAAATTGTCTTGTGAGAGTCATGTTAGGTCTTCTGAGATGGAGGAATGACTGTTCAAGAAGGGTGAATCACTGAATACTCTGAGTTGGGAGGGACCCACAAGGATCATTAAGTCCAACTCTCAAGTGAATGACCCACAGGAAGATCATACCTACAATCATGGCATTATTAGCACCATGCTCCAAGCAACTGAGAGGGTATGAAATGTGGGCAGCCAGAATGTAAGGCTGATTTTGTCCTTATGGGGGTATGTCTATCAGAGGTCACAGATCCAGGGGTGAGTGGCTCTCTTGAGCTAAAGATGCCTTTTGGCCTATACGATGCTACAAGACACTGACTTCCTGAGATCTCTTTCCTTGTGGGCCATGGATGGCTGTATGCTTACAATGAACCATGAGTGAAGTGGCTGCACAAAATTCTGTTTTCTCTAACTCCTGCTGCCATTTCAGTGACTTTGTGAGCCTTTCCAGGGAAATGCAGGGGAGGGAAGAGGAGATTTGGAGCTGATTATCATATAATAATTGTCCAGTTCTTCTCCGGGAACATATATGGATATTCAGTTCTTCTCTCTTGTCTTTGTAAGATGAGCTTAGGGAGTGGCTGTTTTCCTGCTGGAGTCTTTTGCACTCGGTTTTTGCAAGTCCTTCTGAGTTGAGTTTTTTCTTGGCAAGTATCTGATACTGTGGTTCTGTGTTGGATACTGTGTTGCCTCACACACCAACATTTCTTGTAGCGTGCAAAACTCTGGTGGGAGGGAATGAATGGGTATGGTGTGCTGCTTCCGAAAAAACACAACCAAAACAAAGCAAAAAAATCCCCAAGAGCAATATCAACAAACACCACTCAAAAGCACATGCTGCACACATACAAAAAATGCTTAAGATCTAATTATACAACCTATACAAGTTTCCTAATGTTTTTTTATCGTGGCATTAGGAGTCTGTTCTTGTTTTTAGTGAAATCAGCAGAGTTTCTGATGGCATTAACTCTGATTGCATTGACTTCCCAGTTGACTTCAAGCATCATATGAAAAGTATTTGTATTTGCTCTGTTAACCTACAAAATAAATCCCACAATGTTTGTCAGTATTGTGATTCAAACATAAAGCTGGGCACAGCAGGGGTTTTTTCCTGAGGTTTTAGGAAGTGAGAATATACAGATATGCTATCACAAGGTTTATTAAAGATCCTGATCATGCAATCCAGCGAAGACCACACAAACTCTGCTTCGGGATGTTTTTGTTTTCTGCCTGTCAACAAATTTAGTCTGCTATGAGGATTTATAATAGTGAACTAATAATGTTACTCAGTATTCTGTACGGAAACTATGCACACAGAGAACAACAAAATCTGAAAGTTTATTTTAAGGCAGTAATGCAAGTAAATGCTCTGCTGAAGGTTTGTATTTGTGGTTGCAACTTGTTAAAATGGAAATGGAAAAACAAACAGGAAGAGCAGGTGGGAAAGGTTTATGGAATATGGCACTATGTCTTGAATTTAACTCAAGCACAGAAACCTTAGCAGCCTTAACCCTTAAATGCAGTTATGTCAGAATTGTTTGTATTTTTAGAAACAGGGCCCCCCATCATGTCAAAGGTCTAAAAGTAGAATAAAAATAAATTAAAACCTGATTTCCTTAGCTTTTTCAGTTTGAGCTCTGTAGCTGACTTTTTACAATCTGATTTTTTTTTTTCATATTTATTCTCTGACATTTGGTGGTCTTATGAATGAGTTTTTAAGCCCTTGTGGAGCTCTAAAGTGATAATGTTACTCTGATTCAACTGACCACTTAAGCATGTGCACATGTCCTCTACTGAATTCTGAAGTCTTCATATTTATTAGAACAACCCACTGTTTAGAGCTACTAAACAGATGGACAGACTTTTAAGTGAAGCTGTATATTTTTAATGTTTGATGGAAACTGATACCATATCAGTACCATAAGGTTTGATTGACAGACACCTCTCCAGGTTTCCCCAGAGCAGCTGGGTGCTCTGTGCAGGGGAAGGAAAACCAAATTTATTATGGCTAAGTGAAAGGCTGGCTATATTTGTTTCTAATATTCTATTTCTGTCAGAACTGACAAACTTACAATTTAGGCTTGATGGATACTCAGTAAAAAAGGCAGGGGTATTCCACAGGTGTGAGTTTATCCAGATACTTTCTTAGGATTAGTACTGATTTCTGTTCCATCATGCATGTTCTAGTAAAAGATTGATTTAGTCTTGCTTGATGTGACTCAAAGACACCTACCCCTTGATGTCAAGCACAGAGTAAAAGCTAGGGATGAAAATAGGGATTTTTACTCTAGTTACCAGTAAAGAGTTGCCCACAGAAGGATATCGTTCCCCATGGTTTCCAAATGTTTGTTCCCTTGCTTGCATAGAAGGTCTTCATTATATACCCAGTGAGAATGGGATCTGGTTTATTTGGCTTAATTGCACTGGCCTATAGGAGCAATAATTGGTTTTCTTTTTTAAAACACAGCAGCTTTAAGTAGTTACAAGAAATGGAAATAATAATTCATACTTTTTTACTGTATAAGCTCTTAGGTTGTAAATTAGCCCTGTGTATGGAGGCATATATTGAGAGTTTCACAAAGTGCTGGTAAAATGAAGTGCCTGATTTGTAATCCTTGATTTATAGTGTTTTGGGGTATTATTAACGGTGTTACTAATTCTGTGTCATCTTACATTTAAAGATCAGTAATTTCCATAACCAGGGCATGAATTGGAGGCTTATCCATAGCCATGATGATAAGATATGGAGAGACTAGTAATCTCAACTGATGAGAAACACCACCTTTTATAAGTTTTCCTGTGGCTTTTTCTTTTGAGCAAGAGACGATGGATATTCAGTAACCCTCCTGAACTTGCCCTCAGATTCTCCACTGTAGGGGGCAGTGATTGGGCCCTGGCCTTTACCCTCCTTTGGGTCAAGTGAAAAACGAGGGTGTTCCCTCTGAAGTGCCCCAGGTGCTAGACAGGCAATAAGGGCAAAGAGTTCTCCCTTGGTTCCAAATAGTCAGAGAAGCATTTAATCCTGTGTGTGAATTCACAGAAGAACAAGGGTTAATTCTGCACTTGAGAGCAAGAAGAAGTTTGAGCAAGACTGAGAGGAAGCAGTAAAGAAAAAGAAATGACACTCCAAGATCCCAGAGACAGGGGCTCTTGGGATAAAATTCTGTTATTGATAACATTACCCAAACTGTATCCATTAACCATCCTTGGAGTTTCTGTGAATGTTGTCACTGCATAGTAGTGTTGAACTAGATAAAACAGCTTTCTTCCCAGAAGACTTACCCTTGTTTTCCCAACACTGGTCTCTAATGGTTTAAGAACAGTCATCTACTTTGTATTAGATTTTCAGGTACAGTGTAAATAAGGCATGCCATGAAGTCATAAATCTAGTCCCTCACATTTGAATGGGGAATCAGGGAATTATGCAGTCATTCTTTTAAAGAAGAAGGTGCAAAAGATAATCTGTGTCTGAAATGGCCCAGACACTCGTTGACTTAATCTGTAAATGTGCCTCCAGTTTGGGGCTAGTTTTCTAGTGAATCAGTGAGTTTGTTTTGATTGCCATACTAATGAGTGCAGCGAGAGAAAATTAATTGTAAAGCAACTTTTCCTCTTTCCCCTCACCTTTCCCCTTTGTGTGAAATTGCCCTGCTTCTTTTCCTGCCTGTTTGGCCCAGGAAAGCTGATGTATTTGGGCTACAATTGGGAAGGCTGTATCACAACTGCTTTGGGCACGCCCATCATGCAGGACTGTGTGGTCAAGATGCTGGAGTCTGCTGTGAAACAAGGCGTGTTCCTAGGCAAGCAGAGGCAGCTTTTGCTGATTTGTGACACAAGTCAGTATGTTTGCACAAGGTACTGTTAACACATTAGCTCATGTCAGTGCCAGTTTGGGTGCATGTGTATTGTGCTTTGTTGCACAGTCTGGAGATACCTTGCTTTAGTTTGAATGCACTTTTCTTGTATTAGGAAGAAACATTTTCTTTCTGTTTTTAATTCAGGCCACAAGAGCTGCTCTGACTCAACATTGTACCAGTCTAGGGGAGTCACTGGGCAAGGAAAACGATATTGCTCTGATTATTGATGGCCACACACTGAAGTACGCCCTTTCATTTGAAGTCAGGCGGAGCTTTCTGGACTTGGCACTCTCCTGTAAAGCGGTCATTTGTTGCAGGTAAGGAATTCTGTGACTCTTTTGGGTAACAAAATGGGCATGAAGCCTGTGAAAGTCAACCTAGTACGCCCGCTGCCACACTTAGGTATGATGGAGAGCAGCTTGCTTAGTAGTGTCTGTCTTACTCCTCTGGGGGAGGAAGCATGTCATTCATTAAATGGAAATCAAATAGTTGTGTCATCAAATAGTGCAATTCCCTCTGCCAGTGTCAGTCCTAGATGAGTCTGATCTCTTCTATAAAGTGATGAAAGATTGTGAGAAAACATTGTGCCTGATTGCCTGAATATAGTAGACACTGATGAGAAGGAGTGGCATGGATGTAATTTATAATCAAAATGTTTGTATGACTGCTCAGCTCAGCTCTAGGAGAGGTCTCTGGATCAGTTTAAGTTTGTCTTGACTTCTGGTTGTGTATTATGTGAGCATGTGGTAACTGTAATTTGCCCTTTTAAAATGTTAGACTACTGCTTGCTTTGCTAAGTCACAGCAGAGTTTGTTGCTGTTTATGGACATAGCCATACACGGATACAGTCCCATGTCATGACTGCTTCAGAAGGAGAGAAATAAGAACCCCAAGAAAATGAAAACCAAAAGCTGGCTTACTTTACTTTTTGTGCAGCAGGAAGGCTACATAATTTTTAACTTTGAAAGATTATGTGGCTTTTAGGATTGTGTATATTTGTGCTCATTGCTGGTACTTGGGAGACCTGTGACCTAGGAGGAATTGTTGATTTAGGCGGGCAGGAAGTTTTACTTGCATTCTAGAAGTAAGACCTGCTTTGTGGGAAATGACTGTATGGAGACCTTGTAATACTTTTTTTTGCAGTCTTGCTTATCTTTTATGTGTGCACCTTTGCACAAGTATCACATGGCAAAAGGAATGCTGTCCATGTACCTGAAATAGCTGAACCCTTGGGCTTTTTATCTGACTAGTTTCTTTTCATTTGTTTTCTGGACTGCTGTACTGTTTGATATTGGGGCTAGAACTGTTCAAAGTGTTCATTAATCACCTGATGATTAGATGGAGTATGTCCTCAGCAAGTTTACAAATGATACAGGACTGAGGAGTGATTGGTAACACTGAGGGCTTGGCTGCCCTTCTGAGGGTCTTCCGTAGGCTGAAGAATTCAGCAGTGCAATCTCATGAAGCTCGAGAAGGGGAAATGCCAAGTCCTATGCCTAAGGAGCTACAACCCTTTACAGCAGTAAACTGTGGGTGTTGCTGAGCTAGAGAGCGCCTTTGTCCAGAAGGATCTTTGGGTCCTTGGTGGACAAGCTGTCTGTGAGCCAGCAAGGAATCCTAGTGGCAAAGCAAAGACTGAGTTACCTTGGGCTGCAGTGTAAAGAGCATTGGTAAAGGTTGAGGGAGGTGATCCTTCTTCTCTGCACTGGTGAGGTAACTTCCAGAATGTTGTGTCCAGTTCTGGGATCTTATATTAAGATATAAGATGCAAACAGGTTCAATGGAGAGAGTTCAGTGCAGGACCATGGAGATGATAAAGGGGCTAGAGCGTCTGTCATGCAAGGACAATCTGAGAGCTGGAAGTGTTCAGCCTAGCGAAGAGGAGGCTCAGAGGGGTTTGTGTCAATTGGTGTGAACATGCATTAGAAGGGAATGAAGATGAGGGAGACAGGCTCTTCTCTGTAGCGTTCAGTGACAGCAGTTTTTCTTCTTCTGCTGATTAATTTTTTAAAATTTGGGCAAGGGTCTAGGGGAAGAAGGCACAAAGCCTTAGAGCAGAGGTTTCATTTCTGCAGCTGTTTCATGGAGTGACAAGTATTTTACAAGAGGGAGCTAACATGAGTGCAGCCATCTTCAGAATGCAACAGGCCCCACTGTATGGCCAGTACATATGTGCTCTGTTTGAGGGGAAGTTAATAAACACAGAGCAGATAGAAAGCTCCTGCTTTCCTACTCTATCACAGTGCTTTGGCAGAGATCATTTCAAGGCATTTTTTTAGTTTATTTCTCGAAGATTTGACAAGTGAAGTCAAAGACCTATGTAACTGAAACAAATCATAAATTGCAAATTATTAAAATTATTCATAAAATAGATGTAATTAGCTGAATATAATGAGTGGTCCTGTTTTGCCAAGAGACATGCAATACTGGACATTTCCTTTTTCATTATTTCATGAGGGGAGCCAACAGGAGTTTTATTTATTAGTGAATTAGCAAATCGAGGAACAGTGCAGAAAAATACTTTCAAGTATAAATCAAAGGGGAAGAGATGATGTAATTTCATAGCTTAAAAGGAGGAATGAAAATAATTGAGTTTTAAGTCCCCAGGGTAAAAGAGGAATGCTTTTAATAACCTTTAAGGCTTTTCAGGAACCTTCCAGTCACTTGCCAGGTGCTTGATACTTAGGCAAGAAAAACTTTTTTTTTTTTCTTTCAGTGCTTTGGGTTGTTTTTGATAGTACTTTGTGTGTCAAATAAGGCAGTGCACTTATACTTCACAGGAAGAAGTTTTAAATGAAATTGACAAAGAGAACATTTCAAATTAGAGCTAGTCTTCAAACAAAAATGTTAATTGAGAGGGGGATGTGGCTCTTTAACTTAGTGGTATGATGTTTAACCACAGTAGGAGGAGTTGCCTTGCTATTCTCAACATTGCATAAATTCATGGGGCTTAATATTTCATAAATTTACTAAAACATTTTCATCTCCTCTGGGGAGTTTCAGCTGCATTTGCCATTCAAAATTTCTTTTAAAATATAGTTAAGACATAGTGTATATTCATTTTCAGGGCTTTAGGCATAAACTGTAGTTGAACTTGATTCTCAGGGGTAATCTCTTAAAATGAAACTCTAGTAAACCTGGCTCCTTTTTGCATTAAGAGGGAGAGATGGTATCTTCTGATGGGGTTAAGTCTTCCACTATTACAGTGTCTCTAGCAGGCCACTGGCACAGTGGAGAAAAATATACCCCTCGGGAGACCTGGTAAAGCTAGCAAAATCAAATCAAACAACTCTTTAAGAAAAAGCCTTGTTTGTTAAAAGTTTTTCCAGAGACTGACAGATCTTATTATCTTTCCTCACACTGACTGGGATGTCAGTATGTCAAGAGCAAGCAAAACTTACTTTTCTGTGGAAGTAAATGTTGTTTGGATGGCAGTTTGAACTCATGACTTCATTTGTGAGATGTGAGCTGATGATTGCCTCTCTCTGGTTTTCAAATGTTCCTTTAATGGACCTGTTTTTAGTGATGTTTTGCGAGACACAAAATGTTAAGGCTTGGGTAGAAGTGAGATTATTCTTTTAATAACAAAATGGAGTGTTATCATTCATCTAGTGTTTATACACCAACTGATAGGTACAGTGTATTGCTGCATCTGGCCTTGAATATAAAAATAGTGGAGAAGTATATAACTTGTTGTTGGCATTTAATGTTAAATTATTTCATAATTTTAAAATTCAATTTTTAATTTTTAATTTATGAACAGCCTGCCTTGAATTGGAAGTATTTGTAATTGAATTAATGCAGTGTTTCAGAAACACATTTTTATCACTATGCTTTGGGAAGTTTTTGTTATTGTTGGATAGGAACTTCTTTGCAGGTGGCAGTGGTTCTGGCTTTGTATGGGTTTAATGTCATACTAACAAAACATCCATCAGGAAGAAGCAATCCATCAGTATTTAAGAGATTAAAAAATTCTAAGCAGTTTATAAGTACTTCAGTACTTAAAATTAATACTCAGACATCAGAAGTAGTCGTTTGTTTCATTTCTTTCACAGATGTAAGCACAACAAAACAAGCATCTCCAGAGAGATGCATAGCATAAGACTGGGACCCTATCCCACAATGGGCTGCCTCAGCGTGATTCTTTTCTCTTTTGCTTGTGTTACTGACCATTTTTGCAATACTGTTTGAGGTGATGATGCTGGGATGTTGTTTCTTTTCCCTACCTGTACTTAGATCCTGCAGATTTTCAGCTGAGTGAAGAGTGAGTTGATGCCCTTGTAGGAGGGGTTTCAGTTAACAGGAAAATAAATAAAAAAGTCTTTATTGCTGTACAATCCATCAACTTTACTGCCATACTTTGATCAGATGTCCTGTTCTGCAGAGGTGTCTATAAAGTGGTGCAGCATGAACAGAAATTGAGAAAATCCAGCAACAGCAATTTCTATGGACTATCTGCCACTTCCACAAGGGCAATTGCCATGCCATGGTTACTACATCAGGATGGTTTTGCTTGCTTATTCGTGTGAAAGGTGTATGCAGTTGTTGCTCAGCATCTGAACACTGACTTCTGGAGGGCTTCTGCCCAGCATCACCAGCTAACTTGAGGTGATAGTGGCACAAATTTGCTTTCAGTACCTTGAGCAATATTGGAGCTGCAGTGATAATGGTTAGGAGCTGAGTACAAAAAGAAACAAGGTAGGAAAATGTATGTTTTCTAAACAACCCCCCAGCAACAGGAAAACCCTGTTCTACCTTGCTATTACATGTAGGATGCAGGGAGGCTGGGGTGAGGACATGAGCCCACAGGCATCACTCTGAGAACAGACACTAAATGTTCTGAAATGAACGTACCCTTTGCCTAGAGAGTGTCTGCTTGGGTGTGGAAAGGGAAGGGGTTTAATGAATTGAAAGCAGAAGATTCAGGAAGGGAAGGCAAAAAGCTTGTGAAGAGTGCATGTTGCTAATTGTTAGAGTCACTTCATCAGCTAAGGAGAGAAAAAAGATGAGGAGACAAGAGAGAATTGTCTCAGCACTCCAAGTGGTAAGGCCATAGCTGGGGTGCTTCTGGTCTTCCATCATGATTTGGAGGAGAAACTAAATACATAGCTGACAGAATAAACACCTGGAGTTCTTCTTAAAATATTTATTTCCCCAACTCGCATATTGTTGCTGATGTTAGTATTTGACAAAATGATTATTCTGTGCTGTAGTTCAGTGTGTATTTATTTATTGAATCAAAACAGTGTCTTGCTGCCTTCCATTAGGTAAGATTCCCATTTTCATGACAAAAATTGCAACTCAATTCTGATTAAGAGTATTCTAGCCAATTCTAATGGTAATTGGTCCCATAGAAAATTATGGATGTGTTACATTTTCCTGTATGTACATCTTGTGTTTCCCCTCATCTGTCACCTACTAAATAATCAATGCTCTTTGTCTTATTCTATTTCTGCCAAATCATGACAGCAATATTCATCTCATGACTTTGAAAACCATGAGGGAAGAACTATTCTGACAGCTTTAGTGTTTGTAGATAATTGAAGTGGGAGGAAGGTTTGGAGTTGCAGCATTACATGGTGCTCTGCACTCTTGAATACTCACAGATGATTAGAAATGATCACCTAAACTGTTCAGTGTGTATGTAGGGACGTGTAAAGCAATCCTGGGACTTTCTTATGATTATTTTTCTTAAAATCCTGTTGGCTGCTTTGCAAGAGATAGGTAAACTTGGAAAATGTCACCTGTTCTGTGCTGGAAAGCTAATATGGGCAAAATTTAGGAGAGCTTGTTCTTATAAATTTTGGTAATTATATTGTCCTCTGAGTGGCAAAATGAGTTTCTGCTGCATGTTTTGACTTCTGTTCTTTTTAATGGATGTTCTGAGCTGTGACAGTTCCTGAACCTCACTCTTATAGTTCAAATCATTCAAATACATAGCTAGCATTTAAAGGGGAAAAAATGACTGCTTACACTTAAACAGTAAAGATACTGTTTTGACTGGTATTGTTTTTTAAATGATGCAGGTGAAGCATGTTTCCCTTGGGTAACTATTAACTGCCTGACAGCCTGAATTTACATGATTCATGCTATGTGGCCAAACATTTTTTACTGCTTGACTTCTTCCCATTATTGTGACTTTTCCTATTCTTAGAATTATTTTGCTTTGTTTCTTCAGATGAGGAAATAATTCAAATGAAGTAATCTCCAAGTTGAATCAGTGTTCCAGTTTCCACTGCTATTCACAATTTGGCAAAATGTTTGCCTTTTTGAATTTATTAAAGAAAAATACTTAGCTAATTGAGTAATTTAAACTTGTTGTCAATTCAGATCTGGTATCTGTTTTAGTGTTCAGGTTCTGTTTATATTGGATGACCACCTGAGTGAGTTCTTATTCTCATAACTGATTATGAATGAAAATTTTTTCCTGAAATATTCTGCTTCACCTCTGTTTGCTGTTTCCATTGCCATTCTTACTAGCAAGTTTAATTGCCACCAAGTATTTGGAAAAGGTTGGAGGAAAGGCATGTATACAGCTAAAATCAACCTTTTACATTGGTAAAGAAAAATAAATGTCTGTCCTGACAATAACTTAGTAAGTTTCTCCTTCAGGTGGTGTTTATCCTAGTTGTTACTATTAAAATTAATTTGTTACCGGTTTTCATTGTGAGCCTAATATTTAGGTGACCAAAATCTCAGCATTTCATTTGATCCATCTCGTCAAATGCAAGTGAAATTTGTCTCTTGAGCAACAAGGTGATAATACTCACAAACAGTTCCAAATTGTATCTGTGTCTGTTTCTTCACCATACTGCAGTATCTTGTCCAAATTGCTTCTGGTCTCTTTAGTTTCTGAGCAGGAGCAGCCAGCAGTGCTATGTTTAGTGCTACGCTTCCCAAACTGGAAAATGAACATTCCATAGATACTGCACATGACAAAAAACTATGCTGCTGGAACGTATGCTATTTTAGAAGAAAGATAAAACTGTGGTCTGGAATACCTTCTGTTCCATGAGAAATTCATAGTACTGGTATATTTTTCTTTCCACAAGTGTTAGTGTGTTAACCCCTGTCTTCTGGTCAAGTTCCAAATGGAATGGTTACTTTCTTCCCGCTGAAATTCCCCTGCCTTCTTTATTGAATATAATATTCTTCACTTCCTATGCAAAGCTGCTGAGGGTGATGGCGTGAATGCTAAAGGTCACCAGGTTTTAATTCAGAGGTACTACAGCGAAGTTGAACTTATGAACACACCTTTAACTATTTGGATCCCTTCCTTTTAAAGCTTCTGTTTTTTAAAAACAGTATTAGAAGTGTAAGTGTGTCGCCACTCTCTTAAAGCAAGATATATGCAGGGTCTTTTTTTTGGAGGGGAGATGTTTGGTGTTTGTTTTCTCTCTGCCTTTTTTATGGTTAGAGCAATAGTGCATGTTTTACTCTGGGCTAACCCAAATCCCTCCAGTTTGCCAGTGCAAGTGTAAAGTCACTTTGTATCTTAGCTAAACCACAGAATGTTTGAACTCTTGCAAGGTGGCTGGTGTGGCATGTGTAATACATGGTCTCTGACACAGTGCACAGAAATGTTCATTGGAGTACGCACTTGTGTCTGCTAAGAACAGCTTCTTAATGTGTTGAGGTGAGTGGGCTAACTGCAGCTCACTCTCCTGTCTCAAATAAAGCTTCTTCCCAAACCAAAGATGTCAGACACTCTGATTCTCCATTAGGATTCAGTAATGCCAGTTTTTTCCTGTTTAGGCATTCTGGCACAACTGGACTCTTGACACAGTTGTCCTTATTTCTTACCACTTGTGTGTTGTGCCAAATACTCTTTTCCTGAGTTCCTGGAACAGTGTCTGCTAGAGAGTGACTGTTTCGTCTTATGGAATTCCCTGCTGGCCCATGAGGTTGGATGGAGGCCAAAGGTCTGGTGCCTTTCTGCAGCTGGTTTGTGAAGGTTTCTGACTGTGTAGAAAAGTTCCTTAATTCCTTCCTCACCAGGTGGCAATTGCAAGGCAATATTTTACCTTTTCTATTTTCTTTAATTTGGTTTGTCAAATGTTACAAAAAAATAGGTAGCCTTGTCTTGATCATTTCTAACTATTCTGAATTTTCTTCTCTAAATATTGTGTGGTTTTAAAGATCTCAAAACTTTTCCTAGCAGAGAATTTGAGGTTTCTCCTTGCTGTTACTGAAATATTTATTTTTGTCTTTCAAGTTTAATATTTGAATTTCACTAAAACCCTAATGCATGAAGGTACAGAAGACAAAGGCCTCTAAAGAGTATGTGGTGCTGCACTGCATTCAGAAACAAGACTCAAACCAACTGTAATATTACTCCTTTCATAAGATCCAACAGAGTCTTGTGCTCTATCCCACAGGACCAGCTTAAATATTGTATTTTCCATTGTTAAAAGTACAGATATGAAATTACAGAAGCGGGAACAGTCTGTTCTGCAAGCTTCTTAGTACTGCAGGGAATTACCTTCATGAGGACTCTGGGCTTTAGGGCACTGTAGTAATATGTGGAACACTGAACTGGTAAAACAGCTCTGGTCAGAGTTTCCAAAAGGGCTTAGTGTTGGTAGAAGCTGACTCTAGAGTACATCTAACTTCAGTAGGAGCACAGCTGAATCCATGGTAGATATTTGGAAAAATTTCACCTTACACTGAAAAGAATGGCTAGGTTTAAATGTATTTCTCTGCTATTCATATCCTCGAAGTCATGACAATAAAACCAAAACTAGGCTTGAGGGAAATAGAGTGAACCTGATTTGATTCAACAGGCTAGACTAGGAAGCAAACTCTTGAAGTTTGTTCACATGAGTAGAAAAATGAAGAGGCGCTGGCTCCAGTGGGCTATGCAGTTTTTGGCCTGCTTATATGCTTGAAATGTGTAGATCTGTAGATCTTTAACTGTGAGTAAATACCACCATATTCTGTGGGGCAAATAAGGCTGCCCAGTTTGAAGCCATTTAGCAAAGTAGCCATGTTGGTGGTGTAATAGCTTTTTGGGGCTTAGTTTTTCCTTTGCACAGTTTCCCACAGACATATGGGAATGTCTTTGCAGAATCCTCTGTGTTATGTAGAGCAAGACTAAACTCATCCTTTTAAAAAATGAAAAGTCTTATCTCTATGCTAATAATTCTCCTCAGTACTTCTAAGAAAAGGCAAGTGAGAAAATGTGTGAGCAATACGTGGACTTGCAAAGATATACTCCAGAACTTGAAGAAAAACTAATTTTCTGCTGTATCAGAACTACCATTCAGCTTAAGGGGTCTGTGTTCTGAGCACCACTGGCAGGGTAAAAATGGTAGAGACTTGGGTTCTGCATTCACTAGTAGGCTGTTCTTATGCTTTTTCTGAGAGATTTAAATAGCTCCTCCCTGTTCTGGGAAGGCTGCTGTATGTCTTGTTTTGGCATGTGTGTTTTTGAATGCATTTTTCTTCTACTCTTTCGAACTTACTTCTCCCATAGTGTCTAGAATAGATGACAGTGATAGACATTGAAAATTATGATCTCTTTTAAATCTTGTTCCTTCATATCCCTCTCATTTTATTGTTTTCCATGTCATGGCACACTTATCCTTTTAAATTGCTCTGTCTCACAGGTCTTCTGTCACATCTCACTTTGTATAATATGTGGTCTTTGTGCATTCCTAGGATTGTTTTATTTACGCTCCACATAAACCTTTTCTTTTCTACATAAACACACAAATTCAAGCTCCTACAGAGAGCACTTTGATCAGAGCTTTTAAACCTGTGTAGGGTTTGTAGGGTGTGTAGGGATCTGTGGCTCTTTGCCTACATGTGGTCTTGAAAGAGCTGTTACTTGTGGACCCTCATAGGGATCACCAAGGAGTCCTAAAAACAACCCAGAACATGACATAATGTGTTAAGGTGCCGAAATGAAGACGAGCTACAAACTTGATGCAGCTGGACTGCAGACATCTGTTTGAGAACTCAACTGCCTGTCATCTCTCTGCAAAAGAGCTTCTTGTTGTTCGGAAGCATGTGCTGAGCATTCAGAGGTTTCTGGCTGAACTGATCCTGGTGAGTGGGGAGGCAGGATTTTGCAGTCCCTGGAGTTGAAAGGTCATCAGAACTGCTCTGCAGTTCAAGAATGGCTGCTGTGATTATGTATGTAGAATCATTTGCTGTGGTTCACTCCCCTGTAGTCTTTCACTTGGTTTTAGTTTTTGATCTGGTGAAATGTTAAGCTCAGAACTATCTGTACACAGAAGGTGAAAGGTCATTTTTGTGTATGGTGTAATCAGTGTCCAAGTCAGTGCCAAGTTTCTCCAAAACCTTCTACCTCTCCATTCCTCATCCTCCAAGCAAGGTGCATCCGTAAGCCTTGGTACTGGGTTGTACAGAGGGATCATCATCCCCATGCAGTCTTGGAGGTGTGATGGGTCTCTTAGGACAGTGGGTCAGTGATTTTGTCAGGAGATGGAATGACTCTGTGCATGGCCATAGTGGTATGAGTGTGTCCAGGACCAGCTGAGTATGTTTGGATCACTGCCTGCAGATCAGGTGTGTTTACACATCTCTTGGCTCTGTTTAGGCTTGTTTGTGGGACCTTTGTGTGTTATTCTCCAATCCTCCAGCAAGTATCCTTAAAACTAGCAACTCGTCAAAACTAGCAACTAGTTCATAAAACTGTCAGAGTTAGTATAGCCAGACTTTGAGAACTGGATTTTTAATATTTTTTTATAAATAGAAAGTAGCCATACTGTGGGATTTTCTGCTGCTCAGTTTGGGTCTTAGTAAACTTTTGAGTACTGGTTGGTATAGCAGGAGCAAAAACTATGACTGAGTTAAACTTAGAATTGGGGATGTCCTGCAGAGCAACAAGCAACTGCAGGATTGTTTTGCTACTTTTGCAGGATGTTTTTTGCAGCTGCATTGCTGTTGGTTAAGAAGTTCCAACTTCATACTGGAAGAGTAAAATCAAACAATGCTTGTAAGCAGTTCCCTTCAAGGAGTCAGGCACAATTGCTTTTAACTCCTGGTGCTTGTGACTGTCCCCTCCCTGGTGCTGGGTGGTTGATTTAGTTTTATTTTTTCAGTACAGCTGGTTTAGGAATTTAAGGAAGAAATGTGTACAAACTTTCTTCTTCATTGTTTCTCATGTCTGTTTCTTTTGATAACCAACATGTGTGGGCTGGAAATCTAAGCTGTTCAGGGATGTTTTGTTAGGGTAGACTTTTAAAGACAGCATAGAGCTATGCTTTATTCTGCCCAAGTGTAAAAATCTAATTGCTGAGTTCAGGCGTTTTTAGCACATTCATGGGATTTGCTGGTTTTGTCTGACTAGTTGAATGGGTGTAGTAACTAGTGGGGATTTAAGAAAAATTGTCTGAGGAGCCCACTTAATGCTTGTTTATAACATTAGTTGTTCTGTGAGACTGTCCTGCTGTACCTGGTCAGCTAAAACCCTGTTCAGCTGTTTTGGCCATGTCTACTTCTAACAATGGACCTGGGGTGATACGGAACCACAGAAGGGACCACATTGGGGTCATCTGGCCTGACTTTCTTACTCAAGCAGGGCCATCCTAGAGCACATGGCACAGGATTGCATCCAAATGGCTCTTGAATATCTATCTCACTGAGGGAGAGGCCAAAACTTCTCTGGGCAGCCTGTTCCAGATCTCTGTCTCTTGCACAGTGACTGATACCTGTGGTACCTGCTATCCTGGGTACACCACGGGTACATGGTGACTTGCTGTCCTTTTATTGCACACTACTGCCACTAGCATTTTTTGCATTTTGATAAGTCAAGAATGTGGTGAAGTTATCTCAAACTATTAAATAGCTACTCTGAAAACTGCAGACTGCATTTGTGAAAGGTTCAGTACTTTGCTGTATGGCAACACTTCTTTGAGTTATTTTCTTCTTCTTGACTTTTATTCACATTTTCAACTTTAGAGTTTTAAAATATCAAGTGCCTTCACATTGAGAGAGTAATTATTAGATGGCTGTTTTAAAAACAAATGACTACACATGTTTTTATGCTTTATAAGCTGATCTGTATATACAAGTACATGCAACATTCATGCAGGTTGTGTGAACAGGAAACTGCAGGTATTTTTTCTTCCTGTGGTTTGTTGTTGTTGTTGTTTTTTAGGTTTTCATAATGGTATGGTTAACCTGAAGATCAATATGGACAGAACACAGGCATCCCGTTATGGCTGGCATGCCTCATAAAAGCATGGTATGTCCCAGTGGAGTTGCTGTGCTTGGAGCTCCTGGGCTCTGAGAAACTGTGTGCTTTAAGAAGCTGAATCCCATCTCTGCCTCTCTCTGCACAGTTTGTAGTGTTTAAACAGTTGTTTTGAGGGGGTATATCAGTCTTCCATGCTGTGTTTTCTGGTCAGCCATCAGAGTACTTGCTGCAGAGAAAAGGCTGCTTAATTCAATCCGTGTCCATGGCTGGGGAAGAGTTGACCTTCAGGTACTGTGTATGCTGCTTGGGCATCAGTGCACACTGTCACTTAATGGGTCTTTACCTCAGCTTTTAAGGCAGTGAACATGATGTCCTGGTGAGCCTGGAGAGTGTAGACTCTGTCTGAGGTGATAATCTAAACTAAAACAAGGGGTGAAGGTGGAGGTTGCTTTGGTAAGTAACAGGCATTGGTTGGGGGCCCATGTAGCCCTCCCCAAAGCAAGCTCTGCACCTGATGTTATTTGAAAATAGAAAAGTAAAAACTGCTTAGACATCACTTGATTTTTTTTTAAATAAACCTGACCTAATTACTGCTGGTATCTTTAAGCTTTTTTTTTTTGTTTGGTTGGGGTTTTTTTGCTTATCCAGAAAACCAATATTTTATATGATATGGACAAAAAAATGCTCTGAATATTTGGTGTGGTTAGTGGGGTCCCTGACTGTCCCAGCTGTGAAGACCTTTGGATCAAAGCAAGCTGACACTTAACTATTCTTTCCTCCTCAACTACTACTTTCAAATTGTTGGTTTAAAACAAATATGTTTGCTTCAAATTGCAGGTAATAAGTGTTCACGTTAAAGTGTAAAGAACTACATGCAAAAGAAATTGAGCCTGATTTAATGTCAGAAATAAAGAAATGTTTACTCTGCCCGCAATGCAACAATGTACCACATTACAAAGTTTTGGAGCTTTCACTATGCAAGAGAAGTGTTGTGGCTCAGGAATGCAGTCTTAGTGTTAATTTTTCTGGTTTTGGCTTTCTCTTTTATCTCCAAGTTACAGTTGGTGGGAGTAGGGAGAGGATAATGTAGAAATGTCTAAGTCTAGAAAACAGATGGCAACAGCTTCTTTAGAGCTTTTATGCTTTATTAGATGAATAAGCATTTAGGGACCTTTTAAAAGCACGTGTCCTGGACCCAATACCATATCCGTAGTCCTTAGAGCTTAATATTAATGTTTTGATACAGTTGGGATCTATTACAGGATACAAAAGCTCCAGGTTCAGAGCTATGTTTCAATGGTATTTGTGCCTCTTATCGAAGGTTGGCTCCTGATGTGCAGTTCATGGCTCTACTAAGAGGGGAAGAGATGTTCCAGGAGTTCTGGCTGTTTTTGCAGGTGTCTCTGGGGGTAAAGCCCATGCTTGGTCTCTGCAGTCCTTTGCTTAGAGATGGGTCACGTGAAGGACCCCAGGTGGTATAAGGGGTCAGACTTGGTTGCTCTTTCAGTGACTGGCAGCTTGGAAGAGGCATATTTTGAAGTATGTAAAGCAAAGCAACAATTTCTGTACCTTGGCACGCTAGGATCAGATGTAGTTTGTGAAAACAGGAAATAATTGAGCATTTTGTCTCAGTCCCAGGTGTGCCGTGGTGTAATGGAGGCAGGTCTGTCATTTCAGGGTTCTCCACAGCAGGGCAATTTTTTTCTGGGCTCTCTTAACTTAGAGAGAGTTGTAGCAAGCCTGGAGAGCTTTGCTGAAAAAATACAAATTGCCAGGACAGTGGACAATGCAAGGGGGGAGGGAATCCTTCTGCCTGCCTGGGAGACTTTGGTCAGTTTTGATGCTGTCCTAAATCCATTTCAATAATGTGCCACAGCTGATTCCGCCCTGCTATTTTTCCAGTGTTACTGTGTTAAAAGAACAGAGGTGTTTTTACTGTGGGATTCTGGCCTGGGTTCTCAACCTGTGCTGATGTTTTAAGATGTGCAGCCATTTTATACAAACACAGCAGTGTAATAAGACAACAGTATCCAGATGTTAGGAACTGCATCTTTCAAAATCATAATATCCTTTCGTATCTGATTTTCTTTCTCTAAAATCAGTGTTTGCATTTCCTTTTTCCTCATATGCCTTGCACCTTCTTCACATTGGGCTTTCAGTTCCTTTTTGGATTTTAGTCTTGGATACCAGGCTGACAGGCTGATCTGTGATGCTGTTGGCAATTGGTTATGTCTAGGGGAAAATTGATTTTTTTTTTCTTTTATTGGATATGTGCAGTAAAAGCCAATATTTTACAAGATGGTACAGATCAGGAACAGTGGTGGCAGCAGCAATTTAGCTGAAGGTGCAGCAAACAAGCCCAGCTCATGTTCAGTATTCACACTCCAAGTCCAGAATGGGAGGGTTGGAAAGAATTTTGGTTTTGGCATGAGAATGAGAAAAGGATTAAAACCACTAAACTTATTCTAAGTTTTTTTGCTGAGAAGAAGAACGAACTGAGTGGAGAATGAAGTACAGTATGGTGTTTTATGTAGTGATGACTGAAAAGCATAAAAAGACTTTCTTCTATTGTCAGTTCTAATTGGAGGCTGGCACTGATTAGCAAGAGGAAAGAAGTCTAGGAAAGGAAAGACAAATGGGGAATTTTATTGAGTGGAAAGCTGCTGAACAAAAGAGGATTTTTGATCCTCTGTATTCTGGTGGTTTTAAAGAAACCTACAAACTACATACAAACTATTGATAATACTTCTCTCAACTTTTTCAAGAGTAAGGAGGGGAGAAAATAGGAAGAAGTGTGAGTGCTAAATAATTCTTCTTAGTAAGAAGGAGGGTTTGTTAGGAATTCCTATACCGTGAGCTTTTGTCGTGCTGTTCCTGCAATAGGGACAGCAACATGAATAAATATTTTACCTGGGACTCTTTAGCAATGAAACCAGAGCTCTGGGACCACATCTCCTTGTGAAGATATCTCATTCCTGGTTATGAGAAGATCCTGTTGGAATGTTAAACATGAAGTGCCAACAGCGTAAAAGCTGTTAAATGCATTATATAGTGTAATGTGTTATGTAGGCACGTGAATCCTGTGGATTTGACTCTCTAAGTCATTGGAATTGTTGCGTCTCTTCCAATTTAACACAAATATGGAAAGGTGGAGTCTGTGAGTGGCTTAGTCCCACCTCAGTTAGAAAAAGCATCTCGATGATATGGAAGTGAAGTTGTAATGCTGAAGTTGTCAGGTTGCAGATGCTCACATACAGCTAGAGACAGCTGAGAATCTATTTCAGCTTCTTGTCTTTCCCATTCTAAAGACTTTAAAAGGAGCAGTAAAAGTAACTGGATGGCTCGGTGTCTGTGGTGCTTGTTACACAAGTCTGAATATCTGATTTGTGCTCCCAATTTGCTATGGAGACTTGAGACATCTGGCCTTCCTGAGCTCTCTGCAAAATCATAAGGTGTGATGATGCCTGTTCCTGCAGGCTTTGCTCAGTGAGAGGCTGTATTAGTATCTTGTTTGTTCCAGGATGGCTTCAGGCAGTGGAGTGGTTCTGGAGATGCATGGGAATCTGTGTTTCACAATAATAGTGAAAGGACATCTGTAAATGAAGCGTAGCTTTGTTTTTAAATATAAAGGCATTAGCAACCTATTTTACAAAATTAGCAAGTGGATTTTGAAAGGCTGGTGATGGCAACAGATAGGATAAAGAAATGCAGCACCAATGCTTTTACTTAAAGTACAAGAGCAAACTGTTGTTTGGCTCTGAAATTAGTAAGATATCTAGCTGGCTTAGGTGCTGAAAGTAGTTGAGCTGCAGCTGCCACCAGCTTCTTGAACAGGATGAACTGCATAGTGTGAAGTCTAGGCTTCTGCAGCCAGGCTGTATCTGCTTGCCAGCATGTGCTGCAAAGAAATTGGCTCCCTGTATATATGTTGACAGTAAGAGTCCTCGGTGTTAATTCTGCATCCATCCTTACATAAAATATTAACACCAGCACTGCAGGGTACATCTCAAGTAGACTTGAAACTAATAGAGCTGTGACAGATGAGCTGCTGGTATGAGTAAATGAAAAAGCATACTATATCCTTCTAAAAACATCAAACCACAATATTTTGCAGGTTGAGAAATACTGCATGTGGCAAATACTTCAGGCAAGCCATTTGGAAGCATTTCCTCATAAAACTTGGGAAAAAAAATCCCCAGCTTTATTGGCCTAAATATTCCATGGACTAGAAACTTGCTGAAGGACTTTAAGCAAAAATAGTAGATGTGGCAGTAATTTGAGCTACAAGGCAACATTTCTTGTGGGATGAGTACCAAGCTCAGATTGAGTGTCGTACTAATGATTTAAAAGAGGAGGTGAAACAGCTCATCAGTTAAATTGAGAATTTGATACTAAATGGGTTTTTTTTTGCAAACTCAGATAGAATGAAAACAAGTACTAAGTATGGAATGGTTGAGTCTTAGAAGACAGTATAAAAACAAGCTAAAAAAAAAAGTGTGTTTTAGTGAAGAGAGAGAGCTGGCATCTTTTTTATATGGGAGAATTTTGTTCAGCGTGTTTTACCTGGCTGTGTGTCTGCCTCGGCTGTACTAGTTCACAGACGTGCTTTGGCAGCTGTAATTAGTGTTGAATTTTTATTCCTGCTGAAGACTATGGCTAAGAATTAAAATTGGGTCATAAATACTGCAACAAATCCAAGGCTATTGTTAATAAGTCCAAACGGCAGTCTGATTCTGCCGAGATGCCGAGGGGCCATATCCCTTAGGACTTAAAACAAATGAGGACATTTAATACTTCAGAAACCAAACTCATTTTTAAGTTTCTTTCGCAAAGAGGTAGTTATCACATTTTATGCCCTGAGCTAAGCTGCAGTTTAGCCTATTGTTACTTGGTGTTTATGAAAACTACTGTTTCAAAATATTTCTTAGTGAGTGGCTCAGTGAACCAAGTTTTTTTTCCTCCTATTTTGTTCATAGGACACTCACTGGAGAAGAGGGAAGACACCAATTGTTCTCCCCTCCCCAGCCTGTGTGGGTGTGTGCGCAGTGCTTGTGGGGTATTTCACAGAAGCAAGCAAATGGTCTCCAGTGTATTTTTACATTATAACAGGCTTTAGCTGTGTAGGCAAGGAGTGGTGACTTGCTCGTTTTCTGTGCTCTGCTGGGTGGAGTCAAAAGCACTGGTACACTTTTAGTGGGTCCTGATTTGGAACTTCATTAGCTTTCAGGGAGCAGAGCACTTCTGGATCAGCTGGTGCTATACTTGTCAGTCTTGCCAAAAACATTTTACTAGTTGCTGTTTCATCTGATGCTTGATGTTATTACAACTAGAGGAATGCATTGTTTCATAAATGACATTAATAAAACATGTAATACTGGGGAAATCCAATGTTAGCAATTTTAAAATGGATCATGCACATTGTAAAGGTAAATTCAAACACTCTAATAGAAAACATTTGATGATTTTCTCCAAAATGTCCACTATTATATTCTGCCTGATTTAGCATAGGTAATCTAGACAGACAAACCTGACACAAAGTACTTAACATTTACTTTTTATCTTTTGAAAAATGACTTTCTATAGATTTTTTCAAAGCCTTCCACTTTTTCTGTCAAATAAATCAAGTATTTTGAGGATTTATTACTATTAAACCTTTCAAATTTCTGGTTTGAGTTAAGTCCTAATGCCATCAGTGTGCCTTACCATTGGCTCAGAATATCTGTTCATGTCTTGCATTTGACAAACTATCCAATAATTTCAGAAGTGCTGTAATACTGAGTTTTGCCAGTACTGAAAAAGGGAATAAACTTTCGACTAACAAAGGATGGAACTTGGGTGGGCTCCAGCAGGAAATTTTGCATCAGGCAGTTCATAAACTTCTGCCAAGAAGCCAGTCATACAAAAGACAGCCAGTGAATGTGATGGGTTTTGTTCTGCTTTGTTTGTTACAGAGTGACTCTGAATCACTCAGTCATTGTGAACCCTAGTTTCTGCATGCTTAATCACTAATATTTTCTGTGAATCTTGTCACAGAGGAGTTGTTGTACTGAAAAGAGAATGAAGAATGGAGTGCCCACAGAGATACCTATGGGAAGTATAGAGAGCAGAAGGGGAATAAGCTTGGGAAAAGTGGTATTTGGGGAGCTTGAGAGACTAGCGATGATCTGCTAAAGTATAAAGGATGAGCCACGTGGTTTGGAGAATTTAATAGGCAAGCCAAGGAAGAATACTGAAAATCAAGACTTAATTGAGGTTGGAGTTTGATAGTGAATGCTGGTCTCTTGGAAGCAGCATTTTATTTTGTTGTGTGAGAAATAGGCATTTGTGGAAGTAAAAAGAATTGCAGTAGCTGATGGAAGATGATTAGGATGGGAGTAAGGATTCCAATTTTGTTTTCAGACCTGCAAGTATGAAGTATGGCTCTTTCTTGAGAATCCAGAGTAGATTTGTACTGAAGAATCCCAGGCTACAGCTTAGTAACCTCTTCACGATGAACAAACAAGTTGCACTTGAAAAGGCTTCCACAGTTCTGCATGTAGCTTATACACTCATAGAGTGGGCAGAGGTTTAAAAAAGAGATGGAAACAATTTTATTCAGTGGTGTAGAGTATTTCTTGTGCCTGTGATCTGTTGCAGAGATCCAGTTTCTACAGGCTGGGGCCTCTCATAGTTGTACTATGATAGAAGCGACAGTTGTACTATGATAAAGCGAGAATTGTACAGCAGAGAGCTTCTCTCTGGTCAGATATGGAATACAGAAAACACCATTTTCTTGACTTGTAGAATAAGACTTGTGCCCAATAAAAGCACTCCTGTTAAGCTGGAAATTAAACAAAAAGTGAGGTTTAAACACTAATTTATTGTCAAAATTGATAGTTTTCTTTATGCACAATATTGTGGTGGTGAGTAATTACTGAGTCAGGTAACTGAGTTGGAAAGCTTATTGGAGAAAATGCAGTTTGAAACAGTGGATCTACCACACCCTTAAACAAGTCTTTCTAGTAACTTCTTGTTTTTACTGTTCTTAGAAAGAAAAGATCTTGCGTAGCTTTACCAGTAGTGACTCTTCTGTGACATTTGCCTGGCAAGATAAAAAAGCAGTGAACTTATATAGCAGCAAAGAGAACTTGTCCCATTATATAAAGACTGTAACTGAATGAACCTTGATGCATTTCACTGAGCTCCTTAAGTATCTTACTGTAAGGAAAGTTCTCTACAGATTTTCCTCTGTTATGACTTGTGCCTTTTTCATTGAGTTATTAATTCCTTTTAGCACAGTAACACATGGCTTTTGAAGGCAAAGTACAGAGTAAATACTTTGCAGTAAATGGATTATCAGTTTTAAGATTACATTCAGATCTGTTGGCTGGGTTTTGCTGGCTAGGAAAATCACCAGTTGTAAATTTGGGTGTTTGTTTTGGTGATGGCTGGAGTTTAGGTGCATCAGAGGACAATTTTGAGTATCAATAGCTTCAGCACTTAACACAGGTTGGGAGAACACTCTTTTTTAATAGTAACCTTTCTCTTAGACACTCTGA
Source organism: Cisticola juncidis (assembly GCA_013400215.1). Taxonomy (NCBI): domain Eukaryota; kingdom Metazoa; phylum Chordata; class Aves; order Passeriformes; family Cisticolidae; genus Cisticola; species Cisticola juncidis. The sequence continues at coordinate 880,470 of VXBR01007469.1, read as the reverse complement.
ATTAACTTACATATTTATACAACCTAGGCCTATCTGTGATTAAACCAATTAGTTTCTGATGGCAGCAATCCAGTGGTGAATGCCTTTAAAAACTTCATTTCAGTCACCATTTCTCTCTAAAAAATGGTATTATCTGGATTTCAGGATGTTGAATGCTCCTGAACAGACCATCTATTGCTGATGTGTGCAAACACGTGGTTTTTTTCTTTTAAACAGCTTATTTAAGGGATTCTGCTTTTTTCGTGTGTTTTTCAATCTTTACTACTTGTACAGCATGCAAGGAAAGTAGCATAACAGAAATTAAAAATCAAGTTCATGGGATTTTCTGACTTCACTCTCTTTCACCAAAAGGAACAATGGTTTAAGTTGTATGGAAGCTATCTCTGTATTCTGAAACTGAAAAAATATGGAAGTTCAATTGAAAATCAGAAGTCGTGGTAATGGTTGTATTTCTTGTGGCCTGTCTCCCAGCTTATATGTAACATTTTAGCCCTGATAGGATCAAATTTTGCTAGTCCTCTTTGTGGAAGTTGGAAGTTACGAAGCTTCTGTTTCTTTCTCTTGGTTGTCCTGCCAGTTGAGTTGTGTGCATAATTGTCAGGCAGCAATTGTCTGACAGTTCATAGTTAAAGACAATTAAAGAAGCCTTTTGTTCTGAAATGTGCCAGAGAACTTTCTGTACAGCACTAGGAGTAGAAGACTTTAATGACCCTGTAATCTAGTTTTAGTCTAATGTTTGGGAGTGGCTGGGATTAAGGAAGATAATGTTAAAGACAATTTAAGATATTCTAATATTTGTCTTATTAGCTGGTTCTTGAGGAATTAATTTACATGAGTTATTCTCTGGAGGTTCAGGCATAAATCCTCTCTGGAAGTCAGCTGCAATACCTCCCCGATTCCCTGAGGATGGCAGCCTCATCATGTGTACTGTATTACCAGGCACAGTGTTTATCTCAAAGTGGTTTTACAGGTGAGAATTCGTCTCTCTCTTCCTGCCGGCCACGTCCTGGCTTTTATTTGTTTGTTTTCTTAAGTACTCTTGAGCTGTACCAATAATATTTTTCCCTAATTGCTCTGTCTTTCAGAAGAATTATGTGTTAAATATCTTCCTTATAGAAGAAACAAATGAAAATCTGCCTTGAAGTCAACCCTGATGAATAACTTAAAAGATCAGGTTGCTTATCTGTTTTGTTTAATGCTAACAATCTAGTTCTATTTCCCAAATGTATTTCAACAGGAGCAACTACTCAGTTTTAGAAGCTGTATAAAGCTCTGATAGGTTCGATACCAGAACGCTGTGACTTAGTGATTTGAAAGGCTGTAAAGGAAGTGTTGCTTTATTAACTTTTGTCTTCACCACAAAGGTTTAAAATAAGGTAGAGAAGGGGCAGTTTTTCAAGAGAGTCTACACTCCAGTGTGAATGCAGTCACTGATACATAACCTCAGACAGGGATTTGCAGATACACCCAACAGCTGCCAGGGTCTAGAGGATCCTAGACCCGATCAAGGTGATTCCCTAAAGGTAACTGACACCACATAAATGTGAAGAGTGAGTGAACATTTGTTTTTCCTTCTGCTCCACGATGACAAATCAGAGTGAAATGCCTGCTCAGGAAAGGGCAGTGGTGTCCTCTCTGAGAATGTTTCAAATTTCCTTGATCTTTGCAATAATAAAGCTCTTAGAAACAGCCAAGGCTCTGCCGCTCACTTGATTTCACTTGGTGACATGGGGGTAGTGCTCAAATCATGTGGTAATTCATTGGGGAAAGGGCTACGTGAGTGCTGGTCCAACAGGGGACTTGGGCTATTACAGAGCAGTAAAACCCCTTCCTGTTTTAAGCCATGTCAAAAGAAGGAGGAAGGAACTAGCAGATTGCCAGGCAGGCACCACAGTGCCTTTGCCCTTTCTTCTTCTCCCCAGTATTTTTCAGTGTTTTCCCCTTCATTCTCCTTTCTCTACCAGTTGTTAAATTGTCATCTGGGATTATAAGTTTGGCTGTAGATGTGGTTTAAAAACTCACTAATAAAATTCTCCTTGCAACTTGATTCTGTGAGGTGTTGAACATCTACTAGAAGCTGAGTGCTTGATGCAATGTGGGATTGAGATTTTAAATTGAGTTTGTGCAGTGATGCTGCTATTTATAACAAATAACGGGGAAGGATGTGTAGTATGTTTCAAATGGCAAAAAGGTGGTTATCTGCAGGCTTGAACCTGTTTCTCTGTTAAAGATTGGGCACAACTATGCTCTTTCTAACAGTCTTTTGACTGGTCTAACCATCTTGAACAGTCTTAGAGACTTTTTTAAAATGCTCATCCATTTGAAAGCTGATAGTGTAATAGCTTTCCAAAGCAAAAAACTCCAAATTTGAGAATACGTGTTTTGAAATACCATGTAAACACATGATATTTATTTACAAAATTACTTGCATTTTGTCTTTTCTGGATTTAAATATACTACTGTTTCATTATGTCTGGGAATTAAAATAAATGGATCTAGGGGGTTTTTGTTGTTTAAATGGACCTCCAGGACTTCATTTTTTTCTCTTCCAATGAATGATGATGAATTCATTATGTTCTGTTGTAGTATTGGCTGAGTTCCTGAAATTATTTGTGTACAAGTGCTTTGAGAGCTGTTGAAGATGATTTTGCTTTCTGGGTTCTAATAATGGAATGATTTTTCTTTGGTGCAGCTTCATTCATAGCAAATTAGTAATTAATTAGTAATACTAATAGCAAATTAGTAATTAATAAAGTAGACTATTTTAATAATAATGATAAAGTAGAATAAGACATAAAATTTCTGCCTTTCTGCTATTAGTTACCTGTTGCTGAAATTGACTGTCCTATTGTATTGAGTTACAGGAGCATTACAGAAAATTTTGCTAGAAGTTACTCAGTTCTATGTAGGCAATTGTGCTTTTGCTTGTTCGTCGGGATGGTGAAAATATCTTTGCTTACAGTATAATAAAAAAGCATATAGCTCTTCTCATACCCACAAGGAGAAAGACTCACAAAGTCTACAGGGATTTTTTGGGAAGGCAGGCACTGAACCCTCTTTATGTGCAGAATGGGCAGGTGTGCACTGCAGAATGAAATGCAGAACACTTGCCTGAAATTTACTGCAGCAGCCAGAAGGGAGTTGGTTTTCTTTCACCTGGAAGTTGCAGTGCACAGTGTAAAGCAGTGAAAACACAAGCTACAATTCCAGTCTCCTTTCCACTGCCCTCCATCACCCACAAGTTCATCCCCCAAGAGGCTCCCCCTTCAAGCATTGCTATCTGAGTTAGTAAAACAAAACAGAGTCTATGCTCCAGAGATGACCAAGATGGAATTAAGTTATTACTAGAGAGTAAACAACACTCTCTTATCTGGAGCGAAATAGCCCTCAGCAGAAATGCTTTGTTTTCTAATTTGAGCAATTTACACAAATCAATTTAATGCATCCTTTGCCCTTGCTTTGACACTTGCATTCTCAGACACAGGAGATCCAACCAGCAAGGGGAAAGAAGGCAGCCAGGCAAGAGGAGAGATGCTCAGTGCCAGCTTAAAGTACTGAGAAATGTGAGAACTCACATCTGTCTGTGATACTTCTTCCCAAAGTGCAACACACAAAGCAGTCCTCTGTGGGATTTAGTGGGGAATGCATTGTGGTACAGGAGCAGCTGGCTACAAATATGGATAGCAGGCTTGAAAACACAAGAAAAAGGAAGCCTGTGCTAAGCTGGCTGCTGTTTTCTCCTTAATACTTTTCTAATCAACTGTATGGGTAAAAGTAAGTTCTTTGGTTATGCCATTAATTCTTCTGGTATTTATTTAATTTATATAGGTTTTGCTCTTAGTTTATTGCAATTATGTGGCCCATCCTCCATCATTACTTTCCCTTCCAGCCAAAATATTTACCAGGTTTGGTAATAAGTTTTTGCTTTTTTTTTACATTTTAAAAAAGCGTATGTTTCTATTTTGGTTTATGTTGTCATAGATTGAGTTAGTCAACCATAATCAAGATGGGTCTGTAACCAGTTAAAAGATAATATGCTTCTGAGCTGGGAAGGCATTAGAGATTAGTCTAAATATCTTGGTCATATGAATTTTCTCATTGGAGATGGAAGGAAGCTTAGCAGGGGTCCCATAGACCCAGCCCTAGTCACAGTTTTACAGCACAGAACCAGAAACTACTCTTTTAGAATGTTTACCACCACTTTCCAATTTAATTAAATTCTTCATATTATGTGTAATGGGGGAGTTTTGGGGGGAGGTTGTGTTTGCAGGCAGTGAAGGGGCCCCCAAGCAAATTTTTGTCACTTCTTGTTCCACTCCAGCTTGGGTAGGTCTTAACATAGATGTGTCTTCACCAGATGATTCTGTGGTAATCTTTGATGTTTAGGGAAAGTGTAGGATTGGACTGGGTAGCTGTGCAACATGCTTCTTGAAAGACTCTTCTATGAAAGGCCCTGGAGCTGCAGGTGGCTGCAATGAGATGACTCTTCCAAGTTGTACTGAAGGGTTAAATGCTGCTGCGGAGGGTTTATGCCACTGGGCACAAGTACTGCAAATCAGGAGCTGCGTTTCAGACCATTGGGGAACTCTTCCATATAACTGGTGCTTCCAACCTTGCACATAGTGGAGAGCAAAAGGTGTGAAGCAGTCAAGTCAATAAAAGAAATTAAATCAGAAAAATTGCAGCAAGGCAGGGGCAAAAAAAGTCTATTTAGTGTGCCACAGTCCAAGGACATTGGGCTGGATGAAACATCAGGCTTTGAACCGAGAAGTGTTTCAATGGAATGGGCTTTGGATTCCATATTATATTTGTGTTAAAATGAAAGCTGGACATACTGCTAGAAGATTACTTGCTTCAGGACATTGCATGACTTGAAAATCTGCCTAACTTTAAAATCTCTAACAGAGGTTTAATTTTTTCTTTTCAATGAAACTCCTTTAGTCCAAAGAACAGCAGGCATGGTTGAAATATTAAGAGATCCAAGTACATTCATATGTGTGAACAATACCTGCATGAGACCTGTAGAACAAAGAGAAGATGTTTTATGAGTTGTAGTTAATTCTTATAAAAATGTAGGGAGGATACTCCAGTGGTGGAAGCAGGGATCATAAGTACTTGTGGGGCTTTTACTGTTAATTGGTTGGGTTTTGGATGTTATTGTTCTGTTGTGATATGAGTTTTTGTGTTTGTCTTGGGATTTTTTGGTTTGCAGTTTGGTTTTGGTTGGGTTTCTTTTGGTGTTTTGGTTCTTTTAGTTTGCTGGTTTAATTTTGTTTTGTGGATTTTTGGGGAGTTCTTTTGTTGGTTGTTGGGGTTGGTTTTTTTTTTTTTTTTCCATTTTTGGGGAGTTTTTGTTTTGGTGGGGGTTTTGTTGGTTGGGTTGGTTTTTTTTAGTTTGGTTTGGGTTTTTTTTAAAGAACCATGAATTTAATCTTGCAAGGGGCAAGCATTGCTTTACCAGAACTTGTTGCTTTCTAGTATGGTGTGAAGACTGGAACCAAGGTATTAAAGGAATTGGAAACTTGCCCTTTTTAGATGTCCAGTACTGTTATTTTTTTGTTCTGAAAGAATTTACATGAGCCCAGGGAGATTTGAGTTGGATGGAATTCCTGCCCAAGTTCTTTCAACTCTATCAGATCTTAAAATTGCAGAGTTTTCCACAAACTATTTTAAGGTGTGTGGATCATGGTCTGTAAGGTATGAGTGTTCACCTGTGCCTTGACTTGGGTCTGAAAAGCTTGTTGAGCTCAGCCTCTAAGTAGTTTGAGGCTAATGAGAGTGAAAGCAGACCACTGGGCTCAAGAGGTGATGTGCAGGTCAGACACATTTCCAACTCCACAGCTGGGATTTGTAGCAGAGGGGTGAGCACATACCACAACACAGAAATGTGCTTCTACAGCAAGATCATCCTAACACACCCACACCTCACTTCTGCTACCAACTGAAGACAAATCTATTTACAGGTATGGTAGATCTGAAAGCAGTGCAAAAGGGCTGGAGGCATGGCAGTGATTTAAGGAAAGAGCCATTAACCTGTGCATGTGAGCAGCATTCTTGTCAAGTGTGTTCACAGATGTCACTCTGCCCATCAAAATGAAGTTGTGTTAAGGCAAAGCAGAATTTCTTTGCGGGACTTCCTTCTGTCTGTGAGACTTGCAGAGTTCATACAGACTGAGTTAAAGTCCCATTTTCCAGAGTACAAGATGATAGTCTGTGTTGGTTGGTAGCAGGTAACATCCTAATAAGGCATGTAATAAGGAACTGAAGGATAAAAAGACTGAGGTAGTCAGAGGTGCATTGATAAAAGTGGTGTGTGTCCAGCTGTGAGCTGCAATGAACAGAAGACACTTCAGTCAGCTGCAAGGAGGCCTGGGAACACATTGGGGTAATTTGCCTCAAGGCCAGTGTTTTACTCAGAGTAAATAACAGAAGGACTTGTCTGAGGAGAGGTAACTGCTGTTGTGTGTCAGACTGAAGACCACACTAGAATATGAAACTATAGCTTTGTTTTATTGTGTTGTTGTATCACTAGCTGTTGCTCAAACCTCTGACTACTTTGGGCCCTTTCAGTTGTTTGCTTCTGTAACTTTATATTAACAGGTAGTGATCAAATTCTCCTTAAACTGGTGAGGGATAGTCATAATAGACAAACCCCATCTATCTCCATGTGTATGTGTGGGGCTAAAAGGATGCAGTTGTCAAATGTGTGGTGGTAACTTGTTATTGAGGAAAGTCTTTACAAGTACAGTGCACTTAAGTCAGAGGAAATCACTTATGCTGGAATAAATAGGCACTAGCATCGTTTTGTGGAGAGGACTGGCAGAGGTGACAGGCAGACAACAGGCACCACATTCTTTTAAAGACTCCTAAGGAATGGGACACAAAGCAAACAACCATACAAACTCAGTGATGAAAACAAGTGTTAAAATTTTTCAATGCAAAGCTATCTGTGTTTAATTTTTCTTCTTTTTCACATACCAATGCATCTAAATTCAAGAAAAAGACTAACCGTAACAAATAGAGCACTTCTTGCCTGGAAAAGATGTGTTTAGGCTTGGGGTTTTTTTGGCATTTCACTGAAAACTATCTTTGTACTCACTGTAATCCAAAAGTCTCAAATTATCTTTGCCACCAAGATCCCATTTTGCTCCTGAGGGGAAAAGAAAAAAAAACCCTCACAACTTCTTTGTGCTACTGCTTTAGTCTGTTAATTTAGCTGTTACTGAAGGAACACCAAAAAAACAAAACCCCATCCTTTTGTAAAAGCTAAAACATTCTTGACATTTCAGCTCTTGAAAAGTGTGATTTATGTTATCCTAAATCAGTCTCCTTGATACTAATCAATACTTTCTCTCAGTTTTAAAACAGGAAATAGTTTCAGTCTGTGTTTAAACCCTGCAACGTCTCATGTCATGACCTTTTAGTAGTTTGTTCCTTTTCTCCCCCTCTCCCAGTTCTGCCTTCTTTTCCTTTTCACAAAGGCCCCTCAGCTTGTCCTTGGGTTTTTACTGAACAGCGAAAACTGTAGTCATTACAGTTCCCACTTTTGGGTACATGTATCTCAGAGGTTTCCAGTGCCTACTTTCTCACCTTCTTTGGCCTTTTCCTTTGCTTTCCTTTCCTTTTCATATCGTGTTGTACCCTTCTGAACTACTCATTTTCTCACATCCACTTCAGCCCTGGGGTACAGGCTTCTGAAAGCCTGCTGCTCCATCTGTGGGGATGGTGAACTCCTTGACAGCAGCTGTGTAAATCACTTGTGGGCAGTAGTGTCAAGTCACTAGGAGCATGTGGGAGATTAGTTCTGAGTCAGGACAGGCAGTATGGGCATCCAGTGATGCTGTGCATTAGGAAGTGCAAAGCCTGTATTTCCTTGTGGCATTCTGTTCAGTAACTCAGTGGTGGTAAATCACTTGCTGAAGGGACACTTGGTGTCTCTCCATTGGTTTTCATTTGTTTCGTTTGGAGACCTGACAAACGAAAGGTATTGGAGGACTGTTAGTCTTAGCTGAGTAGACACGTATTGAGAGAACTCTGTATATAACTTTAACAGACCTTGGCATAATTAACAGGATCCTCTAGGAGAGGCCCAAGGGCTAAACTGGCCAGGATGTCAGGCTTAGCTTTTTCAGACATTAAGAATGGAGGCTCCTGGTAGGGCAGCTGTCTGACAGGGTGCTGGTGCAGTGAGGAATGCTGCTGTTAATTTATTCATTCATGTACCAGAATAAAAAGATGGCACTGCTGCACTTCTGCATTTTTCTTTTTTCATTTTGGTGCAGATATTTACTGTCTTTATGAACAGAAAATGTTAAAAAAAAAAAGTGCAGAAGAAATGTCTGGTAACTTACTGTCTGCTTTATTCCTTTTTCTTTCCCTACAAGACATGTTGTGGGGATCTTTTTTAAGAGAGCTGAGTCTCATGAGTGCTGTCCTCAAGTTCAGTTTCCTGGTTGAAAAATCTGCATGTGGTAATGTAATATTCTTCTCCAGGAAAGATTTTTATGGCATATGTAAATGAAATAAGACCAGCCCCTGGTGGTATTGACAGGATGCTGAGAAGGAAGCCGACTGTGTGTTAACGTGCTTGCAGCTTAGGTCATTCTCACCGAACCCTGCAGCTCTGTGAGGTTCAGCTGCTTGGTGGAGATGACTTCTCATTCTTTCAGTGACCCTTCGTAAAACGCTGTTTCATTAATGAGAAATATTTTTTTACAGACATCTCTTCCCTAAACTGTAGATGATATTGAATTGGATGTGTAATAGTTCTGTTTATACAGGCATAATTAAAGAAATGTGAGCAGGAATCCTGCCAATATCTGGTGTAAACATTACAATGGAAATAATCACTTTCTTTTGTGATCATTCAGTTCTCTGGATCAAACTGACTTCTCCATATTTTAATCCCTTTGGGACTGGTGTGGTTTCCTTTGCTTGAACTTCCAGAGAAACTTTGTTTTCTATCAATTTCTTTGTTTTAAGTCAGGAGTTTTAGTGGGAATGGGATGAGATTTCAGGAGGCAGCAAACATAACTGGAACATGGATGTGCCAAGGCAGTTTCTGGGTTTGCTGTGGCATTAGTTGTATTGCCCTTTTAAAAAGTTGTCTTTTGTGCTAGCAACTTGGTTTAAAGAAATTTTGTAGTTCTCTTTCCAGGACAGGAGAAAAATGATCTGGACAAAACTGATTCTCAACATCTTATGTTGTACTTGATGAAATGTGGTGTTAGTTGGTAGATTTCTTCCAGAACTCATCAAGCTCCCTTATTTCACAGCTGGAAGCTTCCTTGGGATTTTGGTGCACTGTGAAAAGTATTTGTTTCCTATATTCAGGAAGTAGTAAGCTTTTTGTCTGCTTTCCACAGTGCTGTGTTGAAAGCAAAGCTTCTCACAGGTTCTTTTCCCTTTTAACAGATATGCATAGCAGAAGGAAAAATATGCTTTAGTGGAGTAATTGGCTGTTTCCACCAAGTATTCTTGTTGAGAAAGTTGATAATAAAGCTGAGGAACTTCTGTCAAACAAAACAATAGCAAAGGAGACAAATAGGAGATTTTATGTAGCAGGGAAATAGTTTGTCTGATGCAAATTTTGTTGTACCAGGTGTAGATTGAGGAGCCCTTTGACATCTCTTGAGATGGAGAAATGACCATTCAAACCAATGTAGCTACACTGACCTCAAAATCTTTCAGTTCTGTGGTGGTGCCCAACATTTTGTTATAGAATGCTTCCAGGACAGTTTGTTATGAAACACTTGCAGGTTGCATGTTCTGAGTATCCTCTGCCTTGTACCAAACTGCTGCCCTCTCATTCTTCTCTCCTGTGAGTGGTGACTCTCACCCCTCATCTGATCAGGTGAAACCACTCATTTGAGCTACACAGTGTATTTGCTGTTAGCATTCACTTCAAGTAAGAATAAAGATACTATCTGGGATAATTGGTAAAATACTGTTGTAAGATTTTTGCTGATTTTAAGATTGCTTTTTATATTAAAGGATAACTCAAGAATGGTTAAGGAGAAATATTTGGTGTCTCTGTGCATGTACGTGATGTCTGACTGAGTCCTTGTGGAGGAAAATCTCGGTGTAATTAGATCTTTGTTGTCCACTTCTGTGAGAGCTTCTTGGGATTTTGCTCGGTATCCCTTTGTGTTTCCTGTTTGCTTTGCCTTCTGGAATTGTGTTAGCTCAAATAGGTATTTAAGACAATTGCCACCCAAGAAGCAAAGGAACAAAAGTATCAATAAATACCTAAGTACATGGAAGAAGAATTTAGTTCTCCTTCTTAGCTATCTGAGATTTCAGGAGTAGCGATAGCTGTGCTTTATTATTTTTCTCCTATGCTTTTCATTTCTCAAGAGGGTTTCCTTAGTACTAATAGCTAAAGTCTGTTAAAGGCTGAGTATTCTTTTTAACATGTTTCATTGCTGTTGCATGTCCTTGTCTCTCACTGCTGACTTAAAGAAGCAGCTGTGGTATACATGCGGTGAAATGGGATTGGGTATTTTCATTTTCTTCGTAGCTGATTATTCAATTAGAATTTGTTATCTTGGGATATTTTTGTTAAGATCTATGTTAAGCTGTCATAAGATTGGATTATTAGAAGTTGTTGCAGCATTCAAGTGTCTCATTTACAACTGAGGAGTTGCTTAAGCCTAGAAGCCTAGAAAGGTGTGGCAAAAGGGACCCTGCGACAGAAGAGTCATAACTGACCCGCTCTCTGCTAGATGTGGAAGAGACAAAATATGAGGGATTGATAGATCAAGCATATGAATCCAGAAGTTTTGTGAAAAGGCTGGCTTTTCTCTTTTGTGAGCACCCCCTTCTGAGAAAGACATAGACAACGAGAGTACAAGTGGACACCACACTCAAAAATACTGCAACTTTTCAAAATTCCTTGTAAGTTTAAGATATTCTGTATTTTTTTTTTCAATAGTTGCTATATCCTGTCAGTGGTAACTGATTTTTTTTTTGTCTCGGAGCAAAACATGTAGAAAAGTAGGGTTCTCACTGTCAGGATTTCAGTTCAAAGTGGTAACGGGTCATGGCAGTGCCTTATGTTTCACTGCTGTCCAGTCCACTGCAGTTCTGCAATTCACTGCACAAATTGCTCTCTGGTTCATTGCAGTTCTAGAAGTAGAAGGAGAGCTTTTCTCTTCCAAGAGGTTTTTAGCAGGCCATCTCCAAACTTTATGGATGACAATGCAGTATAGCTGTTCTTTAACTAGTGGTAAAACCATATAGAAACTTATATTTGCTGTAGTTGTCAGATAATGATCTTAAGCTTGCTTTCCTATGTGAATGTCAGTGTTGGACCAGACCCAATGTAATCCAGTTTTTGGTTTTAAACAGTGACTTGTAGTGACTGCCTTGGGAATGTGTGTATAATTGATGAATGAAACCTCTGTTGCCAGCAGCTGTATCTGCATCTTATTTTCACAGTCCTTCATTGATCTTTTTTTGTTCATAAATTTTAAATCTTTTTCTCTGAATGTGTTTAAAGTCTAATCTCTAACTAGAGATTAGTCTGTAATCTCACCCTGGACAGAGGGTGTTATGTACTGTGTAGAGGAATTATTTTCTTTTCCTTTTAAATCTTCCTGGTAATTTCAATAGATGCCATCAAGTTCTTGCATTTGAAGAAGTTAAGAATAATCATACTCTGACTGCTTTTCTTCCTCATCTTCCTCCTCAGTAAATATTGACTTTCAGTTGACTTTTTCAGACAGGGAGTCATTGTTTAAAAGGATTTTGATATTTTTGCTCTTCTCTGCCTGCCTTTCTTTTTTTGTGTGTTGGTTTGGGGTTTTGGTTTTTGTCCTTTTTTTTTCACTTCTGGTTCATTTTATCTGATTGAAAGAAAAGGTCTGTCACTAAAGAGTACGACACACAGTGGATTTATACATTTGCATACTGGAGAGTTTTATCATTTATATTTGTAGGTTCATAAAGTTGTTGCTTTATGGACCTAAGTGAGCAATTTCCTTACTTGGACCTGAGATTCCTAAGTCCAAAAATATGATTCATTCCAAAGCCTGCATAACAACTGAAGTGCTGAAGGCCTGTAAACATATGGCTTCTAGCTGGTCACCTCCAAGGTGAGACCAAGACTGAGATTAATGGGTAGCTGTTACGCCTGAATTTGTCTGAGATGCGTGAAGTAGGCCTCCATATGTGTAAATGATTTTAAGGAATGGCTTTGGTGTGCATACTGAAGGCACCACATGAAGCAGGCTTAAGCTAAGGGTCCTCTTCAGACTGCAGGAGTTTAAAACCACAGTGTTTCCCCTCCTCCTGCATACCTGAAATCAGGTTTAGGTAAGGTATGCTACTCATCTCCCATTGTGCCACTTGAAGAAATGTGGATCTTGATTTCTAAATCCTATTCCTGTTGTTGTGTATACCAGTTATCCAGAGAGAAAAATGTCTTCCTTTCCTCTAGCTTTATGCCTGTCCCCTGAAGTGGATTTAATAATCTGTCTGTACCTAAAGAAACAATTCATTTATCCTTTTGTGTTTTGTTCATGTGGGACATGATCAGTTAAATATAACCAGAGATTTGTTTTCCTAGCAGTTAAATAACTTCCAATTAAACAGTATGCATCAGGGAAGAAAAAAAAAAAGACATTGTGCTGAACCATGGAGGTGTAGAACATAACATATTTCAGCCAGATTTTGTACTACTTCTAGCAGACCTGAAAGTCATACACCATTGGTTCAGGTTTATTTGTGTGTGTGTATGTGTTAGTGTTCTTCTGTGAATCCTACAGCAGCTGAGTAGAGAAACAGAGTGTTAGGACTAGTGGTGCAAAGTTGAAAATGTCTTCCCTGAAGTAATGCCACAGAAGTTTGTCACTGGAATCTCTCCAGTGAAAGGATGTTGAAAGAAAGGTGAGTCAGTGAAATGGAAGAAAGAAAAAGGAATTTTAAGTAGCATAAAAAGGGAAGTGGGAGGTCATGTTTGTTTTCTCTAATTATGATTTCAGGAGAGTAACTGGCTGCAAAATTAGTTAATTATCTTGTGTTTATTGTAAGCTCCTATGCTTTTTCTGAAGACACCAGAAGTGCTTTTGCTTCATAAATCAAGTTAAATCAAAGAACTTTTGTTATATTACAGAGCTCTATAAATTGATGTCACAACTTGAGAAAAACACTTTTATCTGCAAGCACTTAAGAGCACTGCCACTTTCAGAACCGTGCAAGACATTAGTAGTTGGCTTGTTCAACTCCTTTCAGCTTTCATGCTGACACATACCATATTGAAGACATGGTTGTTTGTATAATACTTGGTTTGATCTTTTTTTGTGGTACTTACAGTACTGTTGAATCAATCAAAGGAAGTTATTTCTCTGTTGGGCATTAGCATACATTTAGATATTTCTGCATTAAGAGCTATTCACAGAGGAAAAGGCTTTTATGTCAAAAGGAGAGTAAACAGTATGACTGCTGCTGCTTTGAGCTCTGCTGTTACTTCTGACCCACAAGTATTTGAGGGCGAGTCTGTTTGTACTAACAATTATTCCACTTTGGGCCATGTTGTCATGAAAGGGTCCCTCTTCTTCCTCCTCTTTTTGAATTTTCAATTCCTTTAGTCTTCAGCAACTGCGAGAATGCTACAGCTGGGAAAAGGACTCTGTTGCTCTTGTAATGGTTTGCTTCATTCATTGATTAGCATGCACAACTGACTTGACTTCTTTATCTCCTGCCACATAATCTACTGGGAATAATAATGCTAAGACAGTTGGTAATGCTGAATATTTATAATTTGTGCATGACATGTGGATGTAACTTCTCTTGGAAACTTTTTTCACTTGAACTTATTGGGAAAACCCAGTTCTACAGAGGGCTGACTAATCGTCTGGACCTTTTTCAAACCTCATTAAATTCCATGAAGGATTAGTTTTTTGACTGGGTTTGTAGTGATTACTGTCAGCTACTAAATTGAGTAAAGAGCCACTTAAAATGCATCTGTGCCTCTTCTAATGTCTTACTTAATGCTGTTTTATAAATGTCACAGATAAGTAGTGAAGCATAGGAAGGGATAGAAATGAATAAATGTGTCTGAGATGTAAAAGGCTGGGAAATCTTATTGTAGAAGTTAGCATTGACTATGGTAATTATGGCCCAATGTAATTTAAAAAGGGTTTGTTCTTCTTGAACCCTGTGTCTTTTGGTCAGTCTTACTTGTAAATATATATGACATTGCATTTAGGAAAATTCCAACTCAAATACATATGGTGATGTTTCATATTAAAATTAGGCTAACAGTTTTCAGTTCTACTTATTCATGCTCAGTTTTCTTAAACTGCAAGAATTAGATGTAGTAATCATTTTTCTTTATCTAACAAAGATAAGGGAAAGAAACTAGAAATGTCTGTTGTTACAAGGTCTTTCTTTGAGAAGTAGGTTATGATCATACATTATGAACTAATAAGATGAAGGTGTTAATTTTTGCTCGATTTGGAAATAGTAATTTGGAGAGTGCTAAAAGTGTAAGTGCTTGAGAGCTGACTATCTTGGAAGCAATCTTTACCATGTGGAACTTTTTTCTGGATCAGAGCAGTTTCTGTTGAGTCTACGCAGGCTGTCTAGCTTTCTCAAGAGATATGTTTATTTCTTGTGATGGACTGGCTTTTATGCCAGATGTTTAGGGTTTTTTGAAGCTGAAAAGTCTATGGCATAAAAATAACCAAGAAATTTTATAGTGTCTACCCAAAGAGCTGTTAACTTAAAAGTTGCCAAATCTAATGTATCTGCTGCCTAAATACAAAAATTTCAAGTTAAAGAAATTATGCACAAAGTTATTTATATGACTTCAATACCAGTAGGTCATTCAGGCAAGAGAAAGAGAGTGATGTGATGGTGCTGATGGATGAGGAAAAGGCAAGGCTGGAAGGAGAAGACTCTTTATCTGGGGAAGATGCTCCAATAACATGGGATGATGGCAACTTGCAGGGGAAGGAGAGGAGGTCACTTCTCCACTGCAGTGCCCAGTTATGCTGTGTTTCACTGGAGATCTTCAGCACACAAGGCAGCATGTTGCTAAGTGAGTTTTTTGGAAACCCAGGCCTCACTGTGTGACAGAATCACATGGGAACCCCCTTCAGGGACTGTTTCAGTCTTTCAGTATGTAAGAGCCTCTATTGTCACTAAACTGAGATTTCAGGTGTTGGTCTAGGTGTTTTCAATCTGTGGCCATTGGCCCACGTTTCATTGTTTGATGTGCCAGGAGCTCTTCAGGTAACTGTGTTATGCCGTGGTACATTGTTGTTGTTAAACTGCCCCTTACCTGCACAAGCCCAGCTGACACAACCTCCTCTTATATGACCCCAGACCATCTTAGTAATTCTCTGCTGGGCTCTTTACAGTACTATAGATGTTACCTCAGCGGTGCTGAGGAGAGGACTGATGATAACTTGTGTCTCTGTCCTGGTCACACTTGTGTCCTGGTTCACTTCCTAGTGCATGGTGTGCCTTGGTCACACTAAAGGTGTTTTTCTGCCTCACATGGAACTTGATGCCCACCATGACCAGACTATGGGCTGACCATTTCCAAGCCTGCATTAGTACATGGGGTTGTTCTTTTGCAAGATGTGGCGCTTAGTCCTTCTCTGTCTGAACTCTGTGAGCCTTGTTAGCTCTGTCCCTGATTTTCTGAAGGTTCCTTTCAGTAAAAGCCCCTTGATCCCTTGTAATCCAGTCTCCTTAGTTCAGCATCATCTTCTGACCCACTGAGGGTATCCCTTTTGTTAGTATCTGGGTTACTGATGATGTGGAGCAGGATGAAACCTCATGGTACTTCTCACCATTGCCACTTTGACACTGGATGTTTGTCCTTATTCCTGCAAACTTTATTCTATATGAAGTATATTAGTTATGTCTCTAATATATTAAAACTGTTGGGTCCTCAAGCTAATTGCTCTGCCTTGCACCAACATATTGGTTTGTGTTTGGGTGTTATTTTTACTGAACACAGTGAACATGAATAACATCTGTACTCCTAAAAATTAAATGGCAGGGCATCTACAGTACTATTATCCCAAGTGCATGTTGAGAATAAGAATTTTTTTGTGTTCTATGTAAATTATTTGGATTATTTTTACATTCAGAAAATTTAGGAATTTGTATTTTTTTTGGCATTCCATGTGTTTTTACAGGTTTTTCTAATCCAAATTGCTAACTATGATTTTTAAGTCATGGTCTAATATGAGTTTAAAGGTAATTAGTAGTTCGTGATCTTGATGGTTTTCCATTGTACTCATGGGAGAGTTGCTCATATAATCTCTCTCCATCTTCATGAAATGAGTGTTTTGAACACTTTCATGTTAGATTACAGTAGCTGTGACCTCCTGGAGTTTTGTGGTTTTGATTATACCTTGAACATCACTGCCAACAAACCCCTGGCAAGGCTACTCTGACCCTGTTTGGAGAAATGGGGTGCAGAGAATTGCATAGATGTGTACAAGTGCAATCACTTTTTAAATCTTAGTTTAGCAAAATGTAGTGCCTTGAAGGTGTGTGCTGGTAGCCCAGCACGACAGCCAAGCCTTTTTGGCTGTGCTGTGTGAACTCTTATGATGGATTCTCATACTCAGTTGTCATTGCCAAAACAATTGGCACATCTGATTTCAGGAGGCTTGAGATCAGCTTCTTGTGTGTTGCCCCCATCCATCCCCCTCCGCCCCCAGGCTCTCAGGCACAGTTTGTTTAAAGGTGCTATGTACAGACCTTGCATCCTGCAGTGTGGACCAGCTTGTAGAAGGCATTTGTTATATGTCTACTGAGTCTGTTGAACCTGAGCATTTTCCACATTACCACATCTGTGTTCCACTTCTGCAGTGTGTCTGGAGATCTTGCTTTCCAGTTGCCAGGTCATATTTGAATGTGGGGCTTGGTTTTTTACCTCAATACCTGTTTGGCCATAGGATTCTTCAGTGTTTTTCATTTGAAAATTAATTGCTGTTACCTGAATTTTGCCTGTGTGTGAAACATACAAACTTACCCCCTTCTGATGTATCCTAAAGAGATTTTATTGAACTTGGGCTTCCAAATTTAGCTTTTAACTAAAAGATAAAACAAAATGTACTGTGTAAATGGACCGTTGACTGCATGCTGCTACAAAAGCTGTATTATTAAGTCAGGTGTGCGTGCATAGGCTCAAAGCTGTTCTCTAGACAGAAGTTACCATAAGCTGACCTGCTTTTCATGGCTGGATTTAAAAAAGAAAGCATCAGCGTAGCTGTACTGATATGCTCTGGTACACATGGAGAGCATCCTATCTAACTCACAAAAGCTGCTTTTCTGTTTCCTTTAGAGCCCACAAGTTATTCAGCGTGGGCAACTCATCATTTTTCCTCCCAGTTTTTTTTGCTTCTAATCTTGCTTAAGATAAAGAGCGTCAGCGAGTATAGTTCAACTTTAAGCAATTCCTTTTTTGTCTCCATTTTTATGATATCTTTTTAAGGAGATGTTTCGTGTGATCTGGCTTATTTAGCTCTTCGAGTTGTAACTGAGGCTATGGGTGACCTAAGTGTTATGTTAGCAGTAAATAATAAGGTAGCTCTGTCTGATACTTCAAATTCCATTGATGCTTGTGAGTTGGATGATGTGGTCAAATTCAGTACTGCTCTGGCACGAATGATCTGAAGAAATCCAGTGCTTAAAAATCATTCAGCAGTGGGAGAACAACTCTCTTCTAAGGCTAATGTGGTAAAGAAGTGTATATGGAAGAAATGTGCTCTCCTCTGCCCCCAGTAATGTGCTGGTACTTCACACTGCCTATCAGCTGCCCAACAGTTCACCTTAAAAGACCACAAGTTAATAGGAAAGCGCTCATTATAATGCCTGCTGAAATGTTTCAAAGCTGGTTTTCTATCCAGGGAAAAAAGATCCTTTAGGCAATGTCCTTCTGCCAGCTTTCAGGAGAAAGTTTACATAAATGCACCTATTTTCTTTATGCTGTTTCAAAGCTCCTTATGTGTAATTATTCCTGTGTCTGTCTTTATTCCCTTAAGTAAAAAGAGAGGTGGAAGGCATGATTCCTCTTGGCAACTAATTAAGCATGTCATGTGCTATGTGGACATGTATGGTACCAAATGGGAACTGCGGCGTTTTGTGTTCTTTCTGTAAAGATGAAAATGTTTGACAAGCTGAAGACCTGGCTCCTAGTTCTGTGTTCTTAGCCTAACTCAGGAAGCAAAATCATTTGCCTAGTTTTTTATATTAAGTAAAACATTTGTGCTTTTTTAACTGTCTGTACTCTGCAGAGCACAGTCCTGTGTTAAGCGCTGTCTGTACTGATATGGGTGATCCTGTGGTTAGGAATATGGATGAGAAACTACAAGTCATATATGGAAAAGAAAAGCAGTTCTCAGTGTTGAGACACAGTCAGGAAATCAAATTTCTTTGATGCATTTTTTTTTGTCAAAACTCTTGAAGATCCTTTTCAGTAACAGCAAGGTATCCAGCTTGGAGTTTTCAAGAGATGTAATTCTGAAGTCAACACAAGTTTGGGAAGAGAGAATTGAATTTTGTGAGGCTTTTCCTTGTGTGATAAGCGTGTCATGTTGTGTATAAATACACTGTTAATAAGAGCTGTAAGGACTCTGGACTTGACTGTGTGTGTGCTCATCCAGGACTGCTGAATTATTCCCTGACTTCACCAAAATGCCTGCACAAGCTTCTGGGGTCATCTGCTCAGGCAGTGTCGTAACTGGAGTGGGTTGGCCTCCTCTTGGCCAGCAGTTGCCCACACTGTTGCAGCAAGTGGTGTGCTTATGCCTTGTGTGACAGCCTGTGATGCGCGGCTTCGGTGTCACATCTCTTCCCTGCAAGGGTCCTCATCCTTGGAAGGTGCCTGGCAGTCAAGGGTGCAGGGGACCAAATATGTGTTGTGTACACTCTGCCATCTGTTCTTCTGTTTTGCTCTTCCAGAGGCAGCTGCTAATTATCAGTGCTGTTTTCACAAACCACAGGACACTTCTGTGTCTTAAACAAGACATGTATACATTGAACCATGTGTGTGAGGGTTACAGATTCCCCTAGAAAGCTGGCTGGCTGCATTAGTGGCTGGCCATGTGCAGAGATGCTAGTACTGTATCTTCTTGATGTAAATTTGGTCATATTAAGTTAGAGTCTAGGTTGTGGATGAAGACTACAAAATCACCCCCTTGCCCTGGATGCTGTATTTTAATGCCGTCATTTAACCATGGGCTTAGTGAATAACTGACCTTGCTAAGAAAAGAGTGAGGAGGGGAAAGAGGAAAAATAAAGGAGTAATGTTCTGAAACAGTGTTGCTTGTATTGAATCTGAGGTTAGAGGTTAATGTCAAGTTCCTTTCTTTCAGCCTGTGTTTGGGAGTAGTGAGAATGCTGTGAATGTTCTGCTCTAAGTTAATACCTAACCTGGCTTTGGACAGAGCACAGATTTCATAGTTGATCGAGAGTGAGCCAATCCCTATCAGACTTTCAGTTGTCAATGGCCTCCTATATAANTTTTTTTTTTTTTGTAATTTTAGTGGGAACACTCTGATGCTCAACTTTCCTAGCTGTGGAGAGATTGTGGAAAACAGAAGCTCAGTTATTTCTTTTTTTAATGTCTAATGGTTTAAGGACTTTGCAGGAATTTTGTTCAATAGAGACTGAACTTAAGGGAAGGGTGGGAAATAACTTGTATTTTGGTGGTGTTGTAATGGAAAATTTGGAACCTCACCTCTCTTGCCTGATATGTGCAAACCCTGACTTTTCAGGTATACTGATAGATTTGAAATTGAAAGGCTCACACTTTCAGTTTAGGTAGTGAGTCCTCTACATGATTACCCCTGTGATGATAAACACTGCACAAGATGCCCTGCTCCAGATTGTGTCTGTCTTCTTGTCTGTTCCAGGAGCATCTAGGCTTTTGAACTGTAACATGTAGTTGCAAATTGATCATGCATATGCATTTTTATATTAAATTCCAGTAAACATTTCACAGAGAGGGAGAAAAATCATGCAGAGTTACTAGAATTCAGAAGGAAGAAAAAAAAATCTGTCAGTGCTTGTAGTGCTGCTGAAATAGCAAACTTTCTCAAATCTACTAACTCGTATCCCTTCATCTTCCTTCCATGTCAGTGTTTGTAGTTTGTTTCTTAGGTACATGATCCTGAAAGCCGCAGAGTTTACAACAGTAATGGAGTCCATAGCAGCTTTATTTTGTATTTCTGAGCTTTAGTTGAGTGGAGGAGTAAAGCACCCGTCAGACTCCTGAAAGGTTACCAGGAGATGCCGCTCGGTCTCTTCTCACAGGTGGTGACACGACAAGAGCAAGTGGCCTCAAGTTGCACAGGGGAGGTTTAGATTGGATATTAAAAAAAAAAAAAAAATCACTGAAAGTGTAGTCAGGCACTGGAACAGGCTGCCCAGAGAACTGGTTGAGTTACTGTCCCTGGAGGTATTTAGAAGATGTGTAGATGTGGTGCTTAGGGACACGGCTTAGTGCTGGATATGGCAGTGCTGGGCTAATGGTTGGACTTGATGATTTTGGATGTCTTTTCCAACTTTAATGATTCTGATTCCATGATGGCCATGTATGTGGTGTGACTGATGCTCTCACAGTATTGCTGCTCTGTTTCCAGAGGCTGGCTCTTCCAATTGATCTTTTAGCTTCACCACAGGGCAGAGGCTGGCAAAATTGGCTGATGTGCATATTTATTAATTGACATGGTGTCAATCGTCACTTAATTTCATCATATGTTGCAAAATTTTGTAAACAGCTCTGCTATGTGAAATACATGCGTGCTGGCTCTGTGTGCATGTCCTCAAGGTTATAAAAGGACTAATCTGCATGTTTTGCAGACTGAAATTTTTTGCTCTGTCATTAGAAAAAAACTGGTTTCTGTGTTGCATGAGAACTGCTCAGGCTGATTAGCATGGAAATGAATGTGCCTTAATCAGCTTGGGGTAAAGGAAGCTCAAAATTAATTTGATGTATTAGTTTCATTTTAAAAACATATAGCTGTTGCCACTAGTGACCATTATAGTCAAAAATGCAAAACAGTCTTTCATTCAACACTGTGTTTATGCCAACTCATCACTTTCCAAATAATTTGTTTTCTGAACTAGGTTTTCAGTATTTAATCTTTGCCCCATAAAGCAGATTGGGGGAAGGGCAATCAAGACAGAAGCATGTAGGGAGGGATATCAAAGACGAAGAAGATGCTGACTTGAAACTTAACCCTGTGTTCCCTGGAACACTGTGTTTGTTACATTGCTTAATACCTCAAATCCAGCTTATAAAGGGATTATTTCTTAGCCCTTGTCCTCTGAAGATCATTTCAGTGGCAACTGTAAAAGGCAAATGAGTTATTGAAATATGAAATGCGAGTGATAAATTCCCCAGTGATACATATGTTTAAACCCCCCCCACAATCAGCAAAACTTTTTTTTTTTCAGTAAAAAGATACTAAATTAATTTATGTTCTTCCTGTTTAGAAGACTGTAAAATTCAGGGCCTTTGTCTTTACAGAGAAAGCTTTGTATTAAGAAAAGTCATATCTAATCTATCTAAAGTCATGCAGAAGGAACTGCTTTGGTAACCATTAAATTTTAAAACTGACCCATGTCCTGTGAGCATGTATGTAGAAGCATGTATGTGTTTTGACTTAGAGCCCTGCTAGGCATTAAAATATCCTGTTCTGGATAAGCTTAAATTTAGAGGTAGTACATGTTGCTCAGAAAGTCAAGTGTGTAACTGGCACACCAGTGAGACTGAAAAACTGAAGGAAGATTTTTTCTTATTTATTATATGGTGAAATGACACTCCTGATGACAGGTGAAATAGTGTGTAAAACTCTTTAAAATTAAGAAAAGACTTTACCAGTCTGATAAATTTGGATGAGTGAAGCAGTTTGAAGGACTGCTCAGGAAAAAAAGTATGGAGAAGTGAGACTGCAAATGAAATGACAAAGGATGACAAAGCTGTTGTTCTCACAGAAGCCAGTAAAGGTTGTCTGTCTTCTGGTTGTCTGTTGAAAAGAGATGAGGCTATAGAAAAGTATTAGCAAGAGCTGAAAGCAAAGTCAAGAAGTGAGGATTTTAGAAGAAGGGAAGGTGTGTCAGTCAGTTCAGCATCAGATGGCCATGTCAGGAGGAAGCAGGCATTCTACCTTACCAGAAAACAGGAGAGCAAAGACCTGTGCAGTTGATTAATTTAAAGGTATTTAGCACTGCAGTAATGTGAAAGAAGAGCTTTATCCTGAGAAATTTTACACGTTTTTCATGTGAGTCACTTACCTTCAGCTTCCTTTACCTTGGTTGAGAGAAAGAGGCAGTTTTAAGCGATGAACTGCAACCCTGAAGTACATGTGTAAAGCCAGACAAATTGCACTCTAGAAGTGCCTGTTTCTTTCTGATTGTAAATGGAGTGTGGAGTGATTAGTGCAGATAGAGATGTCTCCATTGAAGACACTTACATGTAGTTGGATGAATTCCTTTGGTGCTTTTTTTGAGCATTAAGTTATCCCATTGCTTCACCCAGTGCTGACTCCAAAAACGTAAGTACTGCACCAGAAGCCAGTCCCATGAAAGTTATCAGCAGGGAAAGGAAGTTCAGAGAAGTTACTAAATGTAAAGCTTCAATGCAAGGTACATTTTGAGGCAATGTCTGCTTTTGTTCACTTTTCTTCTGTGGGTTACTGTATCATTATAAGATTCTCCAATATATCTCAGGGCACCAGGACTGCAATTCAGGGCCAGCCCTTGTTTGGATGACACATGCTTGAAATCTGCAGGCTGGTGTGCGTCAGGTGAAATCAACTGTGTAACTAAGAACTGCTAAATATAATGTCATGGTAATACTCCTTCTTTTCTGAGCATTACTTTTAGTGGTGTTAATTTATCTTGCTTTTTTTCTGGGAACCAATGCGTACACTTAGGACCATGTTATTCACATCTCTCAGCTTTCTGGGCTGTCTCTCATCTGCCTTTTCTGCAGATGAGGTCACTGAGCGTTTTTGAAGTACTGGTGTATTTTATGATAGAACAGGGTAAAATCATGTTCACTGCAATAAAGGTAAACTCTTAAGGGCCTTTTGTGTTGCATTAACAAGGCATTTCAGGGAAGTAGGATATCAATTTCATGTTTCATGTTAAAGACATTAATGTCTGTGTTTATGCCTGTTATGGCATGGAAGCAGAAAATGGTAATACTTGAAACAACTTCCTTTCTTGCCTTCCTCTTTCACAAATAAACATAAAAAATTTAAAAGCATCATGGGTAAGAGTGTCTTCAGAGTATTTTGTATCAAATTGGGAGTGTGGAAAGTATGCAAACTTCAACAGAAATGCTCTAGTCTCCTTGTTTTTGTCGAGGGACCCACAAAAAAAAATCCCCAGAAAACCCAACACATGTGGCAGAACGCAGGAGACAGCTGACAATCAGTATCAAACTGTGCCTGGCGTAGGTTAGGGAAGAGCTTGTGGGACTGCCTCTCTTTGTGGCCTTGTAAGTCTGGATATAAACTGATCTCTTAAAAATTACCTAATCTTTATCTCTCTGTATATATCTTACGAATAAAAGGACTCTGGTAGGATTTACTTACTTTATTTTTATTGATCATGTATCTTTTTATAAGCAATGGATAGTCTCATTTCCAGTTCTGTAGGAGAATCCTGTGTTTATTTGGTCCTTTAGACTGGAATGCAATAAGTGAAACTGATTATTTTCTGATATACTGCCTTCTCATTTCCCATCTGGGCTTATGTCCGTATGTTTTGAAGCATCTGCAGTGATGCAGCTGTAGTTTAATGGCCTTGTGTGAGAATTATTATTTACAGTTGCCATCAGTTGCTGTCATACATCTGTAACTGCAATAAATGCAGGTGTGCATAGGGACAGAATTAGGAAAGCTGTTTATCACTTCCTACTGACAAGATCTTGTTCAGTGTAGCTGACTGGTGTGACACAGGGATCTTTGTGCTGATCGTGTCCTTCCTATCATATTTGTGACTGCATCATTCTGATATATTAGATGGACTCTGGGAATAAGAGGGATAGCCTTGTAGGTTGCACGAAGTGTGCAATAAAAGAATTGATTGTTTTAAAGCAGTTGAAGTGCATTAAAAATTTAAGTTGAAGTTCTGTTGCTTTGCTTGGTTAAAATTGGTGGTTTCATGTTTCTACTTTTGAGGTTTTAAATAACTTTGGTACCAAAATGAGTTTCTAAATAATATGTTTGATACTTATTTTAAAATATCACCACTTCACTGTTGGTTTGGGGTTTTGTTGTTGGTTGGTTTTTGTTTGGTATGTTTTTTGGGTTTTTTGTGAAACTTCCATTGGGACCTGATCTGCAGAAGTCAATGGGAAGCCACTGAGATTCTCATTGGAAACCATCTGTGTTACTGCTCTGTGCTGTGCCCTGTGCTATTTTTTCATGAGCCCGCTCAAAGTTCAGAAGGGACCTTAAAGTATTTCCTGGTATAACAATACAGTGTGTTGTTACCTGAAAACTACTCACCCCCTGCCTCCTTCCACTGTTTCCTTATGAATTTAAGTAACCTAAGGATAATTAGGTCCATATCTTTCTGAGAATCCCTGGCTCTGGGCTGCATTTCTCTCCCAGCTTCTTCACAAGGTGTGGTTCTTTGTGCCCTCCCTTGTTTCTACCCATCCCATTACAGAGGAAACAATGTGATTTGAAGGCACCAGTCATCTTCAGGATGAGAAGGCCTTTCTGCATTAATGTGTTAAAGTTGCTGATAAAGACTGAGCAGGTTTGAGACTGACAAGAACCTTCTGTTTTCCATATTAGCTTTTACTTTCTCGAGGTCAAGGTGACCAGAAGGAAGTCCCAGAGGTGGGCAAGGAGCTGCTCTGCTGCATGACTGACACCTAAATTCATGTATCCCTGTCATTATTGATGGACACTTTATATTGCACAGCCAGATGCTGAATGATAGACGTTTTATGAAAGAGAAGTCTTGACCTCAGGCTCTCCTGTAGCCTGTGCAGGCTTAATTCAGATTGTCAGGGAGAGTTCAAGCAAGAATCTGAAGAATTGATCTTACCAGATTGTAGCTATCACTACAGTTTCGGTACTTGAAACCTGACTTCTTTTTTTCCTCAAGTATGTTTAAAGGAGAGAATCAATCTGTTGTCAAAGACATTTTTGAGCAGAGGCAATAAAAACTTCTGTATAAGGGAAAATATTTCAGTGAACTCTTGAGTGAACTCAAAGAACCTTTATAAAAAGCACTGCTGTCTGGCCAGGGAATGAATACAAGAGTAGGCTGGAGATTTTGATGCAACTGATGCTTTATTCATATCTTCATTCTTATTTGGGTGAATATCCAGACAATGCTTACGTCCCAATCCTGTTGCAGTGAGCTCTGCAGTGAAAGCCAGGGATCTTCCATCTAATGATATGTACCAATTCTGTCACTGCAGAATTGTTTTTGCAAAGGTTAGTTCTTTCCTTGTGCTTTCTGCTTTGAACTCATGTATTTGTCCATAATCTTTGTGAACTTGGCTATACCTGAGGGAGCTGCAGTTTAATAGTGTCCTGTGCTGTAATCTCCAGTTCTTCCTGTAGACAGCTTATCAAATGTGCAGAATTGTACCACAGCTCTGATCATCTGGCTAAGTGGATTAATGTCACCTAACGCAGTCTGTTGGTGCCAAACAGATTATAAGGAGGCTGAGTCAGTGAGCTGGGGGAGGAGAGGTGTAAAACCCTTCAGGAAATCAGTAATCATCTCAATTTGCAGCTTTTGTAGCTCATGTACTGTGTGCAGCAACAAAATGTGTTCTCTGGAGTTGCGGGCTGTACTTGCTGTTGAAGTGTCAAAGAGGATGCTTGTTACAGAGCTAAAGTTTAGGAGAAACAACTACAATCAAGTTACACTTTGCGCTGAAATCTTGTCTTAGATTTCATCTTCTTAAACCAAGTCCATAAATATTTGTGGTATTTAAAATGCACATGTAGCATTTCTGGTAGTTTGTTTAGCCTTACTAAGCATATAGGGATGTTAAACATTCACTAGATGCTACAGAACTGTAACTATAATTACCTTCATTTGGTCGAGACAATACAAGCATACTCTGTGTACATTATGTAGATGATAAATGCGTTTTTATAGAGACATTTCCTTGACTTGCCAAATAATGGACTGCTAATGGCAAAGTTGACTTAAAATCTGAAACCACACCTACATTGTAGGCGCAGAAGTGGACACAGGCTGCATTAGCTTGCTTGACATGTCCCAGCTAAACTGCACTAGAACAAGCTTGAGCATCTCTGCCACATTCTGGTCATGTCTGAAGTGTCTGTAGACAAGCTGCTAGTTTCAACTACAGAGTCTGAGATGCTGTTCACATTTGTCTTTTTTTCTTCCCCTGCTCTTTTAAGCATATTTGAAAACAGGGCATTTCTTAGGTATTTCTATTGCTATGTAACTGAAAAGTAATTGAACACAAGTTGAAATTTCAAGAGAAGTGTATGTCTGAGAAGACTGTTAGCATGTGCAGTACTTTGCTGTGAAGAAATAATTGCATGAGGGGACTGCCAAAAGTATATGGTCCTGTGTACTGGAGGTGCCCCTGGGGCTGGTAATGGGAGTGTGTGCACTTATCAATCCAAATCCTCCACAGCTGGCCCCAAGTCCCTCTGGAGTTCCCATTTTATGGCTTGAAGTCCCTTTGACTCCTTGCTCATGCTTTAGTATTTTATTATGTGAATATTGGGGGAGAGGGAGAAGTGTGTGTGTGTACATGTATGAGAGAAAAGTTAAAATTTGGTGTGGATGGTACTCAGAGCTGATGTATAATTAAAAACCAACATCTTTTGTGCTCCATAGGTTGGTGTGTTGGGGTTTTGTGTTGGTAATTTAACTGTGCCTCTACAGTGCCAAGTGGTGTTTTCATTGCCAGGTAGTGGAGTGCTTAATAGATCTATCCAATCGTATTAAGTAAATTTTATGGTTTAGTCAACTTTTTCCTGTATGTGGCTTTTAGGAACAGGACAGCTGCTAGACTTCTCAGGTGGTTTAGTTCACATATGAAGTTTAAGCTTAGCAAGTTTATTTTTTCCCAAATTACTTATCTAGTTATTTTAAGAGTGATTTACTAATAAAACACCTATTTAGATATTCACTAAACAAAACTAAGGCTATAAAGCATAATGCTGAACAAGATAACTCTGCTTTTTTTGATCAGCAGTGATCCTGGGTGTATTAAATGGCTATTTCAGTTGCTCATGCAAGATGTAAACTCTGTTAAAAAAGAAAAAAAAGCCATGTAAAAACCCTCGGTCTCTCCTACTTCCCAAACTCCCTACTCTCCCCCTGTTTTAATAGTAAAGCTTTCAGATATCGGTTACATTATTTTTTTTGAGTGGTATGTGACTGACTTGAAATGTGGAAAAGTTTTGTCTAAAGCTTTATTTAAGGAAATAGAAAATAATTTGGAACTTTAACTAAAACTGATGGTGAAAGGAATTAGCGTTGTTTGTACAGATGGGGTTAGGATGGAAATATTTAATCTAAATGTAGGTATTTCCAAAATACTTCATATGATTTGGTAACCTGATCTACCTTTCCATGACAAAAGGGCATTTTGGATGTCTTATCCAATTTAGAAACCTAGTCCTACGTGTTTTTCCACTTTTGCGTGGTTTAGACTAGTTGAATTCTGAATTCCATGAATTTTTATTGACTGAAACTGATACAAAATGAGAGAAGAATCAGGTTAAAGTAACTGCCAATAAATCTGATAGGAATATTCAGATATTATGAAGTCAATCTTTTGTTTTTGACTTGGAATTGAGTAACATCATTGCTGCAGTCTGAGTTGCACCAGCACACAAGACATATGTGAGATCAGGAAGTGGCCTTATGCTTTCTGATCTGACCTGCATAGTCCGAGACTGGAAAGATGGCTTGGCAAATGGGGAAGTTAGCTGGAGGAGGGAATAGAATCATTAAGGTTGGAAAAGTCCTTCAAGATAATTCTGACTGACAAGTCTACCAGTAAATGATGTCCTTCAGTGCTGCATCTACACAACTTTTAAATAAATACCTCTGGGGACTATGACTCCACCACTTCCCTGGGCAGCCTGTTTCAATACTGGTCAACCCTTTCCCTTATTTTTTTTTCCCTCATATCCAGTCTAAACCTCCCCTGGCACAACTTGAGGCCATTTCCTCTTGTTCTTACCATCTTTTACCTGGGGCAAGACACCTCCCCTTTGGTACCGTCTTCTTTGTGGTGGTTGTAGAGGGTGATTTGTTATGTTCCCCTGCCTATTTTTCTCCAGGCTAAGCACCCCCAGCTCCCTCAGCTGCTCCTCACAGCACTTGTGCTCCAGACCCTTCCCCAGCTCCGCTGCCCTTCTCTGGACACGCTCCAGCCCCTCAATGTCTTTCTTGCAGTGAGGGCCCAGAACTGACCACAGCATTGGAGGAGTGGCCTCAGCAGTGCCCAGCACAGGGGGATGGTCCCTGCCCTGCTCCTGCTGCCACACCATGGCTGAGCCAGGCCAGGATGCCATCGGCCTTCTTGGCCCCTTGGGCACAGCCTGGATCATGTTCATCCGTGCTGACCAGCACCCCCAGGGCCTTTTCTTCTGGGCAGCTTCTCTGCCAGTAATACTGCCTGGGGTTGTTGTGACCCCAGTGCAGGACCCAGCACTTGACCTTGTTGAACATCCTACAACTGCCCTTGGTCCATCAGTTCCACCTGTCCAGATCCTTCTGCAGGGCTTCACTGCCCTCCAGCTGATCAATATTCTCACCCAACTTGGTGTCATCTGCAAACTGGCTTCGGGTGTACTCAGTCCCCTCATTGAGATCATTGAGAAAGATGTTAAAGGGAAGTGGTTTAATAATAAAGTAAGCCTGCAGTATCTTTTGCAAATCACTGAAAATGTCTCTGAATGTATTTGTGGTCTTTCTCCTTCTGGATGGTGATGACAGGAGGCAGGGAAGCCTGCACTGTTAATCTGTAAACTGTCATAGCCGAAGGGGAAACTCACTTCTGTGTTCCCAATATAACATCACCGGTGTTATGCCAGTCAGGAGGGGCTGGGTAAGGAAATCAAAGCTTTGAAACCTTTCATATAGATTTGGTCTCTTTTGCATCAACTATCAGCAAGTAGGTAAATGTGAAACTATTTTTAAAGCTATTTTTTCTTCTGAAATAGTTTGGCACAGGTTCTGAAGCTTAGTTGTTGAATAAAGGAACTTCCCAGCAACTGCCTTTGATTACTTCTAAATGTAGGTTACAGCTGTTCTTTTGGGAAAGGCATATAGCTCAGCATGTGAGAAACTGACACCTTTTTCTCTCCTTTTCAGAGTATCTCCTCTACAGAAGTCTGAAATAGTAGACATGGTCAAGAAACACGTCAATGCCATAACACTTGCCATTGGGGATGGTGCCAATGACGTAGGAATGATCCAGACAGCTCACGTTGGAGTGGGGATCAGTGGCAATGAGGGCATGCAGGCAACCAATTGCTCGGACTATGCCATTGCACAGGTCAGATGCAACAATGAACAACTGCCATATCATCCTGTGAGAAATGCACTGTGCAGCCATGGAGTGCTCAATTGGCTTCTTCCAGCCTTCGAGCTATAAGCATGTCTGACTGTTTCCTTTTCCAGGCAGCTGTCTAGAACGTATTTTGGATATATTTTGGGTATTTGTTATGATAATGTATTCTTCAGAGCAAAGCTCCACCTCTCTTCAAAGTTTTGGTTTCCTGCTGACAACTGTACAATATCTTGGTTCTTCAGTAATCGGGGGAAGCAATTTGTGTAATGAATGTGTTACTACACTTTTAAGTAACAAATCTGTCTTGGTGCAAACACTTCTCTTACTATGAGTAGGTACTATTAACCAGGTGTGGGAGGATTTGGCTGTTTGGCAGTTCTTAATTTGAGGTGTCTCCTCTATCATTATTTCCCCCTGCCCCCCGTGTTGCATCCAATAATTGATCAAAGTTCTATAGAGCTGGCCAGCATTTTCACTTTACATGTATTATTTTGAACATTATTTGAGTGAGTGCTCCTAAACTAGTTCATGAAATTTAGAAATGATAACTTCGGCTAAAAGACAAGTTAAAAGCCTTTTTTATTTGTTTGTTTTGCTGAAGAAACCACAATTTAGAATCAAGACTTTGAAAGAAAAGTCAGAAAGGAAAAAGATGCTTCAGTTGCTGAGTATCCTCTGAATACTTTTTGCACCTGAGGTGCTCTATGTGTTTGAGACTGATGCAGGACAAAACCAAGTGGAGCTGACAGGAATCCCTTGTCTCCTCAGTGACCAGAGTTTCAGCTGATGTTCCCTTCTGGTAGAGTGTAGTTGGATTTGTTCTACCAAGTGACTGAATATTGCCATCTTTTGATAGCTTCCAGAAGGAGATGAGGTTTTGAAAAGGCAGGGATCATGCTGCTGTATGCACAGATAACTGTTTATTGTGTTAACCCTACTGAGAAGCAAAGTGGCAGTCTTGTATTGCTGCTCTGTTCTGGCCTCTGATAAAGAACACTCAGTTTCAGGTTTGAATAACTGAGACCTTTCACAAGATAGATCTTTGTATCTTGAGAATTTTAGGCAGTTTTACCAAGTTTTTCTGTCATAAACGGTAGCATATTCCAAATATATACCAATATAGGAGCTGCCATAGTCATTGTCTCTGGTAACTTGTAATGAGTTTTACATTTTTAATTTCAGTGGATTATATATAGCTTCTGCTGTGTAACTTAATAGAATGCTCTTTACTTGGACTTCCTCAGATAATTTATTACTTCTGCTTTAGTAACTAAGCATAAACAGCAAGAGTTTTGTCTGTAGAAGGCCCTACATATGTAATTACTTCTGTGTCACAGAAGCGTTGAATCTGGAGAAGTAATTCCACGTTCATGTGTTGCTTTTGCACTAACAAAACCCCCTGTATTTCAGTTTAGTGTTAGAACATGGAAGTTGCTCTTGTTTTAAATTCCAGACAGTGAGTTACTGACAATAATGATGAAT
This sequence comes from Cisticola juncidis, assembly GCA_013400215.1. NCBI lineage: Eukaryota > Metazoa > Chordata > Aves > Passeriformes > Cisticolidae > Cisticola > Cisticola juncidis. Next base: position 849,464 of record VXBR01007469.1, on the reverse strand, counting down.
CTTTTTAGTTCAGTATGAAAAAAAACCTGGTGACACCAGCACAGAATTGCAGCTTTCAAAAATCAGTGAAACGCAGTGGAACTGTGTTTTTTGTGGTTGTGTAGAAAAACTTTGTACTGATTAAATTAGAAAACATGCAAAAAAAAAAAAAGTCCCTCTAGTAGAGGAGACTAATACTGTGTGGTAGTATGGGCTTAAAAGAAAAGTAAATTAGTGTTCAAAAGAAAAACTTGATCTCCATGGAGTGTATTTCTTTCAGTGAAGACATATAACTCCCACTAAAACATTACTGTATGTGCATGCCTTGAAGGCAGAGTATGTTCTTATTGAGTAATTTAAGACGACCACTGTAATGTAGCATCTCATGTTCAAATGCTATTTCAAATGCAGTGCTGCCAGAAGTAGGCATTTGGAGAAGAGAGAATCTCTATATCGGCTCATTTGGGATTCCAGGGAGAATCAAAGCATAAACCAAACAAAAATAAAAAGTCAACTTGTGTCTGACTCCACTTGAAATAGCTTCCACAGGTGCAAGGAGCATCTGTTTGAATCATCCTTTTCCCTTGAAATGAAATTGCACCAGTGACCTCTATTTAGAGAATTCCCAAATCAAATGACCTAGCTAGTTAGAGAGACAGTAGTAGACTTTAATAACTTTTTTTCCTCAGTAAATAGCTTTATCATCTTAATCCAGAGAACATCTGGTGTCTAGGGACTGTTTCCTTTTCTTAATTAAGAAGATTCTTTCTTCTACAAATATTCTTGTTTCAGTTTTCTTCTTTGGAAAAGTTGGCTTGTTTTGTGGATGCTTTTCCACTGTCTTAAACCCCCCCAACATAGCATCACCTCATCCTTCAGTCAAGATAGATTCTAGAAGATAATCCCTGTATAAACGAGGCTATGCTAGGATGGATACAGAGACAACTGTAAAAACTTTCAGACTGTTTCACAGGTAGACTGGCCAGATGGTTGTAATGTTCCCTGCTGACTCAAAATGCTGGAAATACAGGAGCTTCCAAACAAGGACAGTGTCTTGGTAGAGCCCCTGTCTGTACTGCTCTGTGCCAGTAGCTGTGCATTTGCACAACATCAGCATCAAAGCAAATTTAAATCTTTGCCATGTCTTAATGGGACTCTTCGCCGGTGTGAGCAGGCTCAGTGTGTTCTTTAGGCTCTGAGTATCTTCCTCTCGTTTTCATGAGAGCACAGACAAGAGAATTAATGGTAGGATTTTGCTGCCTTGAGCTTTCAAGAAGGCCACATCCAAGATGGTCGCTCGTTAGATTCGGCAGAGAGATGTTCTCAGGTTGTGTCTGACTATTCTCCACAAGGGCTTTGGGATTACTTGTAAGGACATTGTGACAAGTTTCCCATCACCTTGGTGGTGTTTTGTTAGTGATTTTGATGAGGAAAATTGTAGCTCTCCTGCATATTAACTTGAGGCATTAGGGGTCTAACAGGTCAGCTACTCCCTCGGGGGCGTTCCAGTTATTGCTCTTGCTCAAGTTAAGCAGAGAGCAGTGAAGCCTGCTTCACTTTTGTTTTTTCTCCTTCTCTGCTGGTGTACTGTAACAAATCTGAGTTGCTGATGCATGGGAAAGAGGCTGTCCTTACAGGATTTGTGGTTCAGTGATTTCATTGCTGGAAAACATGGGAGCAGAGCTGCCTCATGACAGTCCTAACTCATTACTGAAGCTTTCAATTTCAAATAAGTTTTGGTTAAAATAAATGATCTAGAACCTAAATTTAGGAAGTCATGATTTTCCTGTCAAGCCACTTTGTGGAAAAGGAAGCAAAGCAAATAATTACTTTAGTGTCCTTCAGGTACACGCATACTAAACAGTAAATGCAGTCATCACTTTGAGCTGTGGGTGACTGGGCAAAAGAGGAATGCTGCAGGTCACAAAAAGGCTCACTAACAAAGCCAAGACTAGAAAATGATCTATTTCCCAGTCTGGATTACAACACTGGCTCCATAAAAGCCCATTTTCAAATGTTCTGAATTTGAGCTTCAGCTGAGGTTCAAACTAGCATTAAAAGGTACACAATTATACACGATTCTTTTACTCACCTGTTTTGGCAAATGCTGCTTTATACAATATTTTATGTTACACACAGTCACATACATTTTGTGGGCAGAAAATGTTAATATAAGTATCAAATGCATCTTTTGTTTTTCTTTTGTGTATTTTATTTCAGCTCAAGAGAGTTTTGATTATTAGGTTTTTCATTTTACACAGGGAAAGGAGATGCTGAACCTTCTAAGCCCTCAAACATTGATTTTGCCATCAGGATGATGATAACAATTGAAGACTTTTCACCATTTAAACCTTCAAAAGTTATACTACAAAAAAGAGTGTAGCTTTAAGTATTTTGAGAGAGGTTTTTTGCCTATATCTTCTGCTAAGTTTTTTACATATTGCACTTGAACATCTTTCAGAGCTGATTTGAGGATTTTTTTTTTCCATGAGGACAGGTGTTTACTTTCAACCAGTTTTCTTAGTATATGTAAATACTTCTTTTCTGTCTTTCAGTTTTCCTACTTGGAGAAGCTGTTGTTGGTCCATGGTGCTTGGAGTTACAATCGAGTTACCAAATGCATACTGTACTGCTTCTACAAAAATGTGGTTTTGTATATTATTGAGGTAAGAGTAACTAAATGGATGGGACTTACCGGTGCTTATTCCTTAAATCATCTCTTGTAACTAGAAAAGCTCACCCAAATGGATTGAGCAAGAAGGACTGCCATTTTTTCCCATGTTTGACAATTTACAATTCAGTTTCCCTCCTCAAGTCAGTTCACTTGAATCTTCTAAAGTTTGTAAAGGAAGACCAAAGGTTTTCAGTACTGTGAGCTTTGGATATGGGATGTCAGAGACATTCTTTCTGTGCAAACGCTCTTGTTGAAAGCGTCTTTGTATTCATGGAGAATTTCACTTAGTGCTCATGTTTACAAAAACTTGAATTTGGGGGCTAAATTTAAATCAAAAATTTATTTTATAGCATTTAATAGGCAAGTGATAAATGATGAAAAACTATAGCTGTTGCTTCCAAGTTACAGAGATCATAGATTATCTGGAACTGAAATTAGTTTGCCTTGTTTTTTGGAAAGAGATAACAAAATTTTGACATTCTTTTACAAAATTAATCAGGTTATTTGATAATTAAATTATTAAATCAAATAACCTGATCAAAATAACAGTATTTTGAAAATAATTTGGTGGAAGATGTCAAGTACTGAAACTGGTTTTTAAAGAGGGGTGAATACTGTTACTACCATTCCATTTGGGTGTGCTTAGGATAGGAGTGTAGTTCTCATGCTGCAGAGTACATTGTTGAATTTAGGAGGATGTTTCAGGAAGGGATTTTTGTAGTGTGCTGTTGTCTGGTTAGAAATACTCAAGGAACTTGAAGTCAGTGGTTTGATCAGTTGGGTATCAAGTGATCACTTGGTTCAGCAATCTCCACAATGTTGATCAGTTTTACTAATTATATGTGCATATATATTAGATTTTCTAAATCTTTGTACAGTTGAGTAGCCATGAATGAGATTAACAGAAAATTGCAACATTTATAATTAGGCAGGTAGTTATATCAATTAGAGGAGATAGTGGGTGAGTAATATTTTGCTATTTAGTAGGTCATATAATGGTCAGTATTCCTGAGTCCATCAGGGTTTGATCATCTTCTGTGTATGACATTAGGGAACAAATATTGTTCACTAACTTGTTCCACTTGGCCTGTGCTATTTCTGAATTATCTGTTATCTGTTAAAATTTCAACACTCATTAGTCTACTTGCAAGAGAGTTATCCTGGACATCATGTTTTTGTAGTGATTTTACATGCTGTTGGAGATGATAACAATATTTGTTACTGTGCAAAGAAAATATAAATAGCTTTAAAAAGAACTCTTCTAGTGTATTTCTTACTGAGCATGGCTAGCTATTGCTGGGATTTTGCCTGAACTTTTCAGAAAATGCTTAATAGCTTCATGATTTCCTGCTACCATTCTTTTCTCTATTTGATAATTAGTTTTGGGAGTCCTGCTTCTAGCTTGTTGTAGTACAATGTGTCTTTGTTTCTTTTGCCATAGTCTGACAAGTAAATTGAGTTCAGTATCAAATGCTGTATGGCAAAACTATGCCTTCCCATATAAGCAGCTGTGCAAGGGGTTGAATACAAGTGGAGTTCTCTGGGACCTCCATTCTGAGGTAGCTCAATTACTTCACCAAGGGTGGAATTTTATTAGCCAGAGATCTCTATATGATACATAAAATCCAAGCCTGCTCTGAGAATATGAGGTCAGAGGTTCTCTCCACTGTCTTAGACTGTGTTCAGTTCTTTCTGAAAACTGGCCTGAGCCAAATGAGCTTTTGTGCTTCCTCATGTCCATGACTGAGGATGAGTCAGTTCCATCCAACACCTGAGCGCTGAAATATGTCTCACAAGATGCAGCCCTGCACCTCAGTTACCTCTCTGTGCTTGTGCTGCATAGAAGTTGGGAGCAAGTTTAAGGCTTTAAGGCAGATGAAGTGACAGAAATAATTTTGTGGTCCTGCAGCAATGGGAAGAGCTCAATTTGGTTTTCTCTATTTCCTTTACTAGCAGCCTTAAGGAACTTACCCTCCAAAACTGTGCAAAACTAGCTAAATTGCCTGGAAACCCAAGAGACACCAGTTTTGGTATCCTAGGGATACGGGGTAGAGAGAAGAGATCTTTAATTCCCTCCTTAGCTTTACACAAAGAAAGAGAGATTGTTTTGTGTAAAGAAAGAGAAGTTGTTTTGTGTATGTGCTGTGAGGCTTGGCAGTGCTGATAACTTTGTGATAAGGAATGATGCTCATGAAAGAGGTGCTCCACAAGGGAATAAATCCTCCAACTTGAGAGAATGGTAGTTAAATGCCTGGCACTTCTGCACTGTTACTTGTGTAGAAGATGTGTTCCTGATTGTTTCCCAGTGCTCTGGATAAGTTTAATATTTACCCATACTTTCTGCTTGGATATGTGGTGAATGGGGAATATCCTTTTAGCATTGTAATGAAACAGGGATTTGAACTTGAGCTACTTTCTAAGTATCTTCAGAAGGATTGTACTAAGTAAATATTTATACAGTTGAATGAAAAAAGTACATCCTGAATATGACTGCCAGTTATACCTTTGTTACTGTATCTGTTTTATTGCAGTGGAGTTTTAACACCTGAGGAATAGATACAGTAAGCCTTATGTAAATGGCTTTTGCAGAGAGGCACTGAGGCTATCATAATTTTTATTCCCTGATACTTGGCAAATACCAGAGAAAAGGAAGAGGTGATGGTCCAGCTTGGCAGCAGAACATCTGGACAGAACTTGCAGAGGCATGCAAGTTAAGGCATTACTGCTGGGAGATGCTGTGGGGTTAAGGCTGGTGCTTACCTTTCTGCAAAGGCTGATTCCTTGTGGAGAGATGAGGGCCCAGGAACTGTTTTCAGCTTTGATGACTGAAATGTGTGCCTGTACTGGGATAGTCCCATGCAGCTGGAGAGGTGGTGTAGCAGACAGCAGGCCTTGTGGTTAGTGATTCCAGGGGCAATGGAGATAGGAGTGTGTTTTCCCTCTCTCTTGAAAAGGCCCTCCTTGTATTTTTCAAGAGGTGAATTTTAAGTCATCAGAGTAATAAAGTTTAGTAAAATCTGAAAAGATTTTGTCTTGGCTTAATAGCTGGAAACTCTGTGATCTTCTCCTTTCTCTTGCCTGGTCTCTGCTTTACCATTTCTTCATCACTGTTCTCCTGGCATTCTCTTGATTTCACTGCTTGATTTTTGAAAGTACAAAGCTAAGTGAAGTATAGATAAAAAGCACAAAGAGAAGCAGATCCTGGAAATTCAAGTCCTTTTGGTGTGATTCTTAGCTCGATTCCTGAGCCCTTGTGTATCACTGTTTCCAGGGTGCGTCAGGGTATAAAGTTGAGGTTCCCTTCCTTACGGACTCACCTGTCAAAAGGGGTGCAGAATCTAGCCTTTCTATCCACAGAGCTGGCTGATAGATTAATTGCTGCTTCTTCCCCACTCTTGACTATCCATGCTGAGTCTGTCCTAAGAGTGGCAGGGGAATCTACGTGGAAAGCTACCAAGATGGCTGCAGGGATGAAATGCAAACATAAAGCCCTCTCTTTGGTGTCCATTCCCGTGTTTCCCATGTCTGCATGCACTAGCAGTGTGCACTAAATCCATTTCTAAGGAAAGCTAACTATTCAGCATCGTCCTGAGACAGATCATCAGTGACAGGGTTTCACCTCTTAAAGATTTGACAGACAAGTACCTGGACATACTCACAAAATACCATTTTGTTCAATTACTTATGTAGCTGGCTTCAAACTGAGTACTGAAACAAAAGATCTGTTTCACATCTGTTGAGCAGATATGTTTAACTGGAGATGATACAAAGTTGTCCTGTTGACATCAGAGCTTTGAAATATAGCTGATTTCAAATGTAGAATACAGGAATGTTACTTTCATGCCATGCTTGGAGAAGTAGAAACACAGCAAGATCAAAGGTGATATCAGAAATATCAGGTAGGAGTTCAAGACCTTTGGGAATGGTTCTGGGGAAACAGTAGCACAGAAGATAGCTTTCAGGCCAACTCAATGTGCAGGAAAAATGTGCTCAGTACTTCACTGGAGCATGTTGATTTTTTGAAACATACTTAATATGAAGCACTTCTGTATTATATATTGCTGAATGAGTCAGGAGTGGGAATAGATGGCCCCTTGTTGAGGTCTGGCAGTGTAGGGCCATGCCAGAGAAATGAATGGTGAGTGGGAAGGAGAGAGTAAAATGTACATACCTTGGTTGCTGCATAATTTTAATTTCTACTTTAAAAATCCAGAGATAAATTGTAGGCCTAGATTAGAAAGATGTTTCTTTGTAGATGCTGAAATGGAAGTCTAGTATGTGAGCAGTGTTAAACAAACAAGATAAACATACTAAACAATGAAACACTAAGATCATAATTTTTCTTCTAGAGCTGAATTTCCAAGTTTCAAAAGCTCTGAGTAAACACAATACCTAGATAAACTTGCTTTTAAATAAGAGGTGATTTTGTGAGTCAGCAAGGTCTGGCAGCGAGAGCTGTTAAGTGCTCCACACGCTCTTAGTGGTCACCACTTGAGACGAGCTGATAGCACAGGCTGCAAAAGCACACATGAAATGTTGCTGCATGAGACCTTGCATTTGTTTTTCCTGTTTTCTTGCTTTCCCGTCAAACAAAGCAGGTATTTTAAAAAATATGGAAAGCAGGCATGGGAATTTCAACTCTCTTCTCCAAATGCTAGGCAAAAATGAGTGTATCTGTTATGGTACACAAAAATACACAGCTCTAATACTTCTGTTTGCTTATCCATGATTTATATGATCTGGCTTTTACCTACATCTCTGTGCTTTCTGTTTCCAATTGACTTTGCCACTCTTAGGTTACAGCCAGGTAATAGAAAACCTTAAGCATGGGAATTTTTGCAGTAAGTTGAGGTCTGAAGAACTATAACTGCTGTCATATAAAGCAACTTTTTTAAAAAATAGGAGCAATCTTTTCCCCCAGTGTTAAATTAAGGATAAGAACATCTGGTTGCAAAAATTTCTAACAAGGATAACAAGAATAAAGGCAGCTAACTGTCTTGTCATCTTATTCAAATTATTCAGTTGCCTGTTCAAATACTTCAAATGCCAGTAGGCATTTAATTATTGTTACTTCTGTGCATGTACTCAATTGGTGTGGTAAGCTTAGCATGGTGCTCTTACCATGGTGAAGCAAAGGAGCAATGTGTGTGTGACTTCTATTTTATATCATTTGGGAATCTAGATTTGGATTCTCACAAATCATACATGTCCTGAATAAGTAAATTCCTCTCTGTAGACAGGTGCTTTCAGGTAGACAAAAGGTGGAATTCAGTGTCCTTAAGATTGGTATCAGGTTTAAATTTGAGAGAAATGTATGTAGTGTCCATGTAGATAACCTTTGGGGAGGTTCTGGGCTCATGAGCCCATTATGGGACTGGCAGGTGTGTCACAGGACCTGTGACATCCCCTGTCCAAGGCAGCAGTAGTGGGAGGTCTGGCTTAAGGTAACTGAATCCTATCCAGAAAGAGAATCTTTTTTGTTCTGTTCTTATTTGCTTTTGAAACATGTGGAAGAAAAGAATTCCAAATCTCTCAGCTCGAGTAATGTTAATCTGTTCAAAAAGTGCAGAATATTTATGGAAGCTATAGCACAGAACTTGGAAGACATGGAAAACACAGGAATGAACACTGTGTGAGGAGCAAAGCTTGTGAAACTCAGCATTGTATTTCGATAATTTGTGGAAGAATAGGTCTTACATAGGCACTTGTTTTTCCCTTGCACTGTTCATCAGCCTTGTACACAGGTTTAACGTGGAGAAGACCTAGGGCAACACAGAACACTGTCCCCTTTCTGCCCGCCAAAAAAGCTGATTGCAGGCTCCAATTCAAGGAAACATTCTTTAGTAGCAATACTTACAGGAAACAGATTCTACAAAGAGCCTGCCAAAGTTCTTGGAGTATTAAAAAATACAATTTTGCAACCTAATCCAAAATTGTCCAGATAGTGCTTTGCTTTTTGTTCCTAAAAATATATCTGAATTCTTTACAATACCTGGTTTATGTGCTGCTACTGAGAATTTATGCTCTATTTCAACCCCCCTCTTGTCAGAAGAAATTCAGCATTGTGTATAGGCTGATCTCATCAACTTTAATCCATGATTGACTTCATGTTTTTTAGCTTCCTTACTGAGCATGTTAATCCCAAGAGTTTCCAAGGAGTCAGTCATGAAGATAAATCCGTGCTAATTTTCCTTTCTTTTTGTATGCACTATGCACTACACAGTGAATCATGAGAGAGCAGTCCATCTTCCCAGAAAACCAAATTGGCCCAGCTACATAACAGCTGGCTTTGATTTTTTTCCAAGCATGATGGAAATGATCAGCATTGCTCTGAATTTATGAGCACTGCCTTGATTACACCCTGCAACCAACACAACCCGTAATTTTTTAACATTCCAGATATTATAAATGATAAATCAGGTTCCTTTGCGTGGTCTCAAAATCTCTAGATGAAACTCCCAGCAGGTTCAGTACCACTGCAATAGATCAAGAAGAGATCTGCTCTGATATTTTATTGGACACAGAGTATGTTGAGTGCCTGGATCAGTTTGTTGTGTACACGTACATGAGAGGAATATGAATGGCACGGTGATTGGTTTTTTTTTTCCCCTTGGCAAAATGTATGCTTAATTTGGTGTGAAAAATATTAAATTCGTAATTTGGTGGGCTTATATGAAAGCAATGATAATGTTGTTCTCTAAATTTGAGGACATTCAATGTGAAACATTTAATCATCTCCAGAACTGTATGTTCTTCAAAGCCAGAATCCTCTCATCAGTAAATCTTTTTCACTTTAACTATGTCACCAATAAAAATACAAATTCATGTTTACAAGAGAGAGAGCCTAATGTGAAGAAGCTTTTACTAGGGAAGATAAACCTGTATTATGAAAGTTAGGAAAACCCAAGCCTTGGTTTTTTTCATCACAAAACCAGCTTTGAAATTTAAGAGTTTATTGTTGATAATTTCAGCCCAGCTTTCTTTCCAAAAGGTAAAAGTTTTCACATAAAATATAACTCCTCTTACGGCCTTAAGCATTGACTTGGAAAACTTTGACTGCTCTGACTCAGTATTGGATAGACCAGTGTATAAAAATATTTTTTTAATAAAAAATACTTTCATCTAGGCTAATTCAGTGCACGTGCCATTACTTGTTGGTACAGAGAAGGCTAAATTTCAAATTTGTGTTGGTGTTGAAAGTGTAAATAAACTTTATAATGGAATTACTTGCTTAGCACTTGAATGCTGAGTTTACTAATGCTGTTCTCCACTGAAGGGGTGATCTTGAGAGAATTTTTTTAAAATCCAATGCTACAGATAGATCAATGCATATGTGATATTACATCTATTCACAAATATATCCTTTGGGCCTGTGCTGATATTCTTTCTGGCCTATACCCCTATAAATGGACTTCCTTTAGTAGAGACATTCCTCATCTGCATGGGAATAAGTGAGAGCAAAGTAAGGTCCTATGCATATTGTGTACGTGGAGCACGGGTTTTTGTCTGTTTTGCTTTTTGCTAGGTAAGCCATGGGGCTGTCATGCTGAAGATGTGTGGTTTCTCCATTTCTACCTGTACCTCACTGCTCTAAATAGCAATCTTCAAAATGCATTTCTACAGAAATTTGCTTGCTTTTCATAGAATCATAGAATAAGCTGAGTTGGAAGGGATACACGAGGACCATCAAAGTCCAGCTCCTAGTCCTGCACAGGATACTATGCATCATCCCCTGACACAGCTTCTCGTCATTTCCTTGGGTCCTGTTGCTGGTCACCAGAGAGATCAGTGTTTTTGAGAATGGTAGTACACAATGCTTAGAAAGGAGGCTGAGGAGGACTTGCCCTGGTGCCAGTGACTGCTGACAATTTGGAACAGCAAGTCTAATTCTCCTGCTTAGTTTTGAGGCACTGGCATTAAAATGTCCACGTAAGTGTGTGTGCTCTGTTACTTAAATGCAGCTTGGGAGACTTCAGTCTTCCAGGCGAGAGAAAAGCAGAATTACTTCTACTCAATTAGCTGTATCTGCTGCAGTTAAACTCAGATGTTATCCTTGTATTTAAAAACACTGCTTAGCCCAGGTGTGAAATGGAGGTTGCTGCAATTCTTGCGGCACAGCTCTTTGTAAAACACTTTTCAGAGCGACAGAGGGCTTGGAAACGCTGCAAACAAGGTATAATACTGATCCACAATTCATGCTTTTGTGCAATTTCACAATGTGGAATTCAGCTTGGAGCCCACTTTTGGAAATGTGTGGTGGCTTGCCTGTGAGCAGTCTCACTGAAGTGACTGAATAATAGTTGCATTTTCTACTTCCCGGGGGGTTGTTTGGAAATGAAATGAGTTTATTTGTTCCAAGACGTCCTAGGATGATGTTGTGAGAGCACAAGAAGCACTGGTCTGTGTGGGCGTCATTTCCCTTGCCTGAACTGAAGTCTGCCTGGCTGCCAGCTGCTTGCCAGCAGTAAGGTCAGACTACTTGGTATTTTATGAGTGTAAGAGACTTGATCATAACACTGAAACATTCTGTTTGGTGTTCAGTTTTATCATCTTGGAGCATTTTCCTCATTCTTTGCCTCTTCGTTCTTGGCAAGTTAAGCAAATAAGCTAATTTTACCTGAGCTCTAACAAGAGTCTTATTTGTGACTTTTCCTTTCTAATTGTTAATAAGGCATTTTTCTGGCATCTTTGGAGGCTCTGCTGGAGCATGTTTCTAAAGATCAGATTTTCTAGGGAGTCCGTTTAGTACAGATGCATGCAACCAATGAATTAATAACTCCTGGTGTCTTAATACCACTTCATAGACAACTGCAAAATCCTTCTGAATGCTAGCTCAGGAATGTAGGGTCACCCAATTTTTGAAATAGAGAATTTCTTTCCAGTATATGTATCATGAACTGAGCTGGTCCTGATTATTTTGAGGTTTCCTGGGTTTATATGCTCATGACCCAAAGAAGCTAGGGCAGAGAATAAATTTAACTGAATACAGCTTCCATTTTTAAATGCCCCTAGAAAATAATTTTGCCATTTTACTTCAATGAGCACTAATGATAAAAATACCTCTATCCAGTTTCACTAATTAACCACTAGAGATTGTTTTATCTTGGGATGCATAAAAGGTATCTGTAACCTAGTTTAAATGCTTGTGAAGGATTTGAAATAAAATGTATCTTAGTTTGGCAAAGAAAAAATCCAGAGTATAGCTTTGGAGTGTTTGTTTGCCCAAGTTCACCGTCTGGAATCAAATTTTTTTACTCTAGCAGGGTCAGAGGTGACAACTATACTATGTCTTCCATGATCAGTATGCAGAGAAAGTCTGGAGCAGCACAGGTGGTGCTTTCAAATGTGCTTTTACAGCCTCTTCTACTGTGAAACCAATTCAGTGGTTTGAATGTATTTGACCCAAGGGGTATCTGCCCTGGCAGGAGATGGAGCTCTGTGGCTAGGGACATTAAAGAAAGGTGTTGTCACTCAGTGCCCTTGGGAGTCTCCCTTCCGATATAGGAATCCTGTGCACCTGGCTGATCGGCGTGAGGAGGCATCGACCTGTGTGACAGCCCACAGCAGGTGGGAAAGCTTTGAGTACCCTGCCCAAAACAGGTCATCTTTTCCCTCTGTACTGGAATGTTGAGTCCTTGCAGACAACTACGACTGTTGATATACTTCTGGTAATTTCTGTGCTCTAGAGAGTATGCAACAGCTTTTTGTAACTCCTTGCATTTCCTCTATCTTTTTTCCACAGAATCATTTAGAGTGTGTTAAAATGCACTAGAACTAGCAAATGACAGTATTTACTGATAGCATTACTTTTGAGTTATCCATTTTTCTTTACCAAGGTGTCAAAAATTAGTCTGTTGTAGCTCCTGCCCCTGATATTCCATTGACAATTTATAATGTTGTATTGTTATTTCTTTTCTTCCTCATTATTTTGAACATGATTCCTTACATGGGCCATTGCAATTTGAGTCTAAGTGCTGTGAAATAAAGGCATCCTGGTCAATGGGGCTTTTTGGTTTTTCTCAGCCGGGATTCAGAGCCCAGTGTAATGAGGTCTGTGGCAGACAAGGGAGAGGAGATTCAGGACTAACACTTAAAACTGAGACAAACATCTTCTTAACACATATGTGGGTATGCTTAAATGTGGAATATAAATGTTAGTAATCATGGACTTAAGCTAAAATCCCTAAACTATACCCCAAAAGGCAGAGGAGCCCATTCTGTTGTAAAACAAGAGCTTAGGGTTCTTGATGTGTGTTTGGATATATGTTACAATCTGTTTCTGTTCCGTCGAGACAGACACAAGGAACCACTGGTTGCTTCCTGCTTTCAGAAGAGTGAAGAAGGTCAAAACTTTGTCTGCCAGCTTTTAAATGTGACAAAATTATTTTGCTTTCTGTCTTCTTGCTGGATTTCTTAATTGCTTTTGCATGAATGCATTTGAAAAGGGAGGAGATGGAATATGTTAGCCTTAGCTGTATCTAGCTTCTTCAGGGATTCAGAAAAAAAGTATTATGGACTGTATAATTACTATATATGTTATATAAGACATCCAATACTGTGGTTTTCATCCAATCCCAAATAATGCTATCTGTGTTAGTAAATGACAATGCGGATTGATTTTATTAATGGTAATTGAGTAAAATACATAGCTTAACAGCAGCATAAGCTTAAATCCACAGTAGTCAGTAACACCTGAACCTCTCAGCATTATTTGTCATGATGGTTCCTGTCAAGTTCAATCTGGGTAGAAAAGGGAGTCTCCCTTTTCGTTTTGCTAGCAGTGTCTTGACCTTTCTCCCTTCTGTTGCCCAGGAGTGACAGGTGTCTGGAGCAGCAAAGCAATGGGACACTCAGCCTGTGCTTTGTGTCAGCTCATATTAATAAGCCTTAAAAATGACGTGTGGATTTGGTCTTCTCAGAAATGTGTTTATTCCCAATAATGCGTCCTGATTAATGGACAGTATAGGGATAGGCTGTTGAGTTGCTCTGCTTTCCCCTGTTTTGTTTTTTTTTATTTGTTTGTTTGTTTAGTGTTGTTGAATACGTAGGAAAATCTAGGAAATGTCAAGTTGTGGCTTTTGTAGTGGTGTTACTAGTCCTTGTTTGTCTGCTGCAGTCTGTGTTGGTGGACCCACGCCAGTTGTGAAAAAAGAGCTGCAGCAGCTTTCTCCACTTTATGCAGTGCTCATCTCCAAGGTGCCACTTCCCTCAGGAACTCCCAGTGCCTCCTGCTGTTTCATGGATGTTGCTGTATCTGTCACTGGGCCGTGCTTTCACCATTACTTGAATCCACAGCGGGGCTGTGCTTTAATCCAACCTGAACATGCACTGCCATTAAAAAGGGCAGTCTGGTCTTCATGTGTCCCCAGGGGTGTGTTCTTTCCTCTCTTCTTTGCCAAGGCATTAGTGTTTGCACAGCTGCAGGATGGGCTCTTTAAGGTTAGAATTCAGCCAGATGACCTTCCTGGTGTACACAGGAGACCTTGGACAAGAGAAAAGACCAACTCTTCTGACAGAGGTATAGACTTTTGTCAGACTTTACATGTTATTTTAGTAAGCTAAGATGGGAGCCTTTGCTTATGTGTATATGCAGAAAAGACAAAAATTTGGAGAGATGGAGCAAATGAAGGGGATGAATTGGTTTTCATGATATCCCCAGTAATCTCCATGGCATAACTGCTTGGGAACTTAAAACGAACCAATTTTTCCCTTTTGGGCTGTCAGGGTATCTTTTACTCAAAGACATTCCAAACACAGATCTGGGGAAGAGGAGGGAAGGAAGTTGAAAAGTGGTACTTGATCCCAAAGACATATCTGAACAAAACCCCATTTCCCTATGTCAGTCACATGTTGATGTGCTTAAAGAAGCTGTGATCTCTCAAAAACTGAGAATGCATCAGAGACTGTCATTTTAGCAAAATGCATGCACGATTACTGGATTTTATGGTGTGTGATTTGTGGGGTGTATGTATGTGGAAATCTTGAAGAATGTGTGTTAGGCCATCTGGGCAACAAGGAGGAGCTGGTTTGTGCTAAAATACAAGCTATTTCTGCAATGGAGGAGTGATAAAATGATAGCAGAGAAAGTTGTGGCAGACTTCATTTCTCTGGAAGCAGTAACTACTACTTTTTAAGCAGCCCCTGATTTATGCAGAGTTGAAATAAGAAGGTAGGAGCAGTAAATCTAGGGGAAGAAGCAGGAATGTTACCTAAAACCAGGATAGTGCTTCAAGGGATGCCAGACATGAGAGTTGCCATTATCTTCAAACTGACTGATACTGCTGAGAAAGGGTTGTAGGGACGGCACAAGAAGGAAAGTGGAACATTTTAAAATATGGATTAAAATTGGAAATCCTTATGTATTTGGCTTTTGGGAATGTAAAAAGTTACAAGTCAGCCTGGCAAACCTTCCTTTCTTGGACTTGATGAAGGAAGGGAAGTGTGTGTTGGTGGTCTGTGAAGGGTCTCTGTGGGGTTTGTAAAGACCAGATTGGTTGGGGGGAAGGGAGGTGGCATTTGAACAGGCACAAAGCTCTCCCTTTTAACTTACCTCCCTTCCTGAGGAGAACGCCTGCTGTCTCCTCAGCAGTGAAGTCTTTACCTTGTTTGCATTTTAAAAAGGATAATACACAGAATAAAGCAACTTTCAGCATGCTGATTTTGGCACCCAAATACAATGCTAGTACCTACATTGTTTCTAATGACTGAGGCTTATTTCTGCTCACTGTTAGGATAACCACGCTCACTGAGAACTACTCTTGAGCATGAAAGTCTGTCTGCCCAAAAGCTTGGTTTTAATTTTTTTATTTTGTAGTATGACTTTGTTCCCTGTAGAGCAGGTTGCTAGATCAGTAAATTATATGATATCCTGAGAGCTCTCTTCTTGAGAAACTCAGCACAATCCTGCCTGTCACTCTTCATGTAGCTGACTGCATCATAATGTGAGTATTGGTGACTGACTGGTTTCTTGGGTGGATGTTTTGGTTGTGTTGACTGATTCTGTCTTCCTGCATGTTTTACTGGTGTGTCAGTGGGGAATCATGTAATGAGAAGTTTCAGGTACTCCCTTTGCCCACATTGGTATCCATTTGAGATTCATTACTAAATTTGTTATTGCTTTCTTATGAAAATGCAAATCTGCACTTTGTTATTGCAGCTCCAAAGCAGCAATAAATTATACAAGTGCTGGGTACAATAAACTCCACTTGGGGTTGTGAGCTCATGGTTAAGTTTCTCATTTGTGAGGAAAGTTGCTGCTGCGTACATTTCTATAATATAAAGTCTAACAGTACTCCTACATCTGCTGTCACCTTAAAAATAATGAAGATAGATAAGATTTTAATTATCATATTTCTCCATTTGGAGATATAGCTGGAAGCCACTCTGGTGGACAGCAAATGTCTGCTCTCTTCTGTTTGAACAGAGGCACTTACTATTTAATTCTAATAAATGGGCACAAACAGATCTTCACCTGCCAGGCTTCACTTATTTCCCTCTCCCCCACTGGCATCAGTCACATAAACTCCTGTAGTGAGTATGCATCTCATTTCAAAAAGCAGTTTTGACAGATGGCTGCCTGCTTAACAGTATATGAAGAATATACGAGATCTTAAAAATGGCTATTGTATTGCATTTAAGTAGTTCCTGCTTCGATGCAAATATGAAATTGTCCTGGCCTTGTCTTGTGGAGTTTGGTACTGAGAGCAATCTTATGAGATAACACTGTAAAAAATGAAATTTAAAAAGTCTTATCTTTTGTCAACACTCACAGAACTGGTGTAAATTTTGTGGGTTGTACACTTTTCCCACTCCATGCCTGGCTCATCTAGCAGTGTCCCCAAAATCATGAAGTACCTGGTTTTGCCAGACTGTTCTAGGAAGTCCTGAAAAATAATTTGGAGCAATACCAGCATTGTTGAGGTGCTCACTTCTATATCCTCTGAGACTGATTGCAACTACATCAGAGAATTAGAGGTTTAAGGCATAGTCTTAGAAATGTATGTGTTGTTCTGTCACACTCACATGTTTTTTTTCCTTCCAAACCATAAAAGGCTTCCTTCTGAATTGAATGTGCATGTTTGTGTGTGCACCACCTGAAGGTGTCTTGCTTAGCCAGCTATAAAAATGTTTACTGTCTGCTGTAAAGCAGGAAGGTACCTTTATAAAAGTTGTCAGTCATAGCTGTTTCACCATGTTGGGGAAGAGGAGCAGGCAAAAAACCCAAACAAATTGTAGTAGTAATAGTACCAAAATTTTTTAAAAAACCTTACAGGTCTCTCTTTAGTGCTTCAAACAGCTGGAAGTCCAGCACAGTTCCACCTGAGAATTAATAGCTCAGCATATTCAGTGATTAGTGAATTTCAGCTTTTTCCTGAAAAACATTTTGAATTGAATCCCTTGGGTGCATATGTCTCTTTGTATCCTTGTTGTATTTCTCAAAGAGGAGCTATCTCTATGTTTGCATTACTCTTGCTTAAACCTGCTCCCAAACAATTTTGAAATCCTCACTGTATGTACGATGGGAGACTATAGCTGCAGTGTGTCAGACTTGGTAATTCCCAGCATTCCTCGTCTTTAAAAGAAATCGGTTGCTAATGAAAATTTAAAAGGAGTAGAGTAGAACAAGCATATTGCAATTAATATTTTCAGTATTTCAATTTGTGGTGGTCATTTCCCAAAATCTGAAACAAGAATTATTTATTGAATTTTATTATATGAATAAAGCCTTTAAAATCATATCTGTAGGCTTAGGAAAGTTAATCTGATACAGCTAAATGAATCGCCTCTGTAGTATGAGTATAAAGTGTTCCTACTTGGAGTTGCTGAAAAGAAAGTTAAAAAATTCAGCCATCTCACTGTTTTCTTTTTTGCTAGAATGACAACTTTTTGCAGGAACAAATCATTTGTGGTCATTTCTCTGTTGTACTGACACCTGCTTTAAATAGTAACATAAAGTTTAAGGTAAACTACTGACATAAAGGTCAAGAAGCGCTTGAAGATACTGCATTTTGTTTTTTTCCAGGAAATATGAATGTTTTTGAGATGATACTGATGTAATGGTGGAAGACAGTTTTGTCAAAATGCCATCTTGTTGGTAGATACCAGGAAACTGCTGTTCGGTACCATTTGTTTTCTGTAGTCACTTAAATTAGGAGGGAAATACCGTACTTACTGTTTGGGGAAGAATTGGGGCAGTTTCCTACATTTTTCTGTGCACTGGTGACACGTTATCTCTCAAGGCTATTTGCCTGTCTTTCTAACCTATTTTTGGACATGTGCTTAAACCCATAAAGAATACAAAAGCCTAATCCACCTGAACATAGAAAGATCTGATTCCATAGTGTTCCAGTGCACTAAATAATTTAATCAATAATACCCCAAACTGACATCCTGAAGGATGACAGATTGTCCTCAGGGTGACACAAGATGTACTGTGTGTGCATTTTTGGTGAGAATGAGTCTCTCTAGTGCCCAGGGCAGGGGGTCTTAGGAAGAGCAGGAAACTCGAAGAAGATGCCATTCCAGCTAAACCCAACAAGAAGGCAATGAGCCCTACAGGTTCATTGTGATACCTGTGAAGTCTCTACGTGTGACCACTGGTCAGGATTAGGAGGATCTCTAAACTTCTGTAGGGTGTTTTCTAGGGGGTCATGGCTTTTATAATTGTCACATAGGTTATGAATACAATTTGGAAGTGTAGCTTGTGCATCATTAGTGTTGGTGTACACGTCAGTCTTTCCTATATGAAGGAAAGGGAGCCTTGTGCTGCAGTTGTTTGTCCTTTAAAGTTATTCCTGCTGGCCTGCCACAGGTGATCATTTTTCTTCACAATATTTATGTATTTTCTCATCTAGGCTTGCCTGAAGTGATTCTACTTGTGTTACTTGCTCTTTCTCTCAGAACTTGTTACAAACATAAGTACTTACATGGTGTCTTGTATCATTTCTTTCTGTAAAATGTGAGCTTTGAAGATGTAAAAGTGAGTCTTCGTATTCCGCTTTACTCTTCTATTGCAGTGTCACTGCAGAATTGAGAGGTTAGAGTGAAGTCCTGATTCTTTATTGGATTTGGATATAATCTGTTTGGACCTGAAGGCAGATTTGCAAACTGCCAGCTGACTGGAGCAGGCCCTTGCTTTAGCAGCCACTTCATAAACTAAAAAAGGGGAAGATTAACACTCATGTTTAAAGAAAATAAAAGAAAATCAGAAAAATCTGTATTTTCAGCTATTTGAAAAGATAAAATGCAGTAAAATTATTCTTATAGCTTATCAACAGAAATATAGAAAAATTGTTTTATTAAATAGCTTGTAAATTATATATATATACACAGTTCTCTTTTTCCTTAATATATGATTTATGGCATGACTTTCCAATAGAGATGTGTGGTGTGTAAAACAATATATATACTGAAGTTTTGATTTGAACCTGAATAACCTATATTAAGGTTGATCATGTGTGGGTATTAAAATAGTTTACAGTAAGTAGTAATCAATCATAATAAATGACATATGTTGATACCAAGTTGTAACTCTGCTCAGTGCCCACAGCACTGTTCTGATTTGAAGTAACCCATTGCAGTTAAATTGAGCACATACACACAATGGGCTACATTTAATTGCCTGGTAGGTTACTGTTTGGTTTCATGGTACCACACAAGGCCAGAGTACTGGAGTCTTCAAAAAAAATGAGGTGTCCAAAGTTTCGGCTCTTTGTCTGTCAGACATAGTGAGGTGAAGTGTAGAAGACCTTTAGAGAAAAGATTGAGAGAAAAAAACACTTTAAATCACTCCAGGGAGAGCTTCAGGAGAGCAGAACCCAAATCAGTGCTTCTCTATTTTCAAAGCAACATATGCAGGCATAGCTGCATGACTCTCATTAAGTTCTTCTGAATCGTGCAGCTAAAGCCCCATGCAACGTTTTGAAAATGTAGGAAATAAAAATGGTCTTAAACCAGACATCTGGGCTTCTATCCAGTTTTCTGGTGATAACGTCTGAAGCATGCCATTAATAAAGCATCATCCATGGACTAAATTATTCAACTATAGTACTCTTTGCATAAGGCTTATAAGTCAGCTTTACTTAAAAAACAAAGCAAAAAAAGCCAAAAGCTCCTGTTCACTCTTCACTCTCAACAGCAGCTACTGCTAACCACAAGGCCCTTCTCCTTTTTAAGTATTTTAACATTTTTTCCCTTTTTGCTTTTCAAATTTTTTTTTTTTTTTTTACTTTTTCTCAAGAATTCTCACAGGGTACCCATCTGAATGTTCAGATCCTAATTTTTGTAGAAGAGAGGAAGTTCTTTCTCTTTGCTGGTTCTTTTATCTCAGATGAATTTCTATGCAGTCCAGGTGCCAGGTGCCAGGATTGGAAAAACCCACACTTTTTCAGAGGTGCAAACCCTGCTGTTTCCCTGTCTTTTGTATTTTGATGCTGACAGGAAGGTAATAATCTTAGTAACACTTTTTAGAACCTTCTAATCTTAGTATTAAAAAAAGTCTTAATGCTGAGGATGGTGATCTAATTAACTACTTCTACAGATAAAGGTGCTCATGAGCAAGGTTTGCGTTTGCCTTCAAATGCCAACAACTAAGCTGTGTAGCTGAGAGGTTATTTTAAGATTTACATAAATGTAAGTAACTTGATCATATTTCTAAATTGTAGTGTCAACTATTGTATCATTTTGTAAGTGCTATCAGTTTGCCAAAGGTTTTGTTTTATCTTAACCTGATATAAAGTGTGGGAGGAATTACTAAAAATGTAATTGTGAAAAGGTGAGCTACTCGCTTGGCTGTGATACAACTGTCTTTGGTGGCCTTTTGGAACAATGGAATCTTTGTAATTTGTTTGTGTGATCTCTTTTATGTTGATGGTAAAGCATGCAGAGCAGGCTAAGGGGAATACGTCTGTAATGACTATGGCAAGTAGGAGACCTTTCAGTCATGAGAAATAGCTTGCAATATGGCTTTGTGATGTACTTTTGTGTGCTGTTTTTTTTAAATTAGCCAAGGTATCAATTGCTTTGTGGCAATGGATTTACTTCATGGTATATGGTTCTGCTTTATAAAACATTGAAATTGTTTTCTATAATTCTAAATCTAGTACTTTGTTGAGAAGGACCTTGAAAAGTTTGAAAATTTCCATACAAATGGAAAACAACATTTCTGTGAATTGTGTGTTGCATCTCATATGAGAGATCTTAACACTGAGTGCAGTTAAAACCTGTAACTACCAATATTCTCTTTCCTCTTCTGTTGTTCTTTGGGGAAAATCTGATACAGCAGTTTTGAGTATAGTGTCTTTTTAAATATGTTTTAACCTGCAGGTTTATCCATGAGAATGAATGGGAGTTGATGTGACATGTGCCATACCGTCAACTTACCATAGCAAGTGAATGCTCTTTATTTGCTGTACAGGTGCTTTACTCTTCATTTTTACAATCGTGGGCTACTCAGAGTTCCCAGTGCTCAAAAGGAGTCATACAAACTGATTTCTTCAGAAAAGCACCCTGTTCTATGAAAAAATCACCCAAAAGTAGACTTGGCAATTTCTCACTTCTGGTTGCACCCTCCCTTACATCTCTGGCTGCATCTCTTAACAACAGGAAGGGAAAAGCTTGTATGAGGTTCCACAGAATCTAAGTACGTGTTTTCTTGCCTGTGGTCTGTTTCTTGGTATCTGAACTCCAAGTCTGGAAACATGTAAAACTATTGCACTGCACTTCTGGGGGCAGCCCAAAACTTTTGACTGAGTTTTAGGTGGGTTCAACACACTGGGCTCAAGTGCAAGTCTTTACATGGAGCAGAAGATAGTGCAGCAGTTGATAGTGCAGTGGTTTATTCCTACCTGGCTAGGAAGGGAGAGGAACATTGTAAACAGGACATCAGTGAGTCAAAGTTGAGGATTGCCTCTCCACAAATTTCAGCATGTCAAAAAGCTGGTTAACTGACAATAGCAAACACTTTGGTGTAACAACAGATTTTTGTCAACTCTATCTAGAAAATAGGGCTGGCAACCAATATATATGAAACAGAGTGGTATCCCAGATCTTTTTGGGATGGGGGCGGGAAATATTTTTGCTAAACAGTGGTGCTAAGAGGTAAGAGAAGTAGTGTTTTCATCTAAACATAAGAAAGATTATCCAGTGGCAAAAGCATTTAAGCTATTAAATGCTTTTCACTACATATGGCTCACAACTAGTCTGAGAACTGTCACCCTCAACATATGCAGTCCTTTAAATCGTGTTAGTAGGCTTAGTACCCTCAAATATCCTCTTACCTTGCGCTATACCCACAACACGAGACCTCCCCAATGCTACAAACACAAACCTCATTCTTTCCAGCCCTTTCAAGTTTTGTAAAGAAACTCCACACAGTTGACCTACTTAGACAAAGCACAAAGGGACATAAGACAGTCAACCTACTACTATTCCTCCAGGTGCTGACACTGGGCAGTGTGGACACAAGCCAGTCGCTCTCTGTGAGACTGCTAGTCAGCCCTCTGGAAGAGCTGAAAAACACAGCATAGCTATTGCTTCCTCAAAAGACACCAGAGACCCATCTAGAATTGAACAAAGCAAGCCAGCCTTGTATTGCATGGGGCTCTCCCAGCCTCCAGTCTCTCAGGAGCATTTTCTCAGAAAGAGTCATATTAACTCTATTTAAAGTATCACAACAGACTTGATGTTTCATTTAAGATTGTCTTCCATACTGCAGCACAACAATCAACTCCATTTTAAATGCAGGTTTCAGATCTATGGAACAAACTATCTGGGCTATCATTTCACTTTAAATCAGGCTTAGAGCATTCACAGAACATTTGGAACCAATTTAAGTGGATTTACAATCACATCGCAGTTAAACCACTGTAACTTCCTTGTGTGGACAAGCCTGTATGGCAGGCAAGGGAACATTTGTTTATAGTTTGGATGACTATATGAGGGGAAAGAGGATGTCAGAAATAGGCCTCACTTCACTGTTTGGGGATTTTAGCTCTGCAAGTTGAAAGGTGGGGGAAAAAGCTTGTTATTATACTTGCACTACTCAAATATTAAATGCAAATTTAAACCACTTTACCATGGGTTCTGTCTCAGTCACTCAATTTTAACAATAGAGAATTACCACTACATGCAGCCACATCCAACCACTTGTCTAGAAATACATCCCGAATTTACATGTCAGACTCTCTACCCTTAGTAAACAACATGTTTTTCAGGTAAATTATAATGAATGTTTTTAACCCAAAACTTTTCTTTTCACCTTGCTTAATCCCCAGAAATAGTAACCAATCCATTTTCACTGCTGTAGTGTTAACTCTTTGGATTATTTTAAGATGGCAAGTGGTTACTTGGCATTAGTGATCTTGTCATTCAGAAGTTGACGTTCAAAGTTGAGGTTTTATTCCCCTGAAAATAACTCACTGAGGAAAAGCCCCAACCTCAGAGCCACGGTGTGACACTGTCAATTCCTGGGCTGCACGGGGCTGGAAGGCCTTTGCAAGGTGCTGACATACAAATGTTTGGTCCTTGGTGCCTTCCGTCATTCCTGGGGAGTTATCCTCTGTCTTATTTGTCTTACTGTTATCAGGTTCTAGTATGAACACATGTTCTTTTTTCATACTGCAGTGTCCTAAGTGAATACTACTGAATGTTTTCCTCTTGAGGGAAAGAGGATTTGACAGGTTAGGAAATACTTCCTAATGTAAAGGCTACAGCAGCTTGGGTGTAATCATCTGAATTACCTCACAATCAACATGCCCTCTTTAGGGTCAAAATATTTTTTGTGCTTCTGAAACAGAGAAAAATTATTTCAACTTCCAGGTGAAATAACCACCCTGCCCCCAGAAGTGCAGTGCAATAGTTTTACATGTTTCCACACTTCAAGTTCAGATATCAAGAAGCAGACCACAGCAAGAGAACATGTACTTAGATTCTATAGAAGCTAATACAAGCTCTTCCCTTCTGTCCTATGTTAAAGATGCAGCCAGAGATGTAAGGGAGGGTGCAACCAGAAGTGAGAAATTGCCAAGTCTACTTTTGGGTGATTTTTTCATAGAACAGGGTGCTTTTCTGAAGAAATCAGTTTGTATGACTCCTTTTGAGCACTGGGAACTCTGAGTAGCCCACGATTGTAAAAATGAAGAGTAAAGCACCTGTACAGCAAATAAAGAGCATTCATTTGCTATGGCAGGTTCATGGTATGGCACATGTTACATCAACTCCCATTCATTCTCATGGATAAACCTGCAGGTTAAATCATATTTAAAACAAGACAGTATTGCAGGACATTTACAGGGATTAAGAGGAAACAAGAAAGTCACAAAGGAGTAGAATTGTTAAGGTTACTGCTTAGGCAAGGCACAGGAGACTTGGAAAATCCACAGAGCTGTGGATTTGCAGTACCTAGAGACTGTGTGGTTCATACTCTTTCCTAGGGCTTAAATGCATGCGCGTGCTTTTAAAAATAGGCACCCGTGTGGGATTGTTTGAATGGGTATGACTGTCTTGATGCTCTTATGCCAAGTTAGTATTTGCAGTTCTTGGTGGAAATGAGATGCTCCTTCAGGGAGCTGAGCCTTTTCCCAGTAACCAAGATTTTAGGAGCACTGATACATGCTTCCGAGGAAAGATTCTGTATTGCTTATGACCTGAACAGAAGTTTCCCCATACAGCTGATTACACCTATTTTCCAGTTGCCTTCCATTTACATAAAGTGCTGTGAGGGTGTTTTTGCTGTTGGGGTTCTTTTTGATTTTTTTTAAACATCGTATTGTTTCTCTGCTCATCTGTTGAATGGCTACATTTCACACCTCTGGGAGAGCTACTTTTCTGAAGATGTACTCTATGCCTCCCTAGAATCAAGGGAGAAGGCAAGAAGGGGGAAACCATAGCAATGATTTAGTTGGCCAAGTTTTTGCATAGTACGTGGTTTCCATACAGAAGAATGTCTTTTGGAGTCTCTGCTGTGTTCTGAAGAGTTCACTGTCCCAAGAATTCACTAAGGGATATAAATGTACATTTCCCCTGCATTTAATTCATCTGGCTTGGAAATTTAACACATCTATTTATTCCTTCTTGTACTCTTCAGATGCTTTTATGTACCTGAATCTAGTTGTGAAGCACAGCTGCTGTTGGAGCAGTAGAAGGGATGTGTACTGTAACTAGATCATGGGAATCATGGTATGGGTGCTTTCTGTACACATGTCCCTGCCTCCCATTTTCTGCAGTATTAGAAGCTAGCAGCACTTGTTTTCTTACTCTAGTTAGTTTGTAGAAATTCTACTTGGGTAATAAATTTGTTTGGTGTCCAAAATAGTTTTGGGGTCTCGTACAAATAGTGTTTTGTGGTTTAGACATATTTGCTAATTTTTAAGTAAGCTTGTAGCTGGTCTTTCATCATAAGGGTTTGTTTGTTTGTTTGTTTTTGTGTGTAAAAGATGTCAAATGCATCTTCATTCCTAGAGTTGCTCCTTAGAGAATTGCCAAAGTCCAAACCTCATTTGTAGAATTCATTCCTGTGAGTGTCATCTCCAATTTTCATTGTGTGTAGTCTTATTGTGGTTTTTGAGTAACTTGTTAGAAAGCAGAGGTGTATCCCTGGCCTATGTTTGGGGACCATTTGGTGGTCATTTGTCTCAAAGAGTTCACCCAGCAAGGAGGTGATGGTGCAAATTGATTCTCTCTGGTTAACAGTTTGCAAAATGCTATGAAACTAAGAACTGGTTTGCAGCAAACAAAATCAGTCTGCCATAGTCTCTCCTGTATTACCCAGTCTTTGTAGGAGAGATGTTCATAAAAAGAAGTCTTTTTTGCATGCTTCATGTCATGAGTGTGCAATAGCTTCCTAAAGCCATGTAATGACATCTTAGACTTGATTTGGGAATCATGTGAATGCTTTGTTCCTGTGTGTGAGCTTATAGGTTTTACTTCTTAAAGGTGTTTTTCCTAGCTAGAAAAACTTTGGTTTTCTTTGTACACAGCTCTATCAGAAAGTACAGCAAATGCTTTAAAGACACCCCAAGAATTTCTTTGTACATACTGCAGGAAAAGCAAGCTAATCGTTTTCCTAAAGAAGTTTAAACCTATTTCTGTAGTGAGAAATACATCAATAGGTAATTTACCAGTGAAGTGATGGCACATGTTTACAATATGCTGTGTATTTTGGCAAAAGATGTTTAGGACTCAATTCTTTTAGCTTTTGCCAGCACCTAAAGCAATAAATGTCAACTTCAGTTACCAATATTATATGTATTTTCTACATGAGAGGAGAGGTAAGAAGAGCAGGGGAGAGATTTTTTTTTTGTTCTAGTTTTGAAGCTTAAGGGAAGGGGTAGCATGTTTAAAAGCAGCTGTGTACAACATAAAATGCTAGGTCCTGCCTGTTACTGGATTGTCCCATTCACCAAGAAAATGGATGCATTAATAAAAATGCAATGAAAGTACTGGGGAGCTTTTCAGATTGCATTGTGTCCTGGTGGTTTTGGGCTAGAGTATTGTCTCTGTGCTGAAATGCTAATAGGGTTGTGGGTAATGAGAAACATGGGCTGCTCCTGGGATTACCCCTGTAAGGGTTTAGTCTTGTCAGTATGACAGAAGATGAGCTGCGGTTTCCATAGTGGTCAGGCTTTTCTGTTGCTAATTCTGCTATTTTCCTTGGGTTCCAAGCTGTCAGGAAACTTCATATAAACTTCCTGGATGAAAGTAGCTTAATTCAAGGTCTTACAGAGACTGAATTTTATTTCATAGGGAGGAAGGGGGGAAAAACAGACTTGCAAGGGAAACCTGGCCCTTCACGTAGCCATAACAGGGAATCCTAGGGGGACTGCAGTTCCAGACCTGAAATGACCTTGCTACAGAACTGCTCCTATTACACTTAATTCAGCAGCTCTGCAGAAGGATTCCTTTATGTGGTGACAAGAAAAGCAAAGTCTGTGAACCTGCATTTATAACTGTAACATAAGGGACTTCTGCAAATAAAAGTAAGAAGGGAAAGAATTCAAGTGAAATGTCCTATAAAATAGGAGCTGAATAGTAACAGTCAGGGTCTTGGTCACTCTCTGTTTTATTCAGTCAGTACTGGGATTGCATCTCATCCTTGGAAATTTTAAAATAATTTTGATTGCCTAACACACTGCATAAGTTCATATCCAGGAAATAAGAATGCACAACTATATTTTAACTACAATAAATGAATATTAATTTCCTTATTACTTTCTATCCTATTGCTAATTGTGTCATATGCAGGTATAAATGAATGCATTTGGGTGTGGATTGGTAACTCTATTAAGCTGTATATAGGTTAAACAGAAACTGACAGCTACACAGTGCTATGAAATGAAAGAAACTAGGAACAAAAGTAGTACCATTTTCTGAATGAATTATACCATTCTGTGCATTTCTTTCTCTAATTCAATACCTATCCTGCTCCTTTCTGATACCCTTTACTCCTAAAGGGTTAATGCTTCTACATTCATAAAAATCTTTACTACATTTCCACTTTCCTCTTGCCAAATATACAGAATGTATGGGAGTGGGGGCATGTGTTGCGTTTTCTGTGCTTATTTCTAGGACTAAATTAGTGTTATAGCTCCTGGTCTCTTTCTGTTCTTTCTTTGGTCTAAGAGATGTGGAAATATTTTGTTGCTACATTCTGTGGTGACATGTTTTATTCCGGTTGCACTGAGCCCCAGTGCACATCCCAGATGTGAAGAGTGTTGGTGTATTTAGCCTCTCGTCTGACTCATGGCATTATCAGACTTCACTCACAGAGTGCTGTATGTTTTGCTGGCTTTACTTCTGCTTCTGATCCAGTAGCAGATTGGTTGATGGTTTTCATAGCTGTTTCTGTGCTTTCTTTCCATTGCCCTTACTTTGGTTGTAGTCATAACATGTTTTCTTCCACAATTCACTATTCTTCTATTTCAAATACTACTTTTCTTTCTATTGGACATACATATTCCTAGTGGACTCTTAGTCCTTAGCAGAATTCCAGGTGGATAACTTACCTGAAACTGTTGACATTTTCTCATCTGTCAATGTAAATAGTTAAACTTCTTTCTTTCGTTTGTTTATTTCAGCATTAGAAAACAAATCAGGAATAACAAATCCAAAGCACTTTGATTACATTATTGATGATTAAAGGTACCACATAGCTTCAGAAAAGCCAGCAGATCATTTAAAACTGTATAGCAGCATGTCCTTATCTTGTGTGTGTGATATGTATGTTCACAGTTGTGAAACTTGTATCAAGACCAGTCTGTCATGATAATGTGCTGAGGAGATACCATAAGCTATTAATAGTCATACTGAACTCCTCAGTTCTGCAGTGATGTGCTAGTACTCAAGGGCAGTTAAAGAAGTTGATAAGGTAAATCCAAGAGGCAAAAAACCCACCAAAAAAGCCCCCCAAAGACACATTAATGTGCCTAAATTGACTCCAACCCTGTAGTCGCTGCTGCTGTGTGCATAAGGATGATGTCCCTGTCAGTGGGAACCTTTCTTTGCAGCTCTTTGCTTTGTGAAGGAAGGCTGATGGCAGTGGGAGTCCATTGCATGGCTCTTTCCATTGCTCCATTGCAGACAGTGTGGCCTGGTGTGATGTTCCCAGCTTGCCAACCAAGCAGCTGAGCCCTCCTCACTCCCCAAGCTGGGGATGGGAGGACGATGTGGACAACAAGCTCCTGCCTTGTTTCCTCTCAGCCTGACTCCCAGCCCGAGCAGGACACCCTGGTTACTTTGTAGGATAATGGTTGGCAATTCCCAGCATCATCAGTCCTGGTAGTTTTGCTCTAGCTGTGGGCTTAGACCCCTTTGGCCATGCAGATATGCTCAAACTCTGTATCGTGGTAGGGCTTGACTGAACCATGTTGGGTTTTAATTTGTTTTTTGACAAGTCACTGTGTGAGCCCTGTTACTTCAAGGGTGTCCCATGTAGAAGTATGGAAATCCTAGTGTAGCAGTGTCAGCTTCCTTCAGAGTACTTAAGGAAAGATGAAGGATAAACTCAGAATAGAGTTGTCTATATTTGTAAAAGGGAAAATGTTCTGAAGAATTGCTAAGTCTAACCACATCTTTTGACGAATACATCTGCCTTTTGGCAGGGCAGGCCATCTCTAGTCATATTATTATAAGCTTGCTTCTGCAGCAGTTAGTGTGCTAGACAAATATTAAGTCCCTGGAATACTTCACACCAAAAGAGATGGAGAAATAGCCTTCCTTTTCTCTATGTGATTTCATAAGATTAAGAAAGTTATATTACAGCTCTGTAAAATGTGCTCTAATGGGCTGTGTCTTCATTTTACTAGTGACATAAACATGAACAGGATAATTTAGCACACTCATTAGATGTTCATGTAACTCCAGGAACAAAAAGAAAGACAGTAAACCCAACAAAAGGTGTTGGCATGGCCTGCTATGTTTTAAGTACATTTATTAGTGTATTTGGGGCCAAATGCTGCTGGAAGAGGCAATCTTTTTGGGTCTTAGTGGTAAGGTCTTTTGATGTATGCAGCATTGTCATCTGCAGGTGTGGTATCTTTCCACAATGCTCAAAAGTCCTAGGGTGAACAGCATAATTGTTCTCTAGTGGGAACCACGGAGGAAAAAAACCAGATCTTTGCTAATTCTTACTTTATTTTCAAGTCTTCAGAAATATTCTGAGGACTGAAGTGGAAAGAATTGTGAGTCTAAGAGTGAGGTGAGGCTCCTTTTGCCCTCTCCCCTTTCCATTCTGCTCTATGCCTGCCTCTCCTGTTGAATATTTACCTGTGCTTTGCAGGGAAGGATGTTAACAGCTGATCAAGTAGAGCGGAGGTGCACAAAAACAATTTTTATATGGAAGGAGTAAAATTTTCTGCCTATGCCACAGTGAAAAATGTGAAAAATGAAGCTGATAAAATCTGTGCTCTTTAGTATGCTGAAATATAAACTATATGAAGTCAGGAAGGAAATAAATGGAATAGGAGAAATAACAGCTGTTCAGGCTTATTTAATAAATTAGTGTTTAAAGCCAGGAAATCTCTATTGTAGTGGTTGCTCTAGTGTCTATATGACAAAGTGTTGCAGTCAATGCATAGGGTTTTTTTAATGAGACAAAAGCAGTGTGAAACTTGGAAAATAATTGTTAACACTGGCAAAGAAAACTGGAGATGATTTTTAACCTTGAATAGGCACTTGTTTGGAGTGCACAGGCCTAGAGGAAATGCTTTTCAGTTGTAAAATATCGATCTGTTTTGAGCAAAGAATTAATAAACACTGAGGGGAATAAAGGGAGCAAGGGAAATATTCCTCACCAAATGAAGTGAGTCTCGGACAGCCATGCCTATCCTGTCAAATGTTATTACCAACACACTTTGCCTACATTAGAAAGTTGGTGCTGTACATTCTCTAATGAAGGGATTATTTTAAGGCTGTGAGCATTTGGATAGGAATAAGAGGCTGGTGTTGAGAGAGACATTTGTAATGAGAGATCTTAAATCAGGATACATTATTAATGAACTACACAGGAGACACACAAACCTGCTTTATTGGGCTAACTGTAAATAAGCCTATTTGGTAAGAACATGCAAAACATGTGTGTGCTGAGAGAGGGTATTTTGAGAATTTAACTAATTTCTGGATAGTAAAGGCATCCAGTCTGGCTATAATTGGTGCCTGTGGCAGTTGTTGATACCCTGACTACATTAGCTTTCTGTGCCCTTTAGCAGAATTGGGAAAACATTTCTAGTACTCGTTAAGCTGTCTATTATCAAGCCTTCATAAATATACACATTTAGAATAGAGATGATTTGCTATCCCAGTGCCTTAGAGCGCTTAAATAAATCAGTTCCTACTATTTCAGGCATTAATTTTGCAGTAATTATGCATGAAGCAATAATGCAATTAAAATTGCCTTCCAGCTTGCTCGAGTGGGAATATTTTTTGAAAATAATACTTGATCTTTTCTCAAAATACACTCTAGAGCAGGTGGATGTGCTGTGTAGCTCAAAACAGCAGTGTGGGACTGTTTTACCTTGAGATCCTCAGTTTGCCCGCAGCTGAAGTCAATATTAACCAAGTATTACCATCTGTTGGCTTTTGCTGACCTCTGGTTTATTCCCCTCTCCCCTTTCTCTAGTGGCAAAGTGCCCACATCACAGCTGGCATCGAGTGCTTCAGCAGTGGGGTTTCTTATTTAAAGAATGCAACCAGTCTTCAGAGCAGGAAACATGGGCTAGCTTTCCGTTTGCAACATTCCAGTTTCTTTTTGCATTGTACCTACTGGTTTCACGTCTTTGCAATATCTGCTGTAATAAAGCACAGCAATGTATCAGCCCAGATTTCAGCCTTAGGTTTGAATCTCTTTACATTTAAATTGGACCTCTTGTTTCTTGGGAGAAAAGTATATATTTTGTAGTTGAGTTACAAATAAGCTTTTCCAGCTTTTTGGCAGCTAGGTAATAGTTAAAGTGAAAAGATTTCTTTTTTTCCAGCCAGAAAAGAGGTTTAATAACTGTGAGTCCATTTGTTCATAGCAATACTGGAGCTGAGCCCTGCAAACCCCTGGAGCTTGGCAAGCCAGGCAGACTTGGCAAGTTTTCCTACCAGCTTAGTGAGTCTGAGTCAAGCATGGCTTGTTGCAACTTCAAATATATTTAGTACGTTTTGTTAACATGAACGTTAAGGTGGAGGGTTTGGTTTTCGTTTTCATTTGCTAACCTTAAGGTATCCCATGCTCTGTCTGCAAACAGCTGGTCCTTAAACCATGCGTGGCAGTTCATGGCTTGTGTTAAATTCAAAATAAATGTGTGTTTCATGCAGAGTATCTGATTTACTCTTGACATGAAGATATTGAGGAAGTGTGAGACAGTCTCCCACAGTCTTTCAGTCAGTTTGGTAGTGTGAATCTGTGGAGAAAACAAGCATAGCCCCGTTACTTCTGAGAGCATCCTAACAGTGATAACTTCTGCCCTCTGTTTGGAGCCTGTCGTGCACAAAGTCTTGTGTAAGTGTTGGAAATGCTCACTTCTGATTTTTACCTGTGTGGATGCTGCTGAAAGAAAAAGAGTTCAAATTGGACTTCTGGATTGGCTGGACACCGAACTTTCTAAATATTACTTCTTGCCTATCCAAATTATATCAGCCTTTGAAATAGGGAGAAAACTTTTCTATAGAAGAAAATTCTTTCAATGTTGAAAGAGGCAGTGGAAGACTCAAGACAGTGACAGCTAATACCTATTTACTCAGTCAGACACAGCTGTCTCAGTATCCTATATTGATTCATTCATCCCAACGTGGTGTTAGCAGGGTGGTCACTGAATTCTGCACTGTGCAGTTGTGGCAGGGCAGTACATCTTGAGTAGAAAGAGTTTTGCTGTTCAGAGCTGCTTTTCACTCGTACTTTGACTGTCTGCTGCTCTGTAAGGCATCCTAACGGCCCTGCTCTTCCCAAGTTTTATGTGATTCTGTCATCATTACTGCTAATGTTTTTATTGGGAAATGTGAATCTAAGAATCTAAGATATTAGGTTTGCCTGGTTTAGGGCTCGTCTTCTAGCCATGGGCTAGCTACAGAAAGCCTGGCTACTTTGTTTTACCCTCTTGATGGATAATCAGCTATGTCTGTCGCTGGAGGACTGGCTGTGGGAAGCTATGGTTTCAGAAAGCAGTTGTTTCCTAAGCAGCACGAGCCAATGTTATAAAAAACCTCATCATTTGCTACCAAACCTTTGAAGTTTGCTTTGCACAGTGGGATCTAGAAGACTGAGCAGAGCACAGTCAGGTTGCCAACTAAGCCAGACAGATTTCTGATTTGTGAGCTATTTATTGTTTCTAGAATTGCTGCCCTCATTCATCATTGCAATTAATTGCAACAGCCCTGGAGATGATAAATGCCTAGATCATTATTGCTAAATATTTGGGAGCATGCTTTTTTAAAAGCTGGAATTCTTCTAGAAGAAACCCTCGAGTTCCTAACTTGAACACCCCAAATAAACTGCGGTTTCTTTTTGAGACCTCAGGCTTTGTACCAAAGAGGTTTCATATGTTTCTTTTGAAGGGCTGATGGGTAGACCTGGCTGGAACACTGCAAGGGTGAGAGTGTGAGTGGCCAGTGTGCTGCTTTGGACCATTAATTGTGTCCTTAGAGTGAGATTTAGAGAGTATTCCTTCAAGGTGTCAATGCAATAGAACTGATGATAGAAAGCTGGGATGTAGGGTGTGTCTTCTGTCTTTTTTCTGGACAGAGCTGGTGAGGTGAATGCTTAAAGGCTCTTTTAATTGAATGTGTGTCTGGCAATGGGAAAGAAAGAGGCACTTTTTTAGGAAACCTAAGAAATATTTTGCAGTTTATACTAGGCTGTTGCATTTCAGCTAAGTGTTAAAGGAATGAAGCTGTTGGCCCTTAAGGAAGCTTATAAGGACACTTGTAAACTACAGGCTGCAAGAAGGGCAGGAGGTATTGAAAAGTGCCAACTTCAGAGTAATATAATGATAAATAAATAGAAACTTGCTTCTCGAAAGAGCAGCCAATGGTTTAAAAAATCACAGGAAGTAATTTTAAATAGATGACCAACTGTGCAAAGCACAGATGAGTTGGAATCAGTGTCACTGTTTCTTACTTGAACAATGCGAGTTCATTAGAACTGATGATTCATTTCAAACAAGAATGGTGATATAATAGCTGTAAGAAGTAGAGAAATAAGAGTTCAGCTAACCTGGCCTCTGGTTTGTGAACAGTGGTGGTTCTCTGGCAGACTCATCTGGTCTCCAGCTTTCCTTCTGTGATTTGTTTTTCAAATTGCCTTTTGCGTCCACAGTATCATCTGGGAGACATTTCCATAGGTCAGCCGTGTACTGTGTGAAAAGGTTTCACTTTTTCCTTTTGTTTCGTGTCTTGCAGCAGTGCCTATTTGAAGAGCTATTTGTCATTCTTTCCAATCTTGTAAATACTTCAATATTCCATGAAGTTGCCTCTGTCCCATGTGAGATTCCTGGTCTGTTTAGATATTACATCTGTGAAAACAGTGATAGGTCTTGATGCAGTCTCATTTTCTTCTTAGATTTTTCCCCCTCCTATTATTTTTTATTCATTTTGGGTGGGAGCAGGGAAGAGATCAGATGATGTACAGCTAACTGCTTGTTATCTGAGGTGTTCTGCTGGGCCACTAAACTGCACAAGTGAACCAGAGAATAAATGATTCTGGTAGGAGAGTGCCCAATGTGTGACAGAATGGTGTCAGAAAAGATACCTAGCACTAAGTGCCAAGGGCTATCAGGGAAGGGAATGGGCATGGTTATCACTTGACTGGTCTGCAATACATGGTGCATCCAGTGCAACGTGGACTTGTAAAGCAAAGGCAACACAAAATATGTTGAAGCAGAGTGGTTAGAGAGAGTGTTCTCACACACAATATTGAACTATTTTTGAACAAAGTAACGTGTACTCTGGAAAAGGACTGTAGCCAGAAATTCTCAGAAATCTTTTGTTATCTAATAAGTGCAATGATTTCACATGTAAACTGTTTCAGGATGCCCTTAAACTCCTGTTGTTCTTCCAGTTTCTAATTTACTTGGAAAATGATAATTCTTTGCCTTCTTTATTATATTGTTTCCTAAGCTTCTTTCAATGTCCACCAAGAAACTTTGTTCCAACCCAGTACAGCAGTTTGTGCTTCAAAAAAACGTGCTTAAGCAGGATTAATAGGCTCAAAGGAGCTGCATCCACAGAAATGCTGAAAAGAGTTTACCTGTGCACTGAATCTTAAAGCTCTTTCCTGGGATTGTGTCACTACAGAATCCGCTCAGTTGGAAGGCAACTTCAAGTCCATCTAGTCCAGTCTTCTGTTTAAAGTAGGGTGAATCTTAAATGCAAACCAGGTTGCTCAGGGCTTGCCCAGTTGCTTTTGTACATTTGTTAAAGGATGGAGACTCTGCAGCCTGCTTTGCAACCTCTTGCAATTTTAATTGTTAAATAGGTAGTTTATTAAATAATAATGTTTGTATCATTTAGGCAATAAAATTATAATCATGATAATGTAACTGACAAGTAGATATCATTGTAATTCTGGGGCTGTAAAAATGCAACATAAGCAGAACATCCATCAAAACATAGTTACCTTAAAAATTCTGGTCTTTACCAAACATGATGGAAATGAGGTTGGCTTCTGGCTGCAAGAATGTTAATTTGCCAGTAGTAAGGATTTTGTAATCGTTTGATGCCATCTATTTTTTTAGACCAATCATGTAAATACAGTAAATTGCTCTGTAGCCTGAGTATTTTATTTTGAACAAGGAGTATTCTGCCAGTATTTAAAATGTAGTGAAAATAACTGCCTGACACTGCTGATAATTATTTTTAGAGCATGACAAGCATCTGTCTCCAGATGGTGGTCTGTATTCCACATCCTTCTCCTCTACTGTAAATGGAAGCATGTACTGCAGGAGTAATCTGAAGCGCTTTGTAACTTGTCTCTTTTCCAGCTTTGGTTTGCTTTCGTTAATGGATTTTCTGGGCAGATCTTATTTGAGCGATGGTGCATCGGTCTGTATAACGTGGTAAGTGCTACGTGTTTCAATGTGACAGTGCTTGGGACTACTGTGTTACTCTGTTGTGTCCCATTTTTCACAGGTAACTGCCCTAGATGTATGTCAGGAAAGGTGAGTTCATTTGCAAAAGCCATTTTGAATCCAGTCTGAGGTAGGAAAAAAACAATTAAAATTCCACTTTTACAAAATGAAAATTTAAGAAAACACCTTGAAAACAGAAGTTTAGCCTAATATAACCTATGTAAAACTATGCATTTAAATAGAATTTAATTTCCTCTTTGAAAGCATTTTCAGTGTTTTGTACTGAATATTTTGGTGGCAGTTCATGCTCAAAATACTTCTTATCTCTGAGTTTCGATGATTTTTTTTTCTCTCAGACCCTGTAGAGTTAGATGCTGAGAGTAGTGTTGTGCAGTTACTTCGGGCTGACTCATGCTCCATTAGGTACAGAAAGAGGAGCTGCATCATGGTGTCATCAGCATTTTGTACTTGGAACAAGAGCAGGATATGTCAGTCTGATTTTCAACATGGTCTGCAGGGTGCCACACTGTGTCTTGTGCCCTTATTTCTTTAATCAATAATATTATTTCATCAGTCATGTAAAGTCTGAAGGATCTCTGGAAACAAGTTCTGTAGCATACCATAGACCTGTGTTGGTGTTTTTCACACTGTTACCTTTGTGATGTTACGAGTGGCCCAGTGCCTGGATTTAAAAGCTGTTAGGACACTGCTAGTGTTGAAGAGTCTCTTTGCAGGGAGGGAATTTAATTTTTTTTCTTTAAAAAAAACTCATTCCAAATATATGCTAATACAGAAAAAGCCATCAAATTATCACCAAGTAGTATTAATGGAACCACTTAACTTCTGTCGCATTAATTTTAAAAATGATGGCACAAGCCCCCATATTCCATAAGATTTCATACTCTTAGTTGAAGATACTTATTCAAGGATTTATGATTCCCTTGATTCTCTTCATCCTAATTTCTTAACTGTTATGCAGTCTCTGTCATTCATGTTGAGATATTTGCATCTATTATCTTTAAACCTCACTTGATGAATCAATCTACCCTACCTAAAGCTTCTGGATAAAACTCATCTTCTGTAATCAGAAACTAAACCTTGTTTTTCAAGGTCAGTATTTTCTAAAATTAGAGCTGGTTGTGTGGTCTCATGGAGAATCAAGTGCTAGTAGATATTAGGGACTTCCACAGTTTGTTGGGCTTGAATTTTGAAGTGCTTTTAGCTAAGTAAATTTTTCTGTGCAGATTAACCCTTTCTTTCATTAACAGTCTCATTAAAATATGACGTGTATGAAATCATAGTGGCGTTGTAATTCCTGATTTTGCACTGGTTCACACTGGAGGTTTGCCTTTGTGTTAAAAACCACTAGAAGATTTACTTCAAGTAAATGCCAATAAACACAAGAAACCTGGGGAAGTACACTAAAGCTGTATGAGAACATGGTCTTCTTTGGAATATATTGGACCAGTGCTCTCAATTTCAGTTCTCTCCCCTCAGCCTGCTGCCATTTTACCCATCTGGTTTATCACTTCATGAGTGAAGACGCACAATTCCCGCTGGACTGAGGGTTGTAATTACTGATTCTCACTTGTCTCTGTTCCTCCCCATTGTTCTTTGCCTGCTCCCCAGCTGCCAGCATGCTGCTGGTGGGAATCACAGCCTGCCTTCTCCAAAAGTACACACGCCCTAGAAACAGTTCATAACTCTGTCCTGCCTCTTAACTTCAAGAACACTGCCCAAACTGTTAAAAAATATATGTATGTATAGGATTAAAAGTGATGTTTCTGATCTAAACTATTGATGTAAAAGGAAGTGAATGAAGTTTAGTGTTCAGATTTGCACCCTGGTGTTGCTTTCACTCTGTGCCTGCACTGTGGACCACAAGAAACACAGATACCCAAGCTGGCTTTAAATGAGCTGCCTCGGATCCTGGAAACACTTTAAGAGCAGCAATGTTAAAGTCAGCAGAGGCTAATTTACTCTGCTTCTGGCACAGTGTCCTGCTGCCTGTCTTGGAAGGTTTCCGAGGCTTGGTCATCCAAGCGTCTGCCCGTAGCACAGACTCACGCTGCAGTTAATTTGTTCCTATCAGTTCATGCCTGCCAGGGGAATCCCCAAAGTACCATAATGCAGAATGGCCTTTGTTGCTCAGTAGATGTTTTTTTTCTTTTTTAATGTGATTTCCACATTTACTTTGTCTGTAAACTTAGCAGTGGTTGAGCACATTGCATATCTAATTAAGGCTACAACTGCAGCTATATTGGAACCTATTCCCACAAGGCTATTTTGTGAAAATACATGTTGCCTTTCCTTTGCAGTCTGATGCATCTGACCCTTGCTGGATTAGCTGGTACATCAGAAACTAATGATGCTTAACTTCTTGGTTTTAAGCTTATTGGTTAATAATATGTATTTTCTTTCATGTTTCTTTTGTTCATAAGTCAATATTTCAGAGTTACAAATTGGTGAAATTAATGTTTGGACTTGTTTGGACTATTGAAAATGATGTCAAATAATATGCTAGGTAGTAGTAAGTATTGACTGAAGTCTGTGGGAATTTTGCTTTTGTCTTGATAAGGAAACATTATATGAAATACACTTAAAACTAAGAGCTGCTTTCAATTAGTGTTTGCTTGCCTTGCAGATTTTCACAGCACTACCACCCTTTACTCTGGGAATTTTTGAACGATCATGTACTCAAGATAGCATGCTTAGATTTCCACAGCTATACAAAATCACTCAAAATGCAGATGGTTTCAACAAAAGGGTAAGGGAAACCCTGTTACTCTAAGAAAAAACATAAGCATTCTTATATTCCAGATTTTTTTTGTCAGAAAAATAACTTATTTCCTGATCTTACTTCTACTTTATGCTAACCACTGAGTGATTGTTCAACCTTCTAGTTCTTTCCAAGGAATTATTTTTTATTTAAATAAAAAACATCCTTGTTTATAAATAAGGATTTTTTGCTGTGACTTGACCTGAAACTGGTCCTGAAATATCTGTAAACTTTGATTCAAAGTTAGGTTTGTATCCAAGTATGATTTTTCAATTCACAGCTACTGATAAGGCATGATGACATTGTCTGGATTTATTTAACATATGTGTTGTCATAGCACTCTCTGCTAGGATGGCTTTTCATAGTTAGTGTAGTAGTTCTTTTGTAAAACAGAATTTGAATTGGCTTATTAGGACTTACTATGAGTTTTGGAGAGCACATTTTACTCCATTTTGCTATTTAAATGCTGGAAAATGCCAGCATTTGGTATTCTGTCTTTTCCATAATGCAGATCTAAATGTACTTCTGAATCAAAGAAGCTGTATGATTTGCTTTGTTTGGAGAAGACATCGTAGAGTACATGAAGCTCTAATTTGTGCAAAATTGCATTACCTGCTAGGTAAAAACTGTGGGGCACAAAATGTTTGTCTTTTAAAAGAAAATAGAACATTTCATAATACTGAATCACTCTTTTAAAATTATTCTTTGAGGTAATTTAAAAAGGTTGACTCAATCTGTCTGCTTTATTTCAATAAAGATCTTAAACTGCAGCATGCTTGCATATTATGCTTCAAGTGGGTAGAATAAAATGATCGAACCGGACCAGTGTTTTTGTGTGAAAGAGCAGAAATTGTAGGAGAAAATAGATCCTGCAGAAGTTTAGGTATTTCACTTCAGGACAAACATTTTCTGGCTCTAAACTACACAATGAAGTGTTTGTTAGGAGTTAGAGAGAGGTCAAGAGTTTTGGACTTTACTGATGGCTTGGTTTGTTTTCCCTCAGGTTTTCTGGGGTCACTGCATCAATGCCCTTATCCATTCCATCATTCTTTTCTGGTTTCCACTGAAAGTGCTGGAGCATGGTAAGGGCTTCATTCTTTCTTACGTCAGTAGCTGATGTTCAGTCTCACAGAACCAGTGTGTTTGCAGAAGGGGGGGTCATGACAAGTCCCAAGAAATAATGCTGCCAGACAGTTCAATAGTATTTAGCTGCTGAGCTTGGCGGGTTGTCTACTGGATTTCAGAAATTATTCTAGTTTAACATAATTATTGTTCATATAGTGACTTTAATAGGTGAAAAATGAAACTACTGCTTTGCTAAGAAGTCTTACCCAAATACTGAGTGATGTTTCACAAAATGCCTTTTTTTTTTTTTTTTGTAATGGTAGTGTGTTGAGATCTCAGCATTTGATTGAATAATGTTCTTAGAGCAGCTGCCTTAGAATGATTCGCTTTATATCTTGTTGGAACTCTCTTCTATAATGCAGAACTGTGAAAAAGAATTGGCTGGAATGGAAGTAAGCCAGATGAGGAGTGAGGGATATTGGGGAAATGAGACTTTTTGGTGTACAAATTCGGTTTATTAAATCATGCTTTTCAGGGTTAACACAAGTACATGGTATTTCAGGGACCAGTAAATCCCATATGGTTGCTACCTAGCTTTCCAGTATAGTTGTGTGGGTGGGAAAAACAATAGGAAATCTTTCTTTGATTGCAGTAAAAAATAGGGTCCGATCAGATGAGGAATTTAGGGCTGGTGAAGACAATATCTAAAATCATAAATTTTTCACAAGTTTTCACTTCCTGGAAAACACTGATTTTAAGAAAACCTTCTCGGCTCCAGAATGGATTAACTGGAGCAAAGGGGGAAGAAATAAGAAGGGAGGGAAGATGAATGCTCATGTCAGAGGCATGACAGTAAAGATAGTTGTGAGGGTTAGGTTCGTGTTTCTCTACTTGGCTGATTAAAATGTCAGTATCATATCCTCAGTGGGAACTTCACATGCTGGCTGATGGAGGATATAAGAAAGGGACTTCCCTTTCCTCTGTACGTGGGCTAAAAGAAGGTTCTTTTTCATGGGGGAGGGGCTTTTATGGTCGATTGGTTTTTGTTTTGATTTGATGAGTTTTGTTGTTCTGTTACACTGTTTTTATGATAAATGTTAATCTTGAATAGCTCTTTTCAAAATTCAGCTGCAGAAAATTTGGATTGACGTCTGTAGTGCTTATACTTAAAATTACATAGCCTTCTGTAGGTGTTTTTCTGGTTCCTTTTCATTTCAACAATTAGAATTATAAGACTGAAATACCAGCTCAAAGGGTAACTTTCTAAGTTCCTTTGAATAGGTTACTTAGTTTGTTTTTCAGAGAGGAATGAATATTGAATTTTCAAGTTCCTTTGCATTTCCAAATGCGAGAAGGATTTCCGTGCCAGAGACAAAAATGTGCCATTCACACTGGGATGGTTCTTAACCTCTAGAGTTCCATAGAATGTGAAGTACTTGTAGTCCATGAATGGGCACTTGTATAGCTTCAGAAATGAATGTTCACTGAGCATCCTGCTGTTCTCATTAGTACAAATATCATTCCTTTCAGGACTGCATAGCCTCCCAAAGTGAAAGGTCATAGAAAACACTGAAAAATAAAGACATTAATTTACTGCATTAAAATATGTAATTTTTAAAAAGTTGTGACTTACAGGAAAATTTATTCAATTATATAAATGATCACTGTGATGTTACACTAGAGCATGGCTATGTCATGTCAGCTTGTTCTAGCACAACTTGTATGTGTTTTGGCAAGCCTTTTTCTTAATACACTGAGCCTTTTGGCACCAACAGGGTTCATCTGGCATGGGAAACTAAGTTCCCTAGTGCTCTTCACCTTTTGTCATTGACACCAGGGAGATGAGCAAGGTGACTGTAAAATCTTGGTGTGTCCTTGGATGATGTGATAAATGCCTGAAGCCCCTGGGGAAGAGCTGGGCTGAGGAAGATGCCAATGGCTGGAAATCATGCCACTTCCTAACGTAGCTGTCTCAGGCTTTAGCTCCAGTTGCAGTGTTAGTCACTAGTCTGTCTGTTGCTGTTTCTTAGTAGTTAATACTGAAAAGAAAGCAGGGATACAGAACTAGCAACTTCTGGAAAATCTTCAGAGCCTGTCAGTTCTTTGGAGACAGCCACATGCAGCATGGGAGAAGGAAAACAAAACAAGTAGCTTGGGCTAACTGTACTGACTAAATATATTGGGGTTCTTAGCTGTAAGGCAGTGTCTTCATCACAAGAGTCAGGGTGCCAGGAACTCTTCTTTATAGGCTTGAAAATTTCCTGATCCTGGAGTACACAACCTTTGTTTAAGAATGTCTGATCCAGTTTTTCAAATAAATTTAACAAAATGTTACTGTCATTGATGCCTGGAAAGGCTACCTGGAACAGAGGCTAGACAGTGTTAAAGGAATAAAGTAGATACTTAGTAAAAAGGCCTTCAAAGAATACACCTTGGGCAGTACATGAGCCTGGCCGAGGCTATACCAAGACGGATGACAGGTCACAGGTTTTCACACTTTTATAAGTTTTGATTGATTTACATGTTGGGGTTAATTGTCTAATTACAGCTTCAGGTTATGAAGTCCCATCCTCCCAGTTTACTTTCCTCAGTTCACTGTTGTTTACACTTTTTGGGCCTGAAGCTGCAACAGTGTCCTAGGTTCTCAAGCTGGCAAAGGATTGTTTTGTCCAACTACCCTATGATGAAAACTTACTGACACTTTATATGAAGATGAGTTATATACCAATGCAGTACAGAATCTGGATAATATGAAAACTAAAACTTAAGGCATCATAGGGGTACAAGCTCACTGTACTAGGCAGTATGTATTTAGGAATGAGTCCAAGGTTTTATCTTAAGCCTTTTTGTCCCTTCTGTTCATGTATTTCTCTAGCAGTTGTCTTAAGACATGTGAAAATATCAATACTTATCATGCTTGAGTAAGGCTTGAAAACTCCTGTGAGTACAAGTTCAGTTGGCATTCGTGTGGTGGTTGAATGTGTTTTCATGGTGTTCCAGTTTGATTCAGCAAGGGCTGAGAGACTAAATCACATTTGAGGTATTGCCAAGCTTGGCACTTTCAAATGATAGATTAACATGGATGTACTTTTGCACACTTGACAGAGAACGGGCGGGCAGAGACTGAACACTGCTCAGTTATTGAACTAACCTCCAGTGAGATATTGTACACGTTTGTATGTGTTCTTTACAGATGAAACTGTCACTGCTTTTCTTAATTCAGTTCTCTTTCACCACAAATCAGCTGGTGTTTTACTGCTTTTTCATCACAGGCACACAAGTAATACGTATTGTTAGAGGTGACAATTAGTACAGGACAGATTGCAACAGAAACAGTGACAGTGACCTACCTCAGCCCTTACAGGCAAATTCCATGTTAGGGTCTGGTGAACACTGCTCCTTTTGCTAGGCCAGCTCCTGGCAGCCAGGACTGTGGACATGTGCTTTATCTGAGCACTGTGTCTGAGGCCCTGCTGAGCACAACTTCTGCATTACCATTACCTCATGGCTTATAAGGGTGCTTTTTGGTGTTTAAAAAGGAAAGGTTGGGACCATTTGTTTTCTCCTGAAAGTCTCCTTGTTCTTTTGTCCATTCTGTTGATAAACTGATAACAGATGTGATCTTTTTTATCATCTTCTTTCAGATGCAGTATTCACAAATGGACAGGGAGTTGACTATTTATTTGTTGGAAACATAGTTTACACTGTAAGTTTGTGCATCCTAGCAATTTTTGAATGGTGGACTTTCTTTCTTTATTTTCCCCATGGGAAAATGGCGTAAACCCAAAGAAAATGTGTAAAATAAAATCATTCTGATGCTGTGTGCCCCATTTTCCCTCTTCCTTTTAATTTTTTTTCCCAGACATGCACCAACAATAGCTCCTGCTCTGTCCTTCCCCCATCCCCTGCCAAGTTCTTGGGTTGCTACCTAAATGGTATTAGCTTTTTATGTGTAAAGGGGAGATTGGGCTATGAACACCTTAGAATTTGAGAGTGTTAGTAATGAAGTTGTCTTCTTTCTTTTTTTCTTCCTTGCAGTATGTTGTAGTCACTGTTTGTCTGAAAGCTGGCTTGGAAACAACTGCATGGACTAGAGTAAGTACTTTACAGTATCTTTTATTAGATCACATGATATCTGTGATGAAAAAGGGCAGCCTGACAGAAGTGGGAAGAATACGCTAAAGGTGTATTGTCAACATCTCTGCTTAAAAATGAGGAAAATTTTACGTGAAATCAACACACCACTGTAATCACTTAAGAAAAGACATCAAGAAAATTATTCTTTGTACTCTGTAGGTCCTTCAGAATTAATGCAATAGGGAATGAAAGGTGTTTGCCCACAGATAAACAACTGGGCTTTGAAAACATCTTGGAACCCAGTAAAAAGAACTAGTGATGACTTCACATTGGTTTTTGGTTTTGGTTTTCGGTTTTGGTTTGGTTTGGTTTTTTTGAGACTTAGTGTAATAAGGATGTTAGTTAAATAGTTACGTTGGTACCTTGATTTGAGTTATTTACTTGAAATGGGCAAGTGCTCTGTTACTGGTGGATGCCAGAATCCAGCAGGGCAGTGAGCTCCAAAGAGTGTGAGGGACAGGGATGGGAGGACTCCTGTGTTGATGAACCTTCAACACCTTTGTCCACTCCTTTCCCCTAGCCCTCTGAAACACTATTTTTTTAAATGTTGATGGAGTCCCTTTTTCTCCACACCACTAAGATACTTTGTCCAGTTTTCATGACATACACAGGAACTCTGCCCTCAAGACTAAGATGTTTTGAGAACACATATTCTTTTTCTACCAGTTTCTTGGAGGGTTTGGCTTAGATCTTGTTAACCTTATTGCTTCTGTTAGTTGTAAAATGTTTTATTTCATTCCTCCCAAAGGAATTGTGAAGATCAATGAACTGACATCTGTTCTGAATTTCAAAGATGAAGTACTATCTATATGGGTTATTTAATTATTAGGGAGATGTTAGTATTTTTTGCCCCATTCTCTCACCTGAAACTAAAATCTGGGTGTCTTTTACTGTTGCTTATGCATCAGTTCTGTGTTGTGCTTCAATATTTTAAAATGCAAAAATCCTTAAATTAATCCCATGTGCACCAAAATAGCATATAACCAAGTCTGCATTGAAGGCACGTGAGCTTGTTTAGATCCTGTTTTGTTGTGAATTGTTTGATGATTTCTCTTTTCTCCTCTTCCCTGGACAGGTAATATGTGTCTTTTCAGTCACTTGGGGATAATCATGATCCCCTCATTTCTAAACTTCTTTTTAAAAGATACTGTAACATTTAGTAGATACTGGAGTTCTAGAACATTGGCATTTTACAG
This sequence comes from Cisticola juncidis, assembly GCA_013400215.1. Lineage (NCBI taxonomy): Eukaryota > Metazoa > Chordata > Aves > Passeriformes > Cisticolidae > Cisticola > Cisticola juncidis. Next base: position 805,094 of record VXBR01007469.1, on the reverse strand, counting down.
AGAAATTATTGTTATTTACACAACAGTTGTGTTTAGAATCAACTTTTTTCTACATATGCTTCTAAATCCTGCCCCATTGCTTGGAACAGTGACTATCATCATCTCAAAATCTGATGTTGATTATAGTTTCAACTGTGAATGGATCAACACACAGAGAATCTTTAGGTTACTTGAAGAGTATTAAATTTACAACACTGAGTTAAACCTCTTCTCCATCATCACGTGGATTAGTTACAGGCAATTTGTTCTAGAGAGTGAGAGGGACACTGCCACTGGGGAGAACACGGTGGTTTCAGCAGAAAGCTTTAAATAAATAACACAGTCAAAATGTTTGGGAGCCTGATATATCCAGGAGGTAGTGTGGAAAGAAAGGCTGTGATAGAAGGTGTAACATAATGCACAATAAAATACACACACTGAAGCTGAGTGGAGTAGCCTCGTGTTACGTGGGGCCTGTCTGGAACACTGCAGTAGGCTTTTTCCCAAATACACAGAGATTTTCTCATCAGTGCTTTTCCACACTACAGGAACTGTTTCAGATAAGCAGGGCCCATGGGTGATCCACACACTCTGTCTGGTTTTTATGCAAGAGCCTTGATTTCTTGTTTTCTGTCATTCATTTAACACATCTGATGGGCTCACTTCTGCTTTTGCATGTCAAGTCTCCAGGGGTAAATGCAGATGCCAGTGGAAAATCAACGAAGTGCAAAGGTTGGTGGGGTGACTGTGTAAGGAATATCTTCAAGCAGGGCAAGGAGGGCTCTTCCAGAATGCAGAAGCTCTTTTAAAGGCAGAGAAGCAGTTTGGGCAGATACAATAAGCCTGAGATAATGAGATGATTGGGACAACCATGAGAAGAAGGTAAAGACAATATAAAATGAGCAAAGTCTGCTCAGCTGAAAAAGGTGAAGATCTGCAAAACTTGAAAACAGTCCTAGCAGCAGAATGGAAAGAAAAACTGGACTGAGACAAAAAAACCACCGAAAACTGATGTCATTTCACTAGCATAAATACAGTTCCTACAAAATAAGGCTGTGTCTGAGACTGGGTTCTCTGCTTGCTTTTATTTTTACTGATTTTAGTCATAAAGTCCAGCAGCTAGGGAAGCACCAGTCCAAGCTATCCTGAGCCTTCTGTCCACTTGTCTGAGAGGAAGGCTGTGGCTCAAGAGAAGGTGTCACAGCCTTTTCAGAAAGCAGTGATGATGCTGTTCTGCCATTGCATGGGGCTGACTTTTCTTAAAGATGAGTTCTTCCAGCAGCCTTGCAGTTCCTGATCTTTGGGGAGCTGAGCACTACAGTTGCTCACTAGGGCCGGGCTTCTAATCAGAATGTTGATGTGAATTGTGCCCAGTTTTCAGAAAAGTAAGTAGACTGAAGGGATATAATCCCTCTTGTCCTCCAAGTGCTTTTTAAAAAAAATCCTTCAGTTTCTTACTTTTCTTCACATTAAAATTGAATTGAGCATGTATGTGGGTATTTTGGAGGTTTTTGTTTGTTATGTGGGGGTTTGGGGTTGGATTTTTTTTGGTTAGTTTGTTTCTTGTTTGTTTTAAATAAGGAGTTGCTTATTTACTGAGATCCGATCTCCTGGGAGAAACAAAATAAATCGTAAAGTTTGAAACCAATCTTCCTGCCCACTGTGTCTCTCCAGGAAGGGGCCTATCCCATGTCTTGCTTATTATTAGCCCAGCAGCTTTCAGGGTTGAACAAAATTCCAGCTTTCTGAGAGTGCCTAGGAGAGTGTTCTTTCCATTGCCTCTGACATTTTGTCGTATGAATGCTACTACTATAAGGTAGCCTCTACCTGATCCCAACCATCTGCCAGTCTGCCCTGGTGCTGCAGACTCCTTGCTTGTTTGTTTTCACTGCCTGTGCTGGACAAAGCTGTCCTTTCTGAGGATGTCCAGCGGCTGCAGATTGAGCAATCGTCTTCTTCCAGAAGTTTGTGTTTATCTCACAGCAAGCAGAACACAATAGTCAGACACTTCTTTGGTTCTCAGACATACTGTTAAAAAGTCAACAAACACAGTCATCCAGTAGGAAGTATGAAGCCAAGAGCTGAAAAAACACACTGTGTCCACCAGCACCCAGTATGTGAAATCATTCCTATGTTCCTGAACTCATATGTAATTAGTAATTAAGATTTATGCAGGTACTTCTCTGAGTTGGAGCCAAAGTCATCAGCCACAGGAGTTGTTGGCATCCAGAAAAGCTGGAGCCAGTAATGAGCTCAGTTGCTTGTTACAACTGAAATTACTGGTTCCATCCACTGCAGTGTAAAAGTAAAACAACTTAAATCATTGGGAACAGAAAAACAGTTTGGGTGTGTAGGAAAAATTATTTTAATGCAACTGAGAAGAAATTTGTGCTGGATGTGCCCTTGGTCATTTAATAGTTCTTTTATTTTCTCTTAGTGAGTCTAGAAACTAAAGAACCAGTAAAGATGTAAACTGTAGTGCATATCTGTAAATCAACTGGAACACCTTTAAAACACAAAAAGCAAAGTTGATCAGTAGATGTTGATTGTGGTAGTGTATTACACAACACTGAATCTTCCTCCAAGGAAAACGAGTGATGTATATGGCTTGTATGTATATACTGCCATAAGAGACTTGCCCATGTGAACTTTAACCTGTGCCTTTGAAAATTTCTGCCTTGATTTATGTGTTGAATCTGGCATGTGCATGACAGGATACAGGTACTAGATGAGAGAAATCACGGTTCCAAGGAAAATCTGACGAGTTTTCAGAGCTCTAAATAAGATAGATTGGCTGAGAAGAGTATCTGTCTGCCCTGCAATGAGGCAAAGATTAAAGAGAAGTGGTTTGTGCTGTTTGAACAACCTGTGCTACTGGCCCAAAACCAAGAGCAGTAGGCAGGCCTGAGTGAGACCGACAGAGACCTGAGCAGGGAAACACTTGTGGGCTGGGTGAGTGGAGGAAGCGCGTGTGTTGACTCTGCTTGTCTCTGTTCCCTGGCAGTTCAGCCACCTGGCCGTCTGGGGAAGCATGCTGCTCTGGCTCGTGTTCTTCGGGGTGTACTCGGCCATCTGGCCCACGTTCCCCATCGCGCCCGACATGCTGGGCCAGGTCAGTACCCGCGCCTGCTCTGGGGACAGCAGCCCGGCACAGCGCCCTGCTGTCGCCAGCGCTGCTCCTCCCGCTCCCTCAGCGCCCGCACTGTGCTAGCAGAAGGCTTTTACCTTAGTGAGAGTGCTTGGACTTCCTTTTAACCTTTCCTTAATCCCTGTGTTCATTCAGCTTAATCTCCTCATGAGAAGAGCTCACTTTCTCCCCCAAACTGACATCACCCATGTGTAATCATGCACTGTGGATATATGACAATTCCCAATTCGCTATGATGACACTGGGACAGGCTCTTTTATTAGTGTCTAGTCCTGGCAAGATTTTGTGGTCTTTACAAAATGTCATATTTGACATGTTTTGTCACGGGTTTGTTCTTTTCCATATGTTGTGTTTCATATTGTTGCTTTTGACCTTCATTCATTTTAAGTAAACAGAATTTCCTTGAGAATAGAATGAAACGGTCAGAAACAGAAGGAGAGCTGATACATGACTGATTATGGTACTGGAGGAATTCTGGATTTGTTCCTTCCATGTCAACTAAGCTTCAGGTGGTAAAATTTTTCCTTAGGTGTGATTATTACAACCCCTGGTGAGAAGATTGAATCACAAGCCTGTCAAAATCACTCAAGAGCCTTGTGGATATTTAAAATAGGGGGACTGCAATTAACAATTGTAACAATTAAGGATTCAATAACTGCATACTAAAAAGTTATTTTGTAGAGGTGAAACTGCTTTCAAATTTACCAGAAAAATCTATTGAGCTATAAGTTTAGATTTCAATGCAAAGATGTGGCTTATTATACAGAAAGAAGAAAAGCTATCTAATAATTTCAAGAAATTATATTGCTTAGATCACTACCCTTGTGTACTAGAAAATGATAATAAAAAAGTCAAGTGTTGGCAAGCCAATTAGATTTTTGAGTTTACTTCCATGTTTGTATTCAACAAGAGTAGTCAGGCATGATTTTGTTGCTATTCTGGCTTAATACATATTTTATTATTACATTCTAAAACACTGAGGATAATGGAGGCTATGATACATTTTCATGGACAGCTTTTTACAGCTGAGACTAACAGCTGACAGGCTGGGATGAGCAAGTGAGTGAGTGACAGAGCCTCAGTCCTCTGGCAGTGTTCCACAGTGATCTTCGCTGTTTCACAGCACATACAGCGTCAGTAGCTCTAATTCACATTTTTATACATCAGGGAGGAATTGGACTTCGGTAGCACGCGGAGTCGGGAATGACCTGTCCTCCACAGCAGACTTTAGTGCTGCCATGAACATGTCAGCCTTCTAAAATGTAGGCAGTATGGTGAAATGTTACATCACATGTAAGGGGCCAAACTATGGGCTTTAGCTTGCTGTTTCCTTTCTTTTTTTCGAAAAGCAACTCTTTTTTTTTTTATTGCACCTTTAGCAAAATTCATGTTGTGTTGTTCATCAATGTTTGCTGCAGCATGTAAAACCACAGGTCTTGGAACAAAACCTTCATATTAATAAGGCTTTGATTTTTCTTGAGTATGTTTTTAGAAAGTGTTTGTATTTAACCTTTGGTTTTATGCTCTGATTTTCTGACATTAAGACTTGAGAAGTGGTACTAATATCTTGCCAAGATGAAAATACTCTCTTCTTCTTTTTTTTTTT